>OY998144.1:15007419-15607419 GCA_963921925.1 Sphagnum tenellum
GAAATCATAACAGTCTCCAAAGGAAGAGAAAGTTGCAGAAGAAGAGCGAACAACATGACCAGAACAAGGAAAGAAGCGCAAGAGAACAAAAACGCAAAACCAAACAGCGGCTACCCGTGGCGGCCACTAAACCCTAAACCCTATGGCCTAACGATGACTGGCAGTATCGGTCAAACCTCCTGACATTGTAATTCCAATTACATTACAACATATAACTAGCTAGTAGGGACCTACTTTAAACCCTACGTAGCCCCTATAACCTGTACAACAGTGCCTGTTGGAAAGTGTACTTCAGTTACCCGGAACGTAGGGTACCTTTGGAATTGTCCGTGTGTAAAAAGCCGCTTCTACATCATTATGCGGACAGAATTTGCACCTGGCGGAAACCGAGGGGCTGCTCTGTAATGAGCCTCGGGTGACCGATTATGAACCATGGAACTGTCTTCTTCTCTGTCTCTTGCGCCCTGGATACGACTCCACAGTAGCTCCTTTCTTATTTGCCTTCAATTCCTTGCCAAACAAACAAGAAGCTGAAATCATCGCTTGCCAAACCAGAAGTTGAAATTGTTTGTTTGTTTGTTTGTAAGAATCTCTCGCCTTCTCATTGCCTTAAATTCCTTGCCAAACAAGAAGCTGAAATTGTTGTTTGTAATGAATCTTTTGTTTGTTTGTAAGAATCTCATGCCTTCTCATTGCCTTAAATTCCTTGCCAAACAAGAAGCTGAAATTGGCATTTGTAATGAATCTTTTGCCCTCTAATCACCATGAATTCCTTGCCAAACAGTAAAAGCCTTTGCCTTCTTATTGGCTTCAGTTCCTTTTTAGTTCCTCACCAAACAAAACTTAGGATTGTTGTGTGTATTTAGAGTCTATTTGCCTTCTCATTGCCTTCAGTTCCTTTCCAGACAAGTTGAAATTGTTGATTCAAGACCTCTCTCTCTAACATCCCTGTTTGCTTTCATGTGATTGCAAATCACGGCATACCATTGCAAAACTATGGTGCAATCTGTCTTTGTTCACCTCGACAATTACATATCTAAAGTAATTCAGCATTGATAATGATGAATTTAGTTTCAACAACAAAATACCTTCCATGTTAGTTTGCATTTTCCTCATGGGTTCACAAAGGCCCATATCAAAGAGCCGACTCATTCATCCCAACTCTCTGCTACCTTGGTGTTCCCTAAACTCTCTAGATGTAGTGAAGACAACCCCACCCAGACTAATCTGGACAAAGACATTCAATCTGCATCTCGACTTACAACAGTTACCAAGGTTCCTGCTTTTACTTCCACTAAAAATTCAAGAAAGAAATGCACAACAGGAGATCAGAAAACTTGGGAATCTCTCCAATCCACAATTACTTGTGCCCCAAGTCTATCATTTAAATGGCTGCAAAGTATTCCTTGCTTTGCTTGGTGTCAGGCTTCATTGTCTTTTCACCTGGTTTCCAGCCAGCAGGGCACACCTCATCTGGGTTGTCTTGTACATATTGCACGGCCTGTAAGAACCAAAATGAGCAAGGTTAGAGTTGCATCAATGAAAGAGATGGCCAGGAAATTGGTTTGACCCTGTTCAGTTGAATTTGAGGGTTAATCTTACTTGCATCCTATTCCTTTTGGGACTAATGCCTGATCTGGATGTGTAAATAAATGGGGAAGTCACCTGCAATGTGCGAAGTGTTTCTTCCACACTGCGCCCAATTCCAAGGTTGTTGATGGTGGCATGCTGGATGACACCTTGCTTATCAATGATAAACAATCCTCTCAATGCCACACCCTGTTTTGGTAACCAAATGGGAGTACAGTGTTAGGATTATATTTTTGCAATTTTTACCATTACCACAAAATATAGCTACTGCAAAAACACCACATGCTAAACTCTGAGACTAAGATACTATGACTCATTGGTATGTTCTTCCTTTCCTTGAACATGTTTTAAGCTTGTCAAAGCTGTCATCCACATAATACTTTTGAAAAATCAAAACTGGGAACAAGAATTGCACACCTGGTCAGGAATCAACACTTTGTAATCTGATGAGATCTTCTTTGTTATATCAGAGATAAGAGGATAGCGTAATTCACCCAGACCTCCTGACTTCCGCTCTGTCTGGATCCAGGCAAGATGCGAGAACTGCAACACCCAATCCAGCAATCAAGCAATGAGACAAATTACAAAACCAAAAGTTGAAGCTACAAATTCGGCTTAAAGGATGTTTATTGCTCACATTACTTTCACCAATGGGATAGACAGAAAAAGCTCAGAGAAATCATCTATGTAATTCAATTAATACACACACAAATTAATTAATATGCATAAACCACACCTAAACCCTGGACATAGCAGGGACCAAACATGAGCAAATCATAGCCTTTGCAAGCAGAGCAAATTCCTGATCAGAAGTCAGGATTTGACAATCAGGACTCTATGATCATTCAAAGCCATCACAAAACCACTTGACATTTCAGTGGTTCAATTTTGCTACATACCACACTATCAGTGGAGATCCCAATCACTTCAGTGTTGAGCTTCTCAAACTCATCATACTTGTCACTGAAGGCAGTGATCTCTGCACAGCCCAAAAAAATTACCATGCTGTACATCAGGAAACACATTTACATTTTCTGGCCACTTCCAATTGCTTGAATAACATAACTAACAATTCACATGTAAGATCTTGCAAAAAGCCAGCTGTAAAACACATCATTTCTGCTCAATGAAACATGGAGTGGCCAAGCCAACCATGCTACCAGAGCATCTATCTGTGAGAGCATGCATAAGTTCTGGTTTCAGTCCAACAATTAGCACAGAATCAGGAATTTCAGAAACACAAAATGTGCAACAGGGTATGTCAAATGTCACCTGTAGGGCAGACAAATGTGAAGTCCAACGGGTAGAAGAACAGAACAACATACTTCTGTCCAATGTACTCAGAAAGCTTAATCTGCAAATAAAAGGGGTTTACACCATGTGAGAATGGTGAACAACACTCAGCATTCAATGAGGCACCTAGATGCCAAGGAAATCAAAACATTCACTATCAATCCTCCATCACCTAGCTGGCAGTAAACTTTTCTCAAAGTGGCTGGGGTTTTTACCTTCACAAACTCCTGGTCAAACACAGCCTCAGCCACAAAGTCAGGTGCAACATTCCCTACTAGAGGTTCAGAGAACTCAAGAGACTGCAGCACAGCACAAAAACAGAGAAATAAATCAGGCATGAGAGACAAAATTACACACATTAGAAAATTGACAGAATTGCTGCAAACACTGCAACACTGGAGTCAGTTCCTTGTGACTGTTCTTTTTTTTTCCTGCATCTAGCAAAAGCCTAGAAGTCTAGGGTACACGGTTGAGGGACCCTTCTTGTGTCACTTCAAGTTTCCCTGAACATTCAGATGGAACCAATGGATTTGGGAAGACATACAGAGAGTTCAAGCATCCATATCTAGTTTGCTAAATCACCTCCTCTCATCACTGATTCTCTGGGAAGTAGACATGGAGAAAAACCCCACAACCACACTTTGAAGAGCCAACTCTCTACAAATAGACAAGAACGAGTGTGGACCGTGACCTCGGGAGTATCACACCATAAACCTTCACAATGAATGATTTAACTAGAGCCATTCCCTTTCCACTGCTGCTCTGTGATGTATTTTGGAGTAGAGCCTATTCAACTGTAAGCTGCTATCCCTATTCATCATGAAGCAGTTTGAAGGCAATTGCGTGATAGTGCTTGCAAGAATGCTGCCAGACAAACAAAACCTAAGGAAGGAAGGGAACGATATGCACTAATATTTGAAACAATGTGTCATCCAACAGAATGCAAAAGCCCCTTGAAGGAAAATAGAGCGAGAATACATCCGATGCGACAAACTTACAGCAGAGGCGACAAGCCTTCGTCCCGAGGAGCTGCTGTGCGAGACCCCAGCAGCGCGCCCTCTCTTCATCAAAACCAGGTTCCGGCTGGCAGCAATACGCGCGTGGAAGCTCTGCCCGAGACCAGAGAAAGAGCAGGGAACGGAGAGAGCAACAGAAGGGGAAGAAGCCGAAGACGAGAAGGAACGCGCACCATATCCCAGGAGCGCAGCGGCGGAGGAGGACGACATACTCGTCGCCACAGCAGCAACGGACGCCATTGTCGTTGCCACAAATAATAAGGCAACACACACCTCTAAAACCCCCAAGAAAACTCACTTACTACTCTCCGTGTAAGACTGAAACTCTTCTATACTTCCCCTCCCCCCCTTCCCTGTTCTCCAATCCTCACAACAACAAAGACGACCACAGAAGAGAGCGACGACGACGCGAACACCACAAACCACAGACAAAGCAAAACACAAACGTGACGGAGAAGACGACAATTCTATCAACCTAATCCACAGCTAGGACGACATTACAAACACACCCTAGGTTCCATCCAATAGACCTGTAGGCTCATTCCAGTTGTAACCGTCTAGTTCTTGTCCGTTCCAGCCTATGGATAAGGCTTCCCAGGGCTGTTCTCGTCCCTAACTGGTTGGTTGGCTACAAACCATTGCGACTGGCTAGTGCCGGTCGCCACTACTTGCGGACATAGACTATTAAAAAGCAGAATGAGGAGTGCGGTAGAATGGGGCCCATAATGGGGGGCCATAATGGAAGATTACAAGATTCTGCACACATCATTCTAAGATAGAATTCGTTAATACACCGATGTATCTGTACCGTATTTTGATACGGTGTAGATACATCGTACGTTCCCCAGGGGGGCGAAGGGGGGGCGGGGGGGGATGTTGGAGCTTCGTTGGTTTTCAGTGCAATTTTGGTTTGCTGCATTTCTCGGTCTTCCTGAAAATTTGCACTGTGGATTCCACACTTCCTACAGCACTATGTAGAGCTGCTAAGCGTGGTGTTTGTGTCCATGGGTTTGGGGATGGACAAAATATAGAGAATGCATCAGACTGGAAAGAGTCTTACTCCAGAAGCACAGTTATCATTGAAATTGATCAGCATGAATGCAGTTTAGTCCTGACAGCAATTGTACTTCTGGTAGTTTTGCTTGGGAAGATCATTGTATGATAATCTACATTCTGCAGTTGGAAGATGATGAAGTCAGTGAAGAGTTCCAGTAACTTGATCCAAATGGATTGCAAGTATCCATTTGGAGATAAAAAATGTTTCAGTGAGTTTCACTCTTGAGCTCTGGGTATAGATTTGCTGGTCTTGGGGGTGCTGGACTTATATATAGTCAGTCTCAGGCCGATTCCTCTCTTTCTATGGGACAGTGTACATTTCTCAAGAGGCAAGGACAGTGTGTACATTTTGGTCCTGAAATTCCAGAATTGCAAGGACTCAAATCTGATATTAGACATTTTTCTTGAGAATTGGGTTTATGCACATTTGTCAAGACGGTGGTCAAGAAATCCCAGTATTGCAAGGACTCAAATCTGATATTAGACATTTTTCTTGAGAATTGGGTTTATGCAATTGTTGTTGCAAACTACGCTTGATGGCCCTTGAGGGTTCTATACATAATGAATTACCCATCTCAGGTTGCTGAATGCAGAGCTCAAAGCTTCCAGCTTGTAAAACACATTGTCCATACAGGCTGCTAAATGTAGAGCTCAAAGCTTCCAGTCCCTTTTGGGTTCAAATCCAATTTCTCGAAATCCAGTGCCAAAACGTAGTGAAACCTACTCAGTGCAAGTAGCAGACAAGCTATTGCCAAAACAGATCCTCCAGTGATACTTGCAACCAAATGTACGAAATTAACCAATGGAGTGCAATCTAATGATCTTTTGGCTCAAATTCCACATGCAGTACACAATAATACCCCACAAAACAGAACAAAAATACCAACAGTCAATACTTTCACAAAACCAAAAACTCAATTGCAAAGCTCCCGATTCTAAGACCCCACAAAATGAAAATACCAACTCTCCCAATTGTAACAAAACCTCCCACAAAACAAAACAAAATACCACCAGCTGTACTTTCACAAAAATCAAAAACTCTAATGCAAAGCTCCTGATTGTAGAAAAACCTTTGTGCTTTGTCCACATGATCAATACTTGCTCAATTTTTACATTCACCAAACCTTTTTTTTCATGAGATTTTGGAAACTTTGAAAGTACTATTTCACATCTATAAGCTCCTAAAATGTGATTTATCATCTTTACACCCCCTTTTCAAGCTCACACTTCTTTTTTTGCACTTGACAGGGAAGAAATCACTGTTTAGGCTGAAAGTTTAAAAAAGCTTTGTAAAAAACAGCACCCCACAAAAGAATTTGTTTTAGCTGAAAACCAGGAAAAAAAACAAAAATTGATGATGGGAAGGTTGAATCTCTTTGCAGGATTGCAGGGGAGAAAAGTCTGAGCAATGCTTTTCAGCTTGCAAAAGAACTCCAGTACTCCACAAGCTGAAATTGTCTGTGGTTGTCTGTCGTCTGTTTTTGATGATGCATTCCTCTGCACAATGGGTTTAGCAATACATCAACTCAAGTGAGTCCAAAAGCAACAAGATGATGGCCACCTACAAGAAACTTCATCAAATGTTTTTGAAGCAAAAGGATTATCAGAGAGTTCAAGCTCTGTGGTTCTTCTTGCTTACCATGTGTTCAAGTGTTTCAGCACTGAATTCAAAGAGCTCTAGAAGCCTCATATTTCTGTTTTCTGCAATGAGTTGTAAGGAACAAAGGACCAAAGGAAGCACTACAGTCTTAAGATCAGACTGTGGTTATAATGATTCTTCCTCCTCTTTCTGAGAGAAGAGAAAGAATGAAGGCTACAGTCTTAAGGTCCACGTGTGCTTCTACCAATTCCTCCTCTTTTGTGACAGAAGAGTAAGAATTAAGGTTACAGTCTTAAGATCTGCCTGCGCTTCTAGCAATTCCTCCTGTTTCGTGACAGAAGAGTAAGAATGAATGCAGTCTAAGATCCTGTAAGATTCCATCGAATCCTCCTCTTTTTCTGAGAGAAGCCAAGAATGATTCCTTAATCTCTCAGAGAAATGGGTCTGAATTCTTTGAAGAGTTCATCAGTGGGTGGGTACACACATATTGCTAATCTCTGAGAAAATCATTTATTGAATGAGAATCAAACCCTCTCCAAGATCTTTTCAAAAACAGCAAAGCTGTAGAGGAGGGTTCTTAGGTCATAATCAAGCTCCAGATTTGCATCCAACAAAGAGGAGAAAGAGTATTGGTAATAGAGAAACCCACCTGATGATTGCAACTGAGTGAATTTGCAAATCGGAAGCTGTGATCTTCATCCCCCGGCTGCACCCCAGCTAGAATTGAAGCCTGCTTGTCGTTATGAAGAAAGAGAGAGATAGAGAAGAGGCACACATGCACACACATACTAGTGTGCAATCAGTGTGATGATGAGAAGGGAAGAATTTCAAAGGGGGGTGAAGAAGAAAGCTGCTCCTGCTGCAAGCGACTCACAAGAGTCAAATCTTCCACAGGGCTGTTTTTTTAGGTCTAGTGGGTGGTTTTTTGTGTGTGTCTGAGGGATGGAGGAAACTGATGTAAGAAAGCTTGTTACAAAATACAAGAGGAGCAAGAGAGATGCGGGATTGTTTGGTCAGTTAGGAGCGAGAGAAAGCGGGATTTTCCCAAGAGCGTTCGGGAGGATCGTAATCGCAAACCATGCCGAGCATCTGCCGTCTCTTGGCAAGCAAGTACGTGACGACTACCACTTGAAGCAAAGCGGCGAAAGCGGCAAGAATGATCCCGGTTTTCTCCTCGGAATTGAAGCGCGGGGAGGCCGAGACGGGTGCTGCTGCTCCTGATGTAGGGTTGATATGGGTCGTCGGCGCGTGATTTGGAGCAGGCGATGGTGAAGGATTCCCACTGGGTGCGGATGCAGGGGATTTATGAACTGGCAAAGTATGAATTCCATCAGGAGTAGGAGAATGGCCACCGCCAGTTGAGGAAGAAGGAGAGCTAATCTGCGGAGGAGGAGACGAAGGAATCTGCTGGGTCCCAGCGGCAGCGGTGGGTGTTTGTGTGTTGTTCAAAGCTATCAGAGAGTACCTAGGGCTTGCAGGAACTTCTGCCTCCACTGCCACAGAAAGGAACGCGAGAGTATAGAGCAAAGAATGAAGCCAAAAGAGAAGAATCAGGAGCTGTATTGAGGAGGAACTCCTCCGGCTCCACCTGCCTTGTTGCTGCTGATGCGAAGAACAACAGCATTCTTGCAAAAACCCAAGATCTCTCTCAGCTTCTCCTCCTATTCCCATCTCACGCGCTCTCGTTAAACCTTGTACAGTACCACTCAGGCTTTGCCGCCGCCGCCGATCAGCCATTCCTCGCCCACCCAAGAAGCCAACTCCTTCAGATAACAAATCCTTTTGCAACAAACATATGTCGAGAAGATTCAGCAGGAATTCACTACTGCAACTCCAGCAACAAGAAGTTCCAACTGCCCAAAAACTTGCTTGTCCTGCTACTGCCGCTGCTGCATCTTTGCCGTACTCAAGCTCCTTTTCCTCCCTACCCAGCACAGTCTAGGGATGATCATATTGCTTCAAAATACCCATACCGCAAGAGGCTCCGAGAACCAAAACAGACTACTAAAAAAAAAACCCCCCGAATCTCAAACATTCCCTGCCATTCCACCCCGCCCCGCCCCAGTACCCCACCCAACCCACAAGAGTGTGGGATCCTTGGAAGCTCCTTTGCAGAATCAGATCCCTTGGTTGACGCACAGAAGATGAGTCACAGACCTGATAATATGCATGAGAGAACAAAATCTAGCAACAATAACAACAACAACAACAACAAAAATAGCAGACAGGATGTATGGAATGATGGATTGCAGATGGTATCCTAGCCGGCTACTTCCAGATTCAGATTCGGTTTCAGATTCAGCTTCAGGTTCAGCTTCTTCTGCTTCAGCTTCTTCAGCTCCAGATCCAGCCAATGGAATCTCCTGGCATCAATAGTACTTGTGTATCTCCTGCAACAAGATTGCTATCTTGCTTCTGGCAAATTTGCCGCACCCCTCGTGAGTGACTGAGCAGCTTCTTTTGTTTTGTGGCCGTGTGCAGCAACAGAAGCAAAGCGAGCAAATCGCCAGCGCGTACGCGTTGGCGGAAACGGCTCGGCACTGCGAACTCTCGCGGATGGGTCACATGCAGCCTGTTTTTCTTTTAATGGCAAAACTAGAAAATTAATTTTTAAAATCAAATAATTAAAAAAGTAATTGATTTTGGATTTTTTTTTTTCAATTGCCAGAAGTGAGGGGGTGGAGCCAAAAAAAAGGGGGGGTTTAAATTTGCCAGATTTCTATACTTGGTTTTCAATTCGCAGCCAAAATATGAATAAAAGGATTTGCTAAAAAGATTTGTACCTTCATTATCTACTTTTATTTATAGCCAGATCTGGTTTTAAAACTTTCTATTATTCAATGATTAGCCACCTTTTTTAATTATTTAAACATCTTTCCAATGGAGATGATAGCCAATTTGGCAAAAAAAAACTTTCTATACGCATAATTAGCCACTTTTTTTAATTTAAACATCTTTCCTCTGGATGATAGCCAATTTGGCTAAACAAACCCCACAATTACAAATTCCTGAAAAAAAACAACTGGTCACAAGGATGGCAGCAAAAGGAAACCGACCGTATCTACGGTGACCGTATATATACGTATATACTCATCCTCCGCGTGCAATGAAATCGCTTTTCTACGCTCAAAACGTGTTGACTTTTCTCGTCGAGTTGTACAGACGGTACGAGAAACCGTATATTTTATTCGTGTGCACATACAACTTCCAGGAACTTGCCTTCGGCGTTCTATTTGTGGAACTTTTCTGTTCCCAGTTCTCCGTTCCCAATGGACCGAAATCACCCCCCCACCTTATCGAGTTCCAAAGGGTTTCTCATCAAGTTCCCAAGGGTTTCTCATCAAGTTCCCAAGGGTTTCTCGTCAAGTTCCCAATTTATTCCCCAAGATGTTCCATATGCTTTAACCAAAGGTTAATTTTTGTGTGTGTGTGTGTGTGTACACTATAAAGGTGTATGTGCTTTTATTATGGGGAGTGCCCAATTTTATTTTATTTTTATTTTTTTAATTGTGATGGGTCAATTAAAGTGGGTTTTTCAATAAATAAATAATTGGGTGTATCCCCTAACTAATTAATAGAAGCAACAAATAGACATCCTTTTGCTTTTAATAACCAAGAAATGTCTTGTAGTGGCGAAAGTGTGTAAGGGAAATCTTCTTGAATTCTTTTTTACCCTAGTGGATGATCACAAACCCATCATTCATGTGAAGGGTGATTCCCATAACAATTCTCACCTTTGCAATGGGTAATTGTGTGATGGTGGTAAAAAACATGTAGGAAATGTGTTACCTACTTACCTACCTACATTGTAACCACTTACATTCACTACCTACATGCTTGTGATACTTACCCACTTACATAGGTAGTTACCTAGGTAAGGGAAGGGGAAAATAGAAGGGTTTACATTATAAATTACCAAGATTATAACTTTATTGTGGTTCATTCACAACTACTCCATAACATGTTTTCAATGGATGGTGTATTAGTGGGTGGTAGGTCACAAAATGTAGGAAGTTGGAAGTTGGTGAAAGCTTGATAAGTGGTTTTTGCACCCTCCAATGAAAAATGAAACAATAAGAACATCTCCAATGCAAACCTATCAACCCAAAGGTGCAAAATAGATTTATAAGTTGAAGGTGAGATGAAGGCACTGTAAGATTGATGTTTTTCATTGCGATGTCTAGTAAATAATTTTCACTCACACATTTGTCATGTTAAAACATAATGTTTTCAAATAAAAACAAGAACATGTGTGTTGTTTTACAAACCCAAAGTGCACCCAAGAGCTTTGAATTGTAATTTCATGAGTGCATCTCTAATTCAACTTCTCCAAATTTTGGAACCATCTTAGCTATAACTTTAGAAGGTGCTAGCATTGCTCACGCTCATGCACACGCTAAGAAAACACGAGTTCCTTGTGCTTGGATGCATCTTTGAAATGTGCCATTGCTATTTGCACCAAAATTGTAGTAAAAAAAAAAGAAAACATTTTTTTAATATTAAAGGAAAGTGAACAAAAGAAGGAGAAAAAAAACAAGAAAATGAAACAAAAGAAAAGAGAAGAAAATAAACTTCAAGGAAGATGATGCCAAAAAAGATTATAATAATAAACTAAGAAACAAAAGAAGGGGAGGGAAAAAATTAGAAGGCAACAAAATGATGAAGAATAAAAAAACAAAGAAAAGGAAGAAAATATATTGAAGATAACAAAGGTAATGAAGAAGTAAAAACTAAACAACAAGAAAAAGGAAGGAAAGAAGATAAAAGAAGAAGAGGAAAAAGAAGAAAGAAAAGTAAATGATTAAAATAGAAAAAAGACAAAAAAAGAAAGAAGACCAAAAAAAAGAGGCAAAAGAAGATAAAAAGAGAAAGAAAACACAAACACGCAACAAAGAAAAACACATGGTGCCTATTCCAAGGCATTTGGTGAGGATAATACTTCACAAGTCATTATGGCAATGGAAAGACTTGAATGGTGGGGCTAATTTAGTTTTGATGATGTTGGACTTGTGTGGAGAACTCCTTAGCATTTTCTTCATCAAGTTGCCATTAAAGGTGATTTTAGAGTACTACAATGGAGATTATCTATATGTTAATTATTCATGTTTCGTTCTATTTATTCATCCAAGGTGAATATTCATGTATTATGTCATTTGCCTTTCTTGTTATCAATATGTTTAAGTTATGATTTGCAAGTTTGGGATACCTAATTGGAGTAGACCTTCCACAATTATACACCCATTATACCGCATACTTTTTTTCAACAAAGTTTTATAACATGTTCAATTTCATTATTAAAAAAAGTCAAAAGATTGGAAGGAATCATGTACCAATAAAATGGAAGAAATGTGAAGGTGCCATAGATGGATTTCACCAGTGTTTTTTTTTTTTTTTTTTTTTGATGTTACCTTAATGGCAATCGACCAATAGATGATTTAGCCAAATTTGGTTATGAACAAAAATGTGGAAACTAAAAAAAATTTAAACATATTTTTATGATATTAACCAACTATTGGAACTTGGTGTAAAACTTGGTAATATTATTTTTCCAAATTTGGGAATCAAACATTCCATAAAATTTTTAAAATTTGTTTTTTGAAAATCAAATTTGATACCAAAATTTTGCCCCAAAAAAAATATCAAATTTCACACCCTTCTATAGCCAAAACCTCAAGGGAAGTTGGTGGAAGTTGGTGTGAATTGATCAATTTCATAAATCCTTACTAATAGAACACATAACATGACACATTTGTAGGTAAGTTCACGGTTTAAAATATTCAAATATTAAACAATGATGATAAATCAATTATCATTACACGTTGAAAATGTGGAGGTGATGTTTTTGGAGTGTGAAATCTCTTATTATGAAGCTACATCATGAAACCAAATAATTGATATTTCACTAGTTTTGCATTTCATATTGCATTTGGCAATTCTTTCATGGAGTTATACGCACCAAAACTATGGCAATTAACACACAAAAGACCTAAAGCAAAAAAAAAAGAACAACAAAAGGTAAAAGCTACAAAATTAAAACAAGATCTTATGGAATGTAATCACAAAAATGTTTATAAATTATGGCATGACATTTTTTTGAATATCCATTATGATTGAAAATTGAATTGCAATCAATGAATTTGCTTATATCAACAAAAGTGAATACAAAATGAAAATGTTGATCTATTTTGGAAGAAGATTTAAAGATTTATGGATTTGACTTCATGAACCGCAAGTCTTGCAAGTTGATTTCAAACATCATTATAGTGAAAGGGCATGTCATTCTTTTTCGCCTTGTGTTATTGCATCAAATCCTTGCATTGATAAATCATGCCAATTCATTGAAATCAAATGGAGTTGTGAGTTTGTTGCATTGTTGTGTTTTGAAGGAAAGGAAACACAATGGTGGGTCTAAAAGTAAATTGGATTTTTGAAATTTTATACATGGGCTTGTAATTTAAACTTGAGGGTGAACACAAATTCAAACAAGGAAAGACTAAAAGTTTGACAAATAACAAAGGGAATAAATCAAAAATCAAACACAACCTAGATCAATTTTCAAAATGTGGGTATCCAAAAGAAAAATTAATTCCCAAGGTTTCACCATAATGATAATTATGATACTTTTGAATAGTCACCCAACTCTTAATGAATTGTTAGCGACAATAAAAATTTGAATTTAAAAGGGGTAATGGTATTAAATTGTTGGGGTGTAAATGAAAAGTTCTTGAAACAAGCTCTATAAAATGAAATTGCATGATCGAAGTATCAATGGAAATATTACTAGTTTGTTTATCAAAAAATGATTCCAAATGGGACTCACTCGAAAGAAGTTTCACTATGAATTTGTCCATCTTGATGTAAGGCCTTTAAGTATTTTCAAAGATAAAAATGTACAAGTTTTTTAAACTTTTCATTCATGGTCCCAAATTAATATGTTATGATAATTTAAAATGTTTATTTGAAACCTATTAGAAATGAAATGGATGAACAAATTCATGTTGCATGTGCCTATGGCCTAAGAAAGGTATGAGGGTGAATTCTAATTTAAATCCTTATTAAAATGTAGGTAATTTACTCAAAGTAGAGTGCCACACACAACACACATACCACAAGTATAAAAACTTACACACTTGTGGATTAAGATCACCCATGCTCTTAAAGTTTGATCTAGATGTGAGTCACAAAGGGGAGCTCATCAAATATGCTTAAAGAATTCACCTTATGCAAATTACTCACCAAACTATACATAAGTTTCCTTGTGTGGATGTTTTTGAATGCTTACACATTGATGGTAATTGTGATAAATCATCAAGTAATAAAACTATAATAAAGTTGAATGGATTAATAATATTGTGAAAATATTGTTTTTAGGCATTGACCAATTAGACATTAAACAATGTTTATCATTATAAACATTTCATCGATCACAATTAAATTTTCATGTTTTAATGTCTCTAATGTGGAGCTTGGTTTTATGATTTCAATTAAATATTCTTTTACAAGTAGTTAAAACATTGAATGTGCATTGTAAATGCATGTAGTGATAATTTTAAAGTAACAACTCTTGTTGTGGCTATGAAAAATACCTTCACAGAAAAAATGTCTTTCCACTTCAAGGGTGAACCTTGAAGTACATGGAGTCTTTGGTTCATAGAAATTAATAAATAAAATATGCACTTTTGTTCTTCATTAATTGTTGATGTTTCAAATATATCATTGAAAGTATGATATGGAAAATCAACAAAAAAATGTTGATTTCCAAAATTGAACATGATAAACTTTAATGGATGTGATACTTGGTTACATTTTGGATCTAAACATGGATGCAATTCTAACATCTTATTGATTGTTATTTTTTCATTTTTAAATAAAGCTTGTGTTGCATATTGACGAAGAAATATTTGTAAAGATTCTAGATTTGGTCTTAAACCTTAAACCTCAAATTTAACATTCATATACATAAGATTAATATATGTTATGTTTTATAAGTAAATTCCTTTCATCACAAAAGTATAACATATTGTGAAAAAAACCACTATTATTGTGAACTAAATGAAAGTCATTATATATATTACTTCCTTGTAAATTACCCAATATATATGATTAATTAAAGTGACTTTTATGGTAACATTAAATGTAATTTCAACATTATGTAACACATTCAACATCCAAAGGACTTGAAAAAATAAACATGATAATAATTACCTTTCCAAATCACCCTTTCCTTATTATTCATGTCAATATTGTTCAAACAATGGGGCCCAAACATTTAGTAATTGATGAAGAATAATGTATCTTTTTGCAAAGTGGAGGACCATTAACCTTTTTGGTTAAAATTGGCATTTTATGAAAAGGTTCATTTGAAAGCATAAAAACAATGAGATTCAATTTATAATCATTAAAAACTATTGAATTGAGCTTACAATACATTTAATAGTTTTCATGATTGTGAAATTGTAACACATATCATGAAAGCTCTAATAAAATATTTGCAAATTATAAAAATTCATCATTGAGATAAAAATTCATCATGGAAACCAAGAGTAATCTTTCCTATTAATAATGAGTCAAGGTATTGACTTCAAGATTAATTGTTCTTGTTTATTCCTTAAAGAGCTTGTGTAAGTTTTCATGTATGCAACAAAATTAAGTTCATTGATTTAGATGAATGTAAATTTAAGGTGGGAATTTGGGGAAATTAACAAATAACATGAAATGTGGATCAATGTAATTGTCCTACATATAGAAAAGCCAAAATGTGCATTCACATTAGCACTTTTAAGCAAACGTGAAATTGTGTTATATATATATGCATAGAAGGTGAAGTTATGCACATGAACCACAACCCTTCATATGAAACAAATAATGAATGTTGTGAATTGGAAATAATTTGCCAAACAAAAATTTGTTGAATACATGTTACTGATTTTAACCATCCATTAACAATGGTTTCATTGGAAAGTAGTTACATGCAAAAATTATCCTACATACCAAATATGTTTAGAAGCAATGAACATTGCCTTAGTTGCTTAGTTAGTTATGATTAGTCATAATTATTAATTTGTTAGGCTAAAAAATTATAACTTAACACACACCAATGACTAATTGGGTATTTAGTTAATTATCTACTTACTTTGGAGACAATTTGGACACACATGAAACCTTTCAATCCTCTTCATGGAATTAGAACATGCTAAGTAGTGGGACAATTAATAGTACCTTCCTATGTAGCTACAAAGAACCAACATGGTGTCCCACCATATAAAAGGACTGTAAATGTCAAAGAATTCCAAGTTGGAAGGACTTCCAAAATATAACACATGGAAGTTTTGTGTTACTAGCTTGTTGCAAAGGGATGAGTTGATTGATTTAGTTGAACCAAATGCTAATGGTAATTTCAAGGTGAAGGAAGGAGAGTTTGTTGTAGATTTTGAACGTCAAAATAAAAAGCATTGGCAATCATCAATCTATCCATGAAATATTAGATTGTGTGTTGTTAGGATATGGGATCCAACAACAATGTGGCAAACCTTGAAGAATTTGTTTGAGCAAGGAAATAGAACCAAATGTTTGCATTTCAAGACTAAACTTATTAATCTTCGATTACAGGAAAGAAATATGTGATTGATTTTCTGAAGCAATTGAAAAATTCATCATAAAGGTGGTTCCTAAAAAAGATCTGGTGGAACATATACTGAACTCTCTTCTAAAGAGTATAGAGTCCTTGTCATACATCTTGTTGTACTGATCTAAGCTTCCTACCCTCAACGATCTCACTAGAATATTCTTGCATGATGAGGCAAAGAAGGAACTTAAAAGAAAAAAGATCGAGAATGAAACAATCATTTTCAAGATCAAGTTTGGTAAAGCCAAAAATCAACATGAGAAGAACAATCATAAAGGACTAGTCACCAAACATGAAAGTAATTACAATTTTCACAAAAATCCAAACCATTAGATATGCAAATGTGTTGAGTTGTCAAATGAAATCAAACATTGTAGTGGTGAACTTGAGTGTTTCAAGACTATAGTCAACATGATTGAAGAAGGGAGTGATGAAGAGGTGGACAATTTTTAGAATGACATCAATGCATTAACAATTAATGTGTTGGAACTAAATCTTTGCCAATATTTCAACACCTTTCAATTGGTCGTCAATAGTGGCACGGCCAAAGATGTTGCAAAAAACAACAAACTTTTCACCAACATCAAGGATGGCAAAGGTATTCCTAAGATCAAAATAGCCAGTGCCACTGCTCACTTAGTAGTTGGGAAGGGAAACCTTGTGATTCATGTTAGAAAGAATGTTTAAATAAAATAAGAAACTTTATATGTGTTTGGTGTTAATTCAAATTTGTTGTTTATTGGGGTAGTTACAGGCAAAAGGTTTGGAATGTTTTTTAACTCTGAAAATGTTTTCTTGATGGACTCAAAACATAATGTGGTAGAAACAAGTAACATAGATATTATGAATGGTCTTTACGGGTTCTCTATACTTCATGAAGTATTTTGTGACTTTGTTGTTAACACATTTTGAAAACTTCAAGTTGGATCATGCATTTTTGGTGGGTTCTTATTGATTATATTCTAATATACACATGCAATTGTAAATTGATGTGGCCATTTACTTTCATGACTATTAACAATTATGATTTTCAATGAAAATTTGGGAAATATGAAGCTTCAAAAAGATGGAAGGTTGTTTAAAATAATTGATGTCATGGAATTATTTTTAATTATTGATTTTACTTTCATTTTATTTTTGTCTTGACATACTATGGAGGGTAGTCATTTTATGGGTTGTTTTTAAGTGGGAATCATATACTAAGTTGTCATCAACTTTATTAACTTCGTCCTTTCTTACTATTTTGACAGGGCAAAGTTGGCACATGGCATGTTGTTTAATTAGGAAATATTTTGTTGCATCCCGAAAGGTTATGGATTGGTACATTCACTAATAATATAATGTTTGACTAGTTGTGTTTTGATAGCTTGTTAGCATGTTAAAGAAAGTTATTAATTCAAATGTTTTTGCTTCGACTGGATTTTGATGTTGTTATGGTTTATACTTGTTTCTCTACATAGTGGAAAGTAAAGGAACAAAATAAAATAATATATATTTTATGTTTTTCATTGCATGTTAGAAGTTATGTAGTTTTGTTTTTCACATCAATTATTCACCACATTTGATTAAGGAATTTCATGTTGCAAGTATTTGCAACCAAATGGAATGAACATGTATAAAATGAAAATGTGCATAAGTTTTTCACATGGGCACAATTTTCAACTTGTTTATTGAAAAGATAAGATGGCATCCTTCCATAGATGTTCAAAATTTTAATTAACGTTAATCATCCATAATTTGTAAGCTCCATACAACACATGTAATTTTTTTGTCTATGTTTTTCAAAATGTATCTACCAGTGCCAGCGAAGGCTAACCTAGTTGGTTTGAAAGATATTAATACCCAGCCAATTCCAATTGGGGGATGAAGTAGATGGCATTATGTTCTATTGGTTTTTGCCATACCCCCCAAAGTTGATTAAGTTATACTAGTGTGAACCCGGTGCATAATGCACCCCGTCAATCCCCCCCACTCGGTCCTTCGCATTTCCCATTCCGGTTCACTTCCACCTATTAAGACCCCTAGAACCCCACCCCCACCCCCTCCACGCAAAAAATAAAAATCATGACCCTCCTAAACCCTTAGCCCAAAAAAAGCGCACCCAAATCTCCTCACCCACCCTCCAAATCCCAAAAATACCTCCCCCATCGACGACGGCAGTTACTGCGCGGAAACAGACATAAAAGTAAAAGTAAGAAGTAAGAACTCAAGGTCCTGAATAGTTTTTGGGCCCTCGAGTCCGGGCGGACAGTTTTATTAAAAGTGATATGGGTTTCAGGACCTCGACAGACGGACCGACAGACAGACTTATTGAATTAATATATAGGATTGTGTAAATGTTATGTATGTAGGCCCAACAATTATCGTTATAAGAAAACAAAGTTCTTTTTACTAGAAAAATTGGTCAAAAGGTACCTCAAATGGCTCTTATTTGAATTGATGAAGGTGTCATTTTGGACAAGTCATTTTCAACACAACCACTTTGACTAGGTTATTTTAGTGGTATTTTTAGTTAGTTTTTTTTATTGTCTTTTTGACTAGTCAACAATATTTTGATGTCAACTATATATGATTTTAATCTTACAACAATGATTAGATTATATATACTTATAATCATTTTTATTTATTTATCAAATTTATTAATAAATACATTTAACCACTTACATTACATAATAATTAATGTACAAAATAAAATAAAATAAAATTCCTATTTAGCCTAGGCTAAATGGCCAACCCTAAACCTACTTATTTAGGCAGCCTATGCTAGCTATTTAATTAATGTAAAACTAAGGTAGCCTAGGAAACCAATGTTGTACGTGTGAGGATTTGAACTCTTCATCTCCACTTTGAAAAGTCAAGTTTTTACCATCAAACTATTATTTCAAAAGTTGAAAACTTTTGTCATCACGTTTTAATAAACTTGGTTGAATTTTTTGTTTTGATGTACATATTGTAATATTCATCAATGAGCTTCAATATTTTTATATTATTTATCTAAGTAGGAGGTTATAACATGTACCAAATATTTACCTAAATAACATGTAGGTACCTACGTTTAGTAAGTTACACATACTATTAATTCAATTAATAATTAATTAATTAAGTAATAGCAATTATTCATTAATTAATATCAATTATAAATAAATGATATCAACCATTTATATTGAATGATTATAAATTAATATTATAAATTAAATATTAAATATTATAAATTAATTAATAATATTGAATAATAATCATTCAATATAAATGGTTGATTATTGAATGATTCTTATGAATTATTAAATATTAAAAATAAATAATAACATTATAATATTACTTACATTTAATTTTTAAAAATTATTAGTTATGGATTGTTTACTATGAGTTTATAATTATCAATTGATAAATAACGAATTATTATTTATTATAAATTATTTTTAAATAATCAATTATCAATAATTGTTTAAAATTATATATCAATTAATATTAATTATTATAAATTAATATAAAATATTAACCAAAAAAATTAATTTGATAATTAACAAGTTGATTGATAAATAAATTATTGGTTATTATTTAACATTTATTTGGTGACTAATGAATTATATAAAATATAAAATATTGAACATTAATTATCAATTATCAACTAATTAAAGTATTAAATTTAAGTACCTACATGTGCTTAAAGGTAACATGTAAGCAACCTATTTAATTTTATAAATACCTATTAGGTGTAATATGCCTGACCTAGGGCTTACTAACTATGAATTTAGGTTTGGTATGTATTTTAAGAAAAATAAAGTTATAAACTAAGTAGCTAAATTAATATGGTTAATTTGATTAAATGTTAATCATAAAGACCAATTTGACTAAGGCTTGGTCATCTTGATGGACCTTTGGACTTTTAAACCAAATGTTTGGTTTGTTGCATGGTTAAAAAATCACTTTAGTCAAATGCTTCAGTTTAAAATAATCTATATTTTTCATGCCCTATGCCTTTAATCAAAACAATTGTTACTAAAGGCCTAGAGTTGCAAATCATGGGTCTTCTAGGTTTATGAAAACACACTACCCATCCACACTAGTAACAATTATAAACATGTGTGAGTGGCACAAACAACATCTATGGCTTACGTATGTCATTACTTTAATTAACTGGGTTTAGTCTTTTAAAAGGAGGTAATAGGCCTTGATTTGTATCAAACAAATATAACTTACAAACACAAATGAGTTTGATTTGAAATGCATCAATAGTGGATTGAATAGTGATGGTTGCCAATGATTACATTATATTTCAATCATGGGTCTATGGAAAAATCAAAATAATTTCACTAGTTTTTTTTATAATCCACAATGATGGTCAATAGGTAGTGTTCCAACTTTCAAAAACCTTGATTCTTTCCTCCTTGGTTAATTTAAAAATCCTTGAATTCTCAATAGAATAAGGTAATGTGGATGAACCATGGATCTGACATATCCAAAATCTATATTTCATCTACTAGCTACACATATTAACATGTGAATGCATCACCATTCTAGTAATATAGGTTGCATATTTGAATATTTGTAATATGCCAAAAGGTATAGAAATTACTTGGACACAAACTTGCAATATTAATTAAAAAAAAGACAATGATGTTTATGAACATGTCACATGTGGGGAATAGTTTTGTCCATTCTCATGGCTTCATATCACCATTGTTTGAGGGCCATTTTTGTTTCATCAAGAAAACAACAATTAAGAAAAATAAGCACATCCTATTTCACACACTTAATCCAATTTACAATAAATTTCTATGTATAGGTTAGTTTTTTTTGTTTACCAAAGTGAAAGTTTCTACTATCCATAAAGTGCAAGTCCCTCAAAGGAAAATGGAAATATAAATTCATTGAAGAAGAATTTTCTTACTTTAGTTTTTATTCATATTATATGTCTTATCACATGTTTAAGTTAAATATTCTTCATTCAACAATTTCATTTAATTAATCACATTTGTGACCAATGTACAATGTTGAAAATGATATATATTTTTAATATTTTCATAGAACGACATGCATTACATTTCATAATATTGATCAAAATGTTTTTGCTTCCATTGTTAAAAATGTTGGGTTTCATGTTTTATTTGAAAAAACACATGTTCTTCCATTGATTTAAAATAAAAAATTGTGTTGATAAACTGATATAATTTATTCATATATGAGCTTCATATTTTGGTTAATGTTATCATTGTTGATCTCATTCTTAACATTTTTAATTTTATAAAATAATATTTTTTGAACAATGACCATGAAAAATGTGATTAAGGGAAAAGAATGATGTAACACAATTAATACTTTGTAGATGTGTTTTTTACTATAAAAATATTGAGATGTTGACATCAATAACATATGAATAGTTTTTGTCATTGATGCATTAACATCATGTGATTAATTAAAAAGAATGAAAACATTTGTTTGTTAACCCACTTATTCATATTTTATAAGTAAAAATATTAATAGGTTTACAAAAAATTCAAAGTTTCTTTATTTTAAAATGAATCATTGTTGATGAGAAGGTTTTTTTTTCTAAATTTAGTTTTTCTTTATGATCATACATCCTTTTCATTTTTTGACTTGATGTGTGTCATATAATGTTTAAAGGACATAAGTTTTTTCAAAGTTCATTTCGACGAATCCTTGTTTGTTTTTGTATTCATTACTTGTATGCTTGTGCTTGTGGATGTTAGTTTTTAAAAAGAAAGTTGGTCCTTTTTTCATTTTTCATTTTCCCTTTTTTAATTAATATAAAATTTTGGTAAGGAGACTTCATTTTTTTTGCATTTGAATTCTTTGCTCTTATTAAGTTCATCACACAATCAACTACGACCATATTTTCCACATGCATAATAATTTTAGAAAATAAACACAATTTCAATTTATCATACCTTTTTAATCATAATTTTTCATTGCAACTTGTAATGAAAAATTTAATGTAACTTCCTTGGAGTGAAATTAACTTTTGATAAGCTAATTTGGAAAGCTCAAAATAATAAAGTGTATTGCGGACCTCAAATTTCACGGTTTGTTCATGAATCGAAAGGCATTGACAACACAAAAGAAAGAATTAACAATTTTTTTTAATTTATATGTTGCATGTTCATTTTTTCATTTCAAAACCCAAGTGAAATACAATTTTTTTCCCACATTGAAGTAAAAAAATGCACCTTGAAATAAATTCAAACATATGACAATTATTTTTTAAATGAAAATTTAAATGCAAAATTAATTGAGTAAATCAAGTTTTCACATGACATACACAATTCACAATATACATACAACCAAAGATGAAACATACTTGTTTTTTCAGTTAGGATCATTCACATAATTAAAGTCTAATTTTTATGTGAAAGTTCATCACATGCACTCAATTTTTTGTTTTATGTGATGAACCTTTAAGTTTGTCAAATAATATTTGTGCCAAATAACCCATTAATATTCAAATTTGTAACAATACAAATTCAAGGTAATTTTTTAGACTTCAAAATTAAAGTGTGAAACCTTTCAATTGAAAATCAAAATAAAAATTTAAAAGTAGTTTCATGATTATATCAAATTGCACAAATCAAGAAAAATATGAAATTAATGAAATCTTGAATCAAAATGATGAACAAATGAACGGCAACCAAACACAAATTCAAATGACTCACAATGACCCAAACATGAAAGTAATCATCATTCTCCAATTTATAATGTACTTTACAACTTTTACCATGTAAATGTATTCACAATCATAATAAAAATATAAACTCATTTTAGCATAAGTTGATTATACACAAAATCTTATCACAAACCTTAATAATAACAAACTAACAACATGAAAAAGAAAAATGAACTTGAAGTTCCAATCACAACCCTTTAAATATGAGAAAAGAAAATGAACGATTTGTCCTTTCCTTTCATCTAGGTTTAATAGATATTATCATTCATTAATCCTTGACTCATAATATTTCGGTAACTTATTATTCTAAAACATTGATCATTTTCCATGCATGAACATTTATGCTATTTGGTATCTTTTTCCTTATAATCTAATGTTTTATCACAAATGAGGTCAAACTAATTGACTTTCATTTATGGGTTATGAATTCCACCTCTAATGCCCAATTCTGGTGTTACATGCCCAATAGAAATGACACTAGAAACCTTTTACCTTTGTATGTTTGTAGGTATCTTGTTCAGATGCCCAAGCATTCCTCAGTTGCATTGAAGGCATTGCTCAGATTGCACGATTTCAAAGTATCTGCCAGAACACATTATTCCCACTTTACATGAGTTCTTGTGGTGCAGAATTTAGAACCAGAGCAAGTCGAGGCATGTCTAAATTTTGCATCACTAAACTGCTTCTGCACATATCAAAGAAGACCGGACAACACTATTCTTAGCATTTTGGGTAGGCCAGTGTTCCATCAATTCTCAACTGCATGTCCTCTTCTACTTCACAAACTGCCTCAATATCTAAAAGTGGCTTGACTCATGACATCAAAGTAAGCAATACAAGCTGAAAGCATTCAAGATATCCACAACTAGGGTAGCACATTAGTGCAAGTTGGGCAAAATTTGGCAGAAACATGAATTCCCTTCATCCTGTGCTCTATTTTTCATAAAGAAGCATGAAGTAGACAGCACCCTTTTCTGCAACCTAAACACTGGACAGTGCCCAATTGCAATTTTGACATTCTAATGACCTCAATAATGAGACATATTCACTAATCTTGCTTCTCTCTTCAAAGACATGACAATTGAGGTTCACTACATCCATGCAAACCCTCATTAGTGTACCTTTCAAATGCTATCTGCAGACACCTGAGGAAGCTTGCTTGGAGTCCACAATGCTTTGGCTGCTCCAACTAGAACCCTAGCTGCAGAAGCATTATAAGCATGAGCACAGCAGAGTTACATGACCATACTCCTGAAACATGATAATGCCACCAATTGCACACACCAACAGAAGTGATTGCCAAGCATCCAACAATGCTCCTGAGTTCAAATTAAAGAACCTTGACACTGGCAACCATTGTGTGCTTGCTTGTTGTGGTCCTGCTGATTCTAATACATGCAAATGTGAGGGGGCATTACTCCATACAACTAGTATACCTCAAAAACAAATTCACCAACCCATAGGTCAAGAATAGCATATCAGCTCCTAACTGCAACAAGAACAAGCGCAGCAAATCAACAATTACACTGACCACCAGATAATTATTAGTGGCCAACAGCAGTTTATCCTCTTCATCATCCACATATTGTTAAGGCAGATCCTACCTGATCATACAAAATGAAGGATATATTGACCAACCATAGAGCTCCAACAGACACAGACACGATCATATCCAACCAGGTGTGAAGCCTGCAAGAGGTAGCAAACAAAGACCCCAGAGACTGCACTCAGTGACTGTCATCATCACCCTCTGTAACTTCCAGAGCCAAAGTCAAATCCTGAAACTCCTGAAGCATATTCCTTGCCAACTGCCCACTTTATTCACTCTACAAACACAAATAAGAACAAATAGATGACAAACATCAAATTGAAAATCTCCTGCAGGTCTGACAAAAGCATGTGATGAACATTCCAATAAAGCTCTTGTAAAGTTTGAGATTGAGAATTCAATTCAGGAAGGCAAAATATATGAAAGTAACACGTTACAATAATCCAAACTGAAGAGATGATGTTGATGGCTCTGAATGGTGGAGGGTACCTTGCAGCCAACAAGAGATAACCCAGAAGTTTGCAAAAGGATAGGAAAACAACCAAGTTTATTCATCACTCAAGTCTATTCAAATTTTGTGAAGGTGAAACAACCAATTTATTCATCTCTCAACCTTGAGAGCACACATGGAAGCATAACCAAGGCAACTGTACACATTTTCAATGGTACAACTACTTCTAGTGTGTTAACCCTGAGAAAGGCTTTGTCTTCCTCATGGTGTGCCAAGAATGGTACATCTACAGCTAGTTGAGGCTGCAGGCACATTGACACCAAACTACACAATGTACAAGTCACCGTTCTGTGTCTTTGTCATACATCACTCATGCACAAAGAGCACGAAGAAAAACAATAAGATGAAGCCCAATTGCTTCTGTCCATTGAAACTGTCTACAGTAGCCCCCAGAAGATATTAAAAGGTGGCTGGAAGAGAGAGAAAAAAAAGCACTGAAAAAACTTACAAAACAGATTGACAAAAAAGGTAACTGTGGGAAAGACAGGAAGGTGCAAGAGCTAAGGAGTGATTAAAGGTTGCTGCCAAGCCTCATCTTCACACCCACCAGATCGCAGGCTAAGGTGCAAGGGTGCTTGATCCAAATGTGAAGCAGCACCAGGGTTATGGGCCTCAGTAGTCTGCTGCAGACGTTGAAGCCGCTGGGTGAGATCCACGACATGTGATTGGAGGACTCGATTCTCATTTGACAACTGGGCATATTGCTGGGAGGCAAGGCTAAAGCGATTGAGCATGTGAGTGTTTTCTGCCCGGAGGTGTGCAACATGTGCTCGCAACTCATCCAGATGCTGCTGTTTCCGAAGCCGAGATCGGCGAGCTGATTCTCTGTTTGACAGCATTCGCTTCTGCTTCCTCTCATCTACCACCAACTGCTCATCATCAGACTCAGAATTGAAATGACCACCAGTATCTGAATTGCCTTTACCTGAGCTTGAGTTTGTGCCAACTCCCATTCCACTTCCCATTGCATGACTGTCGTGCTGTTTTGGTGACTCAGGAACAACACCTGATAAAGAATTTGGAGGACTAATGTCAGCAGAAATTGACCCACTGTCTACTTTAGAGATATGTGCTACTGCTTCTGTGGATCTTTCCGTGCTGATAGCGTTTTTACTCTTTTCTGCTGCCACACTCCACCGTGAAGGAAACAACACACCCTCCCTAGAGCTGGGAGCAGTCCGAATTTCAGGCTCTCTACCACCAGTTCTCAGGATGGCCGTACTTCCGGATACAGCCGAGTCTGCAAAAGTTTATAATAGCAGCCAGTCAACTCCAGACGATTAGGTTGGAAACAATCTGCAATACCAGCAGCTATCTGCACAAAAAACACTACGCAACCAAAGGACCAAACCTGCGGGGAGAGAGAAAGAGAGAGAGAGAGAGGGAACAAAAACAAGATGCTTACCTCCGGAAGCTGCACTTGCCGGTGCAGCAGAGTGACGCGTCCCGATGGCCCCACCCTGGTCACTCCCTTCCTTCAATGCTGCAACTCCAAACCCGGGCACGCTGCTCTTGTTCACCGCTACAGAACCAGAGCTGTTCCCGCTTCCGTCACCACCACCGCCGCCAACAACAAGACCCGCCCCTCCTCCTCCTCCTCCTCCTCTGGTGGCCGCTGTTACTCCTTCTCTGGCGTTGTTGTTCAACCGCTTCTCAGACGACTGGACATCGAGTCTGAACATTGGCGCAAAGAGATCGTCCACAGATGGAGCACGATGCATACCAGATCTGCTCTCTGAAGATACTCCTCCATCGTGGACTGCCGACTGCTCCGTTGCTTGCATATTTCCCGACCCTCTCTTATTCCCTATCTCCTTCCCCACGTCGTCGTCTTCTACTTCTTCACCGCTTCCTCGTTTTCTTGCACCCCTTGAAACTTTCTTCCACTGCAAGGCTTTTCCTGATATTACTCACCTTTTTTTCTCGTTTGCTTGCAAAATCTTCAACCTCACGAGCATTTCCCTCGTGTCTCCCACGCGATTGCTCGATTTCTTGTTCGATTTTCTTCCCGTCACATTCTCTGCGTGTCGCACTCGCCTCGAGCGTTTGTCTCTTTCTCGTCGCCGTCTCCTCTGCCCGGGTCAGCAGCTTCAAGTATGAGCTCTTGCGGCCTTCATCTTTAACACAACTTTTGATCTCTTTCCACGTTGACGGCCGCTTGTTTTGTCCTCATTCACATCGGACGGTCTAAAGAAGCAGAACATGGTGTAGGTCTTTTGTCTTTAACACCCAACCCCAGGGGGGGCACCAAACTCCAGGCTTTTTCTTAGTTTCGAAATCGACGGCAGTAATCAATGTCAATCTGTTTTCTACGGCACGATACTGGCCACGTCGACACCAGAATGTGCAGCTGATGAGTCACCCTAGGAAAATGCCAGATTTGTCAATACATAAACTCAGATTATAAACAGAAAACAGTGTCTTCTTGGATGATAATTTCTCTAAGGATGTACCTATGTGACCCCAGCACTCACCCACCAAGTACATACACCATCCCTGGGAAGCCCATTTATGGATGTGGACTCAGTTTTGGATGAAATAGAACTGAGTTGCTAACATTCCACTGTGGTAAACCCTCCTAGTACCACCCCCCCCCCCCCCCTTTTTTCACTGGGCTATATATATATTAGCCAAAAAGCGAAATTAAAAAAGTAGAAGTGCAAAGTCTAGTGCTTTTTTGGGATTTTCAATAGCCATAATTCCACCAAAAATTTAACCTCATATTTCTCTACAGGGTAGCCAAAAATATAGAAGGATGTTTAATAATTTTACACTTATATTTAGTTTGTAGCCAACTTTGGCTAAATCTTCATATGGATAATTGCCACTTTGAAAATATCACAAAATTGGTGGAAAAAAAAAAAAAAAAAACAAAAAAACTTTGCCGCCTACTTCAACAGTACACTACCTAGGTACCTATGTAACATCCATCCTATAGCTACTATGGTGGGCCATTCTGGTGCAATAAGTGAACCATGCACCAATGGATGAAACCCCATTGTGATGGATGAGCACCAACTGAGTTGACAATGGTTTCCAACTTGGTGAGGTACTATGAATCGGGCCATGGGCAGACGGTGAAAAAAGAAATACAGTAATACCTGGGTCCAATATGTGAAACTAGGTAGAAATTAGAATCTTATATATAAATTCACTTGGTGCGTGCGTGCGTCCGTTCGACGCGATAGTTTTGCATTTTAATCCGCCGGCAGAACCGGTTCTGCCATAGAAAATGCAGAGGTCGGTTTTGTCAGTAAAATTCCTTTAATAAAAAAATCCACAGACCGGCCGCTTCTCTTCTCTAACTTTTCTTCTTTTTCTGTGTCCGTCCGTCTGTCTGTCCGTCCAGGTTCTGAAACCCATATCCCAAAAAAAACCCATACCTTTTCATTTCAGGTCTCAAGAAATGAGGGGTCTGTATGTGTAACTTCCTCCTCCTGTCCCTGGCAGCAAAAGGAAAAAAAAACATTGCCCGTTCCTTGTGTAACTTCCTCCTCCTATCCCTGGCAGCAAAAGAAAAATTCGAAACAGGGCAGGGGCAAGGGCAAGGGCAGGGGCAAGGCAAGGGCAGGGTAGGGGCAGGGCAGGGCGTCCAGGGCAGTAAAAAATAAAGAGTAAAAAATAAAAAACAGTGGCCAAAGGTTACAAGCACCCACTAATCAGGGTTAAATGAGGTTAAAGGAATCACCTCGAACTACCTCCTAGGGTTTTTTATATTTTTTAATAAATTAAATGTTTATTTATTTATTTAATATATTAATAAATTATAATTTTAAATAAATTTTAAAATAATTTTTTTTAATTAGTAATTTTTTTATTATATATATCAATTTTAATAAATTTTATGAAAATTTGAAACCGGGCTTGGTTTTGAAGTGGCCCAAGAAATTGGAAACGGGCCAATTTTTTTGAAAATTTATGATTCCAATTCCAATTTAGAGTTAGGGCTTAAAGGTGGCCAAATGTTGTTGAAGTTTGAAGCTTTTATCTATGGTTGTGTTCTTTTCATTGTCCTTTGTGATCGCCTTGTCGCATTAATGTTCATGGTGGTATTCTTTTCATTGTTGTAGCCCATGTCAATGGTTGGTGGTTGTGATGTTCTTATTATTGTTGCAACTTGCAATTTTTGAGCTATGTCATCACCTTCCTCCTCTTCATCTTCTTATGGTTTTGGCCATTGTTGTTGAAGGTTTATTGTTGTTCTGGCTAACAATTGCCCAACATTGCCTTGTTAATATTGATCTTGCAATCTTGGTCCTCATCATGATTTTTTCATTGCTATAGCTAGTAATTAACCATCATCGCCTTTGTGATTTTCATTATATTGTGGTCTTATTTGTTGTCATGGTTTTTTTTGTTGCTACAATCAACAATTGCCCACCATCATGTTGTTGATCTTGTGGACTTATTCATGGTTGTGGTCTTCTCATTGTTACAACTAGCAATTGCCCATCAATGTCCTTTTGATCTTGATGATTTTGTGGTGTTGTTGCCATCGTGATCTTTGCATTGTTGAACTAGTAATTGCTCATGATTGCCTTGTTAATTGGGGAGGAGGGGCAGGCTTAAGGGTTAAATTCAAGGTGGAAAGATGCACATTTCAAAGTTGACCTACAAGTGCATGAAACATGAAAAAATGAAACTAATTAACATAAAAAATGATATTGATCAATTATAAACTATTAATGTAATTTAAAAAACTTAAAAATATATTTATTTCACTTAATTTGGCTTTGTCAAAGCTTTGTGACAATCTGAGTTTTTTTATAAATAATTTTATTAAAAAAAATTGTGTTGTTTCTAATGGTGTTTGGTGTCATGGAACCCAACTAGGAGGTTACTTAGAGCCTACCATAACTTACCCTAGAAGGGTCAAAGCAAAAATATATATACAAAAAAAGGAAACATCTCCATTTTAACCTTGCACTACTCATATAACAACCATAAAGTAGCATTAAATTAGGTGAAAATATGTGTCAAGTAATATTAATTTGATCTATTAAGTTTACAAAATTTTAATTATAAAAGAATTAAAGAAAATGAAGTTCAAAAGTAAATTAAAAATACATTTGAAATTGATTGAACAATACATGTTCAAACTTACTTTTTGGTTACAAAAATTAATGAAATTGATATGTCATAAGTTAGGAAATGAAGACCAACATATGTTTTAACAAGTCATTTTTTGAAAAAAATACTTTTCATAAGAACCTACTTTCACCTACTTGAAATTAAAAGCCCATAATGAAAAGTAAACATCAAAAGCTACTTGTCTTTTTAAAAACCTACTTAAAAACCAACTTTTACAATTTGAAATATGAAGATCAAAGCACATTACTAAAACCATAAATTATATTTAACCATTGAAATGAAAACATTCATTGTTTCACAATTCTATAATGGGTTTTGTTGTTATTTTAAATCTATTTGTTCCAGTTTTGACAAGGTAATCAAGTTGTTCATTTTATCTTGCTTACACCCAAAACCAAGAACTAGCTTGATTTGAATTTTTTTTAATACCAAAATATGCATTGATCCTTGCATTAAAAAGTTATATTTAAAATTGCATCCCAATATTATGGGGAAAAAAACCTAACTAAAACCAATACCAACCCCATAAAATTATCAATAACCAAACCAAAGGTTTTTCGTAAACCTAAGAACCACACAACATTCATTTGGACCATGGCATGTATTTCCTTGATCATTTCACTGTCCATTGTTGCATATGGTGCATTTAATGTTCCATAAATAAATTAATACATTCCACATGTCTATAAGGCACTTGTTTGGTTGAGGTTCATCTCCATGGGCCTTAAATAGGTCACATTTAATTAAAGAAAAAATGTTCATTCATGTAATTTTCTATGGTGAGTGGTGCAAAAGGTGGGTTGAAAATAAATTGTGAATGCCAATTTTACATGGATTGTAGTCAAATCCTTCTTATGTTAAATCCATTATCAAACACCCGAATCCAAGTTCTTACATGTAATTTCATTCACAATAGATTGCCACACTTTCTTTAGGCATGTATTTGATCACATGTCTCATCTATGGGAACAGTGATTAGCTAGTACTTCCCCATAAGGCTCCCATACCCATTCCCCAATAATCAATGAGGCAAGCCATCCAACCATTTCCCAAGAACAATGTTTGCATTTGAAAGTGGCATCTACCACCGAAATGCACCAACTTAAAAATCCTCAATGGATCAACACCTTTTTTTGGAGATTCACTCCATGGTCTAACATTAGAGCAACTAGGTCTATATTGGGTATTTTTTGAGCAACATATTCATTTTTATAAGTGATTTCTATAGGGGAATTCCTTTCTCAAGTGTTTTTGGATTTTGTTGTTTCTTGGGTTAATAGATATAACATTTTTTGCTTCTAGCCTTCAATGAAGGTGGTGGACCTATGAAGGCCTCACCTCTCTTTGTCTTTTGTGTTTCACTCTCAACTTTATTTGTTTTGTCCATTCTTCTTTCCATTTGCACGGCATAGCCATTGGTAGTTTTCTCTTACCGTGCATTGTTGTAATGTTAAGACGATCTTGTGGGCCCCCATCAAAATTCCAAAGTTTACAAAGCTTCAAGCTTTTATATTGAAGGGTCCTAAAAATTTCAAGCACGCATTTGCATTAAACTTGAAAATATCAATGTGATCATGTCTTGAAATACTTGGGTGAGGTAATGATGTTGTTTTAGTTCTATTTTTTAATTTTGGAAGTTAGATTGTAGGCGGGTTACATAATCTTCTCACTTTTATATTATTTATTCTCACAACATTTGTTGCAAGAAATAACAAAGTTTTCTAGGTAAGTCTCCTTCCTCTTTAACAATTATTGAAAGCAATTACTCGTAGTTTGTTTGCTTGAGGTCTAAAGGAAGAAGCTATGCATTCGTGTAGTCATGCAATGGGCTTTGAAAAACATGTAACCAAAGGTTGGGTTCACCCATGCCATCATTGTCCTTAAAAAGATTTTTTTTTTTATCGAAGCCCCCCAATTCCACCACTCAACGCATTTTCTAAATGTTGGTGGTGATCATTATCACAATATAAGCACATTATTAAAGCAACCCAACCTTGACAAATCACAAGCAACTTTTACCTTTCTTGCACAAGTTATCAAATTTTTTGGGTTCAACCATCACCATCCTTGAATTCTTTTTTTAGTTCCTTAAAGCTCCCAAGTTCCATTTCCCAATTGAATTTTTAACTCTCAAAAATCCTTATCTCATTAAAAGTGCATTTGTAAGGCAATAGAATTTTAACAAATGATAGGCAATTTCAACTTCTTTTGAAAAAAATATCAAATTGTTTAATTTTGGCTTCGACAAGCTCCATCCCTAATTTTTTTTCACATTCAACAAGTGCAGGTTCAAGTCATGACATGTGTTCACAACTTCATGATTTTTTGGATCTTGGATGGGAGAGATGATGGATGTTTCATCCAAATGGAAATGGTTATGCTAGTTTATCAATGTGGATGAAAAGGATTTATCATTGATGGACAAGATATAAGAGGTTGTGAATGAGGCTTGTTGCACCCTTATGAATACAAAACTTTTTCAAAGCAACCTAGGTCACTAAAATAATAGCTTGATAGACTATTTGGGAACAAAGGCAAAATCTAATGGCACTCTAAATAATGCCCAACTAAATTCCCAATAATCACCTTTAACTTGAAGGTAATCCTAGGGAGGGTTAGTATTAAAACTCATAAATTAATTTACTGACTTTCTTATTATACTACAACTATTTACATAAAACTGATAAGTTTTATATGGAAAAGGAAAATATGTTCCCTAGATAGTGACCTACCTTCCCATCCAAACTACCATTCTTTACATGAGGACTATAGTACATGGGCAGTTTTGGTAATTATTTGTTGGATAATTAATTTAATCCAACAAATTTAATTTGACGACTATTTTTTTTAATTTTTGAAAATTTTGGCATATATGTAATATATTTAATAAAATTTGTTGATTTGTTGAAGACATTTCAATGTGTTAATGGTTAGATGGATATAAGGTAATTGATTCGCTTAGGTAGTTTCCTAATTCAAAACTAGTTAGTAGCTTAAATATGTTTTTTTTTAAATTTGGTAGAAAAGGTTGATTTTTTTCTAAAAGTTTTGGAAAAGTTGAAAATATTTTAATTTATGCCAAAACCACCAAGGTATTATGGTAATCATAATATGGTAGCAAAATAGTTATAACTTGTTAACCCAATTTTTTTGTGTATATAGTAACTAGTTTATTTAACCATTAACCAATAAAGCATTTTGATTAAGGATACTTTAATTTTTTGATTACCTAGTTCAAAGGATAACTAGTTTATTACAAGAATTAATAATCAAACAATTGCAGTATCTGGTTGGTTAATAAAACAAAAAAATTTGAACTTATGACTAGTAATTTGTTTTAATTTTTGAATTATACTAACTAGTGATTGTTTAAGTTATAACGACATTATGAGTTGGTATAACTATGAGGATTTGAAAATAAAGAAGATTTGAATTCCTTTCCATGATTTTGTGTGTAATTATTGGAAAAAATTTTAAGATTTTAAAATCAAGATTGTTGGTAATTTTCTTGAACATTTTTTTGTTTGGAAAATGTTAGTTTGAAATTATTCTTCTTGATGCATAAGCAAAAAACAAAAATACTTCTTATGTTTTATGATGTTCAAAACTAGAGCAACATGTTGATGTAAATCAATAAACTAAAGTTATAAACTTGAAAGAAAAAAAAACCACTTAGGCAAAAAACAAATGTAACATGTAGCGACCAGATACTTGTAACAAAAAGAATGTTTGTGCTTTATGGTTTTAATAAAAAATAAATAAATTTAGGTTTCGACATATAATAAGTTTTGAGGGTTGTCTAAGATTTTTCCTTATGTCCATATTTTTGTTTTTTTTATAAGTAGTAGTCACAAATTTATTTGGATATACATGTTGATTTTTGATATTTTCATTAATAACATTGACCAAAAAAATCACATTCACATTCCTAGGAGTGCAAAAATGTCATGACTTTAGCCTTGGGCTCGCAACCAAAGTAAAGGCTTGTAAAGGTGCGAGCCAAGAGTGAAGCCTAGGAGTCACATGTCATGATCTTGGGAATGTGGGAGAATGCGAGGGAATAACCCCCACACTCCCAAGTGAGCTCCCACTTTGGGAGTTGAAGTTATAATGGATTTTTGAATCTTAAAAAAGTAATTGTAGGGGTCAAGACCCATTGAATTGAGAAGTTCTTTATATCATTGGAAAGCTCTTGGAACATAAATGTCTAAAATGCCTTCGCATGACCCATTTGAGTTCTTGAAACATAAGTTATGGTCAAAAAAATGGATGGGAGTCAAATTACCAATTTGATTTTTGCCCACTAAAAGTTGGAAATTGCCCCAATTTCATTGCGTTCAGGTGGCGTACCACATATTGTTGGAATTTTTTTGACAAGGGATACAACTTTGCTTTAAACCTCACCTCAATCGGAGGTCTACACATAAAGTTATGCACCTCCAAAGTCGTGAAAGTCACAATTTTTGAAATTTCGAGACTCTCACTTGGGAGTCCCGGGACAAAATGAAATTTGGGTGTTATCCCTATGGCCAAGCACAAAGTATTTTATAAGGAAGTGGTGGCTTTCTCCAAGTCCGGGCCATGGTGAATCTTGTGAATCCGTGTTTGCCCATGGTGAGTCCCGTGCACCAAAAGTGTTCCAACTATGCACTAACCAAGTTGTAGTTTGGTTTGTGCAAGTTCATATGAATAATGGACCTGCTAGCCAATCATCCTAGTCCCCATCTCAAAGTTTTAACATGCCCCTCTTACCGTTGAAGTGCTATGAATTAGGGAACGTACCCTAACTCCTTCTTCTTCCATTGTTTTCACTTTGAATTTTTGGTTGCACGGAATCTATCAAGGAGTTTGGGGGTGCATCAAGTACACCTTTGTAGCCATAATTCCTCTTGTTGTTGTTATGCTTGATGTACATTCTCACCAACAAGTCCTAAAAACACAACATCTCCAATATTTATCGCAAACCCTAAAAATGTTGAAAGCAAGGTTGGAACATAATAATATTTTAAAGAATTATTGTTCTAGCAACAATTCATCCTAAGGACTTTCATTTTTTTGAAGAATGTTTAATAGCCCAAACAGAAAGATATATACATACAAAAATATGGACAAACATACACATTTGAAAAGAGACATAGTAGCTGCCATTTTCTTAACCATGTGTGAGAACAAAATTAATTTTCCTCTTCAATTAGTATGTGAAACACAAACCCAAAACATGAACTGCAATAATGAATAATTTACTTCAATGGACACACTTTCATGTACTTAAGAACTTGACCTCCCTTTTCGTTTTATATGTCGCACATAAGCAATGTAACATTTGTTTTGCCCTCAAATCCTAGTGGTGTAACTACAATGATGCAAACAAAAGCTTGAACAAACAGTGTAACATCACTAAGGTTAAATCATATTCCTAGTGAAGTTGTAATTGACTTCTAAAGAGTGTTTTAAGTTGCTACAAAAACCTATGAACTCCACACCTACATTATAGACTTCATGACCTACAAGCTTACACATATTCAAATGCAAATCCCAAGGTTACATTTCCTAAAATGTTGGTGCCAAATTTTGAAATGATTGTTTTCAATAATACAAAATGTACTTTTGTGACTTTTAGGAATAGGCCACTTTTGAACAAAATTGGTTCACCTTTAATGTGTTTTTACCCATATAACCATAATTTACATTTCATAATACATTGTAAAAAAACTCCATAAACAAGATTACAATTCATTTCACCATGTTCTACTACTATAAACAATTTACACAACAATATGAACATATTCATTGCAGAAGTTTATGCTTCTTTGTATTACTATAAAACATGAATCAAAATACAAAAAAATCCCCATGTTTTGTTTAAATGAAAATCAAACAAAAAATAAATGGTGTGGTATATCAAACAAAATATGTGGTTTTCTACTACAAAGTATTTACAACGCCCCCTACTTTTCCCAAACTGTGTGTTTAAAATGTTCTTTTTGTTTTTCATAGCTCTTTCGTTTTGAATTGTCCCAAGTCACATCACAATGATCAAAACCAACAAGAATTCAAAATTTAAATAACAAAGTTCCTTTATTAGTCCTTATCCTAAATGCTTGGTTCATCCAAAATCATGTATTCATCCTACCCCCTTAATAAGGGTACCAACTTGGCTCAAAAGAATGTCATAAGCAAATTGTTGTCCATTTTATGATTTTAACAATTTGTAAGTTTTTAATATACATTCATAATATACCTTCAATTTTTCGCTTGATGTTTGTTTGATGACTTTCAAAGCCATATACACATGTTTGTTTATTTGCACGTTCTGGTAAAGTTTGTAGAAAGTTGTTTTTTGAACTCAAAGATGTTATTTCATGAGCCTACGAACATGAACATGAATAGGTGAAGGTGAACAAGGGAGCATGACTGAATCTTTTTTAAAATATTTTTCCAACATGTACATAATTTTAAAAGAATATTTTATGACACCTAGGACAAATATTTGGTGAAATGGAAGAATATTCTTCCATGTGTCATTGATGAATGATATTTATGGATGAAAATGGGGATGGAAAATGACAATGAATGAAATTTTTCATGAACATTTGCAACAAGTTTTGTTTTGCAAAAAATAGAATAAAAGAAATAAGATATAAAAAAATTATGTTGTTTATTGTGAACAATTTGTCACATGAGATGCCCAAGTTATACTTGAACTAGTATTTTTTATTCCAGCTTTGTAGCATCCAAACCATATAAAATTTGACATTACATCAAATTCAAAGGCACATACACATGTTGATCCCCCAAAAGGTATGTGCCAATTCAAATTCTACATGTCCACCACAAAACGGTATGTGACCATTAGGAACTGAGACAACATTAAGTACCCTATGACACCTTACCACTTTAAACTCATTTTTATTTTCATCCATTCTCTCACCCCCTTGGTAACTTGCACAATGAAATGTCTTTCTTTTTCATTATACTACTAATTTACATGCAAAATACCTCAATTTGCATTATTTGCATGGGTACTTCCTAGTTGCATTTTCTAGTCCTTATTCGAGTGCTTACAATCATAAAACCTTTCTACTCTAATGGCAAAAAGAAAATTGTCACCAACTATCACACCAAACACCTTGGAATCTATAATTGAATACACATTAATTTCAAGCATATTAAGCTCCTTGATAGACTCAAATGGGAGTCTAAGGTGAAAACATCAGAAAAGTAAAGAGTTGGGGCACACTTATTGGCTCGCAACACTTTGGGGGTAGAGGGGCATGTTGGAGCTCCGGGATGGGACTAAGAAGAATGACAAGTAATCATTCATTCACACGGACCTACACAAAACTAAACAACAAGTTGGTTAGTGCATTAGTGGAACACTTTCGACGTTAGGACGAGCCATGGGCAAATTCGAACTCACAAAATTCACCACGGCCTGGACTTGGGGGAAACCACCCCCTTCCCCCTTATAGTATATTTTGTGATTGACCACATGACCAGCACCCAAATGTCATTTTGTCTCAGGATTCCCCCAAAATTCCAACAACCTAGGACTCCTATGACTTTGGGAGCACATAATTTTGTCTTCAAACCTCCGATTGAAATGAGGTTTAAAGCAAAAGTTGTATCCCTTGTTGATAGTTTTTACATGGCATTTGCATGCAAGGAAATCGTGGTGATTCTTGATTTTTAGTGGTTGGGAGTCAAACTGCCAATTTGACTCCTGACCCTTCTTTCGGCTATAACTTGTGTTTGAAGTGTCCAAATGGGTTATGTGAGCCCATTTTAGACATCTACATTCCAAGATCTTTTAATGATATAAAGAACTCTTCAATCTATTGGGTTTGACCCCCTATATTGACGTTTGAAGATTTGGAAATCCACTGAATTTCCAACTCCTACACTCTTAAGAGCATGAGATATGATTCTCGAGGTTCCTTCTTGGCTCGCACTCTTGCAAGCCCTTGCCTTGGTCACAAGCCAAGGCTAGGGTTGCAACAAAAAATAATTTGTAAGATGACAAAAAAATCGTTGGAATATTTAATAAATAATACCATGCTAAACCCCATTAGGCATTTGCTCAAAATTAGAAATGGCAAACAAAAATGGAAGAGAGTAATAGACAAAACAATGGAATGGGCGGCATGGCGATGAACAAATGCAAATATTGACAAAAAGAGTCTTTTTATAATGAAATAAAACATAATATTTTCAAGGATGATATGGAGGACTACAATTTAGTAATGTTTACACTTGTAATGGTTTTTTTCAAAAAACGTGCGAATTTAAAGAAGCTAATTCCACAGCATTTTTTTGCAAGCTTATTGAATAATTTGTCAACAAAAGATTTGCTAACACTTGGGAATTTCTAATCCACAAAATTCATGAATCTTCCATAACAACTATAATCAACTCCATGTAGGAGAATTTGGGTTCCACGATAATTAAGGAATTTTTAAAAAAAACAATTGGTTAATCATCGGATGATAAGGTCGACCATGATACCACAAAAAACTTTACGATAACAAAAAAAAAGACGAATTGGAATGACACACCCTTAAGATCCTTGATGGACTCAACTTGCAAGTCCAAACGTGAAGATAGTGAAGGAAGTTGGGGTGTGCTCCCTGGCTCGTAACACTTCGGGGGTAGAATGGTGTGCTGGAGCTCCAAGATGGGATTAAGAAGAGTGACAAGCAATTCAATTATTCACACGAACCTACACAAACCAAACAACAAGTTGGTTAATGCATTGTTGGAACATTTTTGGTGCACGGACAAACCACATGCAACCACAGACTCACAAAACTCACCATGGCCTAAATTTAAGGGAATCCACCATCTTCCCCCTTATAGTATTTTCTATGCATGGCCACGAGGTTAGCACCCAGATGTTAATTTGTCCCCAAAATTCTCAAAATTGGGACTCTTGCAACTTCGGGGGCCCATAACTTTGTGTGTAGACCTTCACTTGAAGTGAGCTTTGAAGCAAATTTGTAACCCTCATCAAGAGCTTTTCAATAATATGTGGCACGCCACCTGCACGCAAGGAAGTCAGGGCAATTTTTTACTTTTAGTGGTTGTGAGTCAAATTAACAATTTGACTCTTAGCTCTTCTTTTGGCCATAATTTGTGTTTTAATTATTCTAATGGGTCATGCAAACCCATTTTAGACATTTACGTTCCAAGATATTTCCAATGATGTAAGGAACGCTTCGATCCAATGGGTTTTGGCCCTTGCAATTTCTCTTTGAAAATTTAAGAGTCCATCGGGAATCTAACTCCCAAAGGGGGAGTTCACTTGGGAGTATGGAGGTTCATTCCCTTACATTCTCGAAAGTATGAAATGTGACTCTTGGGCTTCATTCTTGGCCCACACCTTCGTAAGCCTTTGCTTTGGTCGTGAGCTTAAAGGAATTTACTATCCACAAAATTCATGAATCTTTGATAACAATTTTATGCAATTCCATGTAAGAGAATTTGGGTTCCACAAGAATTGAAAAAAAAAATCTTAAAAAAATTGGTTAATCATCAGATGATAAGGTCGACCATGATACCACGAAATGTGTATAATAATAAAATGATGAATTGGAAATTGAATGAAAAACCAAAATCATATTCTTTACATTGAATTGTAATTTAATAAACATGTGAAAATGAATATTTGTTTAAAGTATAAAATCACAAAAGGAAATATTTATTTATTGCAAAATTAAAATTATAGTTGAACTTGAGTAATCTTGAACAAATCGATAGTGATTGTCGAAACAAATAATTAATAAAAAATTTAGATCAAAGTAGTAAATGATAATCAAAATAATATACATGATGTTATGGTTGTTGAGACAAATGAAACAAGTATAGGAATAATAGTTACCAAAGGGCATGAACCCGACACATGGCATAAAAACATGAATGTAAACAATAAATAATATGAAACCACATAAGGCAAGAGGGCCAGTGAAGTGATCACAATTACATTTTACACACAACACACATGGCATGAATAGGAAACATAGTAATTACACTAATTATAACATTTTAGCATAATCAATCCCATCTAAACAATCCAAAAAAGGTAAATAATTTTCAATAGGCCATTAAATGTAATAACTCAAGAACATCCCTTTAAAGTAAAATTTTGGACTTTGGGATATGTTTACAATTTTGTAACATTGCACAAGTAGAGTTTAGAATCTTTAGATGAGCTTCTGAATAGCAATAAAAGAATACAAGGTCTAAGTAGAATTGTTCATTTCCACAGTCTCAGAATATCCATATCCTAGGCACTTTTGTTGAACACTAAGGGATTTGGATGATTACCCTTCATTACATAGAATATAGTTGAAGAGTATAAATGTAAAATTCCATGTAAAGGTTGGGTATTAAGCATCTTATAACCACTTGTAGGATTACAAAATATATGGGTCAATGATAAAAATGTTTTGTTCGAAGTTTTTGAATAACTTGCAACAAGCTTCTAAAAACAATCCATGGTCAACACACTCAACTAATCAAAACTATAGAATGTGGTTTCACAAACAATGTGTTTATTTGCTTGGATTTCAAGTTGAAAGGAGAATAAGCAAGTCACTCCACTACTACATAACCTATCCCTAAACCACTATGCACTTCCACCCAAACTAGGCAAGATGGAAAAAAATTCATCCAAACCATTAACCCATGGTTGTTTAGTGGACCATTTCCACTTGAATGTGTGCGTAGTGGATTATTAGTGGATTTCATATTGAACTTTTAGTGGATTCATAGTGGATTTTTAATGGAAATCAGTGGAGTTGAGTGGATGGGAGTGGCGCACGGTGGAATCATAGTGGACACCTTCCCACTAATTCCAGATCACTCATGACTCCACTTATAATCCACATGGATGGGATTGGGTCTTTCCCATTCAATGTTGGGTGGAATGTCAAATGGAATAATGACAAGTTTTGTAGTAGTGTTCTTGTTATGAAATTGGCCCATGAATGCTTCTGACATTGAAGACGATGAATACAATACACCAATACTTGCTTATAACAAAGAGTTGGAATCCTTAATATCGTCCAACTGCATTACTAGAAGCCCGAAGGAAGAGGAGAACTTACCACCACACATAGAAGACGTAATGACAAATTCAAAAGAGGAGATGGGAAATACTCTTCCACCACTATAGGGATATGTCATTATGGACTTGGAAGACATGACCATGGAGCCTACACCACAATCTGTAATGGGTTCCAACAAACTTAACAATTCACCAATGGAACCCAATTCAACTCAATATAAATGAAGTAGAATCTATATATGCCTTTACAATTGGTGATAACTACAAACCCTAGTAAGAAAAGTTAACAAGTCTCTATATACAAGGTTTTTCAAAGCTATGGTGCACGAAAAGATATATTTTGTGTAAAGAAAATGTTTTTTGAATTGATATGTGTTTTTGAAATAACAAAGTAATATGTTTAGTATGTTTGAAAAGAACATTAGGGGAGAATATAACCGTAAAAAATGCATAGGTTAATTCAAGTATACTATTTTTATTAAAAAAATGGGCGTCACATTTTGAGATATTTGGCAAAAATGATATCCCAAAGTTTGCATTTCATTCCCACTATAATAAAAAAAGGATATAAAACAATTAAGATCATGTACAAGGAACAATAAAATATTGCATACATGTGAATGACCTTCAATATGCTGCCACTCAAAATTAGAATAGATCAATAAAAGCCTAGACTATAGAAATATATCATTCTTGGAAACAAATTCAACATATAAGATACAACAAAAAAAATTACAAGCACTCAAAATCCCTTGAATAATCAACAAAGATCAATGAAAGAAGTAAATAACAAAGACCATTGTATTGGCATTAATCAAAAATGTCACAATGGATTATGGATTTTGTCCAATTTTGGAGAAAAATAATTGTGTTTGAAGAATGGAGAAATTTGAATGGAAAATGCTAAATAATGGATCATGCACAATCAAAGGAGGAAAGGAGAAAAGATTCCACAATGAAATACATCAAATAAATATGGTACAAGGGATCAAGGGGTCTTTAGATGGAAATATAATTTGAAGTATAATATTGGTTACAATAGTTGCCAAAAGAGAAATAAAAACATTGAAAGTGAGTTTTCCACCCAACCATAGGATCACACAAAGGATTCAAGGATTTAGTGATCCACCTCCGAGTTTACAAATAGGATCTACTTCACTTGATGGTCTCATCATCAACTAAAGATTTAATAATAAGATCATCCCTAACATGTTTTCACTAGTAGAAAACCCCCTTTTTAAAACCAAAAGTTTTCAAATACATGACATTTGCAACTATGTTTCAACTTGATTTTTAAATTTTTAAAATAAAATTATGGTAATTACCAATTAAGTTGATTTGTTTACTATATTGGTATATAGTTGAAAGCATTTTTCAACTACGTGGCCATTTGCTGAATATTCCCAGCATTGATAGTGTCTCCAAATTAAACTTCCAACTATGTTGTCAAACAATGTGAAACATGTTTCAACTAAGGGGTCATTTAAAAAATATTCTTGGCATTTAAAGTTCTTTGATTGGCACACAATCAAAACATTGACTAGTGTTCAACTATTTTCGATGATAGAATGTATTGAAAAATGGATGATAAAATGTACTAAAGAGTGCATTCAATTGAATTTTCCTTCCAAACTTCTTTTTGCAATTTGCTTAAATTTCCAACATTAATATGTACCCACCAGAAATTCAATAATATTGTTCACATTTTAGGTCTCAAAAATTATAAAATCAACTTTATTAGATCAAATTTGGTGAAGGCTTTCCAACAATTCCAAGAACGCCCCCAAATTCCAATATAGATTTTAATCTTGGTTTTTCGAAAAATTCAATGAAAACTGGTTCAATAATCAATAAATTCCACACTTTAGTTTCAAACATTCTAAACCAAGTTGTTGCACCCCTATTCATTGAGAACTTTTTGATGACAAATTCCATAGCATAACCTAAGACACTATGGTTTGGGATATATCATTATGACAAAACAAAACAAAACAAACTACTTTCCTTCATGGATAAATAAAGTAACATGTGGTGTTGACCCCAATGTGAACACACTCAATTCATTTTCCCTTTTGAACCCAATTTATTGTAATTTGTTTGAATTTTCAACAACAAAATTCATTGAAAAATCAATATCTTCCACACCTCAAGTATGAAATTATGAAATAAATTTCATTAAATCTAACTTAGTGATTGTTTTCCAACAAAACCCAAGTCCACCTTTGGTCGAAGTAAAATTTCTATTTATGATTTTATTAAAATTTATTTTTAAAATGGTTCAATAATCAATAACCTTTGCATTGTAGCTCCAAAACATTTGAACCCAAGTTAGTGCACCCCTATTCATTGTTAGGTTTTCAAAGATATCAATAGCATTATGAAGTAATTCTGGTTTGGGAAATTTCAACGTGATTGAATAAAAGAAAACAAACTATCTACTTTCATTAATAAAATAAATTGTGTGTAAATTATTTTTGTATAAAATGAATGGTTATGTATGATGCAAATATTTTGTGCACACAAATAATAAAACTTGATTGAAGGAAATCTAAGGAAATTCTAAAATATAAATTTGTAATAACATGCATGTTCAATGCACCTAATTATTATTTATATGTAAATTGGATTTTAGGTTACAACATATCAAATAATGATACATAATTAATATTTTTTGTTGGAACTCTAATGTTTATTAATCTTCATAGACATGATATTTTGATATGTGATTTAAATTGCAATAAAAATTCACTAAACATTAAACTACATGTAAACTCTATTTGTGCAAATGAATGCTTATGTATGATGCAATTTTTTTTGTGCATCTAAATATTAAAATTTAATTTCAAAATAAAATTTAAGGAAATTTTGAAATACGAGTTTGTAATAATGTAAGTTCAATATATGTAATTTATTATTTCTTTGTAAATCATGTTAATTTACAACAAATCAAGCAATGATACATAATTCATAATTTTGTGGAGGTTTAATGTTTATTCATTTTTATATGTATGATGTTTTAATATATATTTTTAATTACAATAAAGATTCATTCATTATTAATGTACATGTAAATTTATTTTGTATTCATGAAGGATAACATGTACGATGAATTCTTTGTGCATATAAATATTACACTTTAATTTGAAAATAAAATTTAAAGAAATTCTGAAATATAAGTCAACTTAAAAATGTGTATGTTCAATACATGCATAATTTATAGTTTATATGTAAATTCAATTTTAGTTTACAACATATCAAATAAGGAAATTTAAATAATATTTTTTTGGAATATGCTCAATACATGTGTAATTTATTATTTCCATGTAGATTTAATTTTAGTTTACAACATATCAAGTATGGATATTTAAGTAATATTTTTTTGGAATATGACCAATACATGTGTAATTTATTATTTCCGTGTAGATTAAATTTTAGTTTACAACATATCATGTAATGATACATAATTAATATTTCTAATAAATTATCATATAATTTTAGAAATCATTGTTGTTTAACACTATATATGGAATATATATTATATTAGATCATTTAATAGTTCCAATAAGTTAGATAAAAATATGAATAAAAATAGTTAAATAATCAGTTTAACCTAAATACTAGCCACAATATTATTATTAATGTTGTTGTTGTAAGTGTAGTCAATTATTAATTATCACAAACTATAATAATCATTAAAATTAAAATATAAGGTAAATTTTATTATTGAATATTTATATTCGAGTTTATTTTTTGTTATATGAAATGTTAATAAATTTTATAATGAATTTCGAATTTAAAAATATTCATGGATAATTAATTATTTAATAGATAAATACATTTAATTGTTGAATTATTTATAAATGATGATATTAAGTCTAATTATAAAATTATATAGTTAAAATAATTAATGAATAATTATTATAAATAATTAAGGTAAATAGTTAAATTTAGGATAGGTAGATTATTAGTTTAAGTATAGGCTTAATCAAACTTAGACTAGCTTGTACAACTAGATAACAACTATTTGAATTGTAATTAGGGTGCAACTCAAATATAACTAAGGTAAACAACAAATGGTATTTGTTGCAACCCTAGCTTTGGGCTTGCGACCAAAGCAAGGGCTTGTAAGGTTGTGGGCCAAGAGGAAGCCCGAGAGTGAAGGAAAGTGTGAAGGAATGAACCCTCACACTCCCAAAGGAGCTTCCACTTTGGGAGTTGGAGTCTTCATGGATTTTCAAATTTTTAGAGAGTGATTGCAGGGGTCAAAACCTAATGGATTGAAAATTTCTTTACACCATCAAAAAGCCCTTGAAACGTAGATGTCTAAAATGGGCTCACATAACCCATTTAGACATTTGAAACACAAGTTAAGGCTAAAAGAAGGGTCGAGAGTCTAATTGACATGTTGACTCCCGACCACTAAAAATCAAGAATCGCCCCAATTTCCTTACGTGCATGTAGCATGCAATATACCGTTCGAAAGCTCTCAACGATTGCTACAACTTTGCTTTAGACCTCATCTCAATCAGAGGTCTAAACCTTAAACCCACTTAGGAGTCCTGAAACAAAATGCCATTTGGATGTGGGCCTCATGGAGAGGCACAAAATATATTATGAAGGGGAAGGTGGTGGCTTCCCCCAAGTCCGGGCCGTGGTGAGTCTTGTGAATTTAAGTTTGCCGTGGTTCATTCTAGCACCAAAAGTGCTCCAACTTTACACTGACCAACTTGTTGTTTGGTCATGTGTAGGTCTGTGTGAGTGATGAAGTGCTTGTCATTCTTCCTAATCCCATCCCAGAGCTCCAATGCAGGCCAGGGAGTGTGTCCTCGACTCCTTACTCTTCCATTGTTTTCACTTTAGACTCACATTTGAGTTTATCAAGGAGCTTGGCAACGCATCAATTATTTATAACCGAACATTTTCAAATTTTCCCTCATTTCAACACCAAATTGAAAGTTTTTAATGTCATTGGAAGTGCAAAATAAAAAGCTACAAATGCTTTTAGAACCTCAAAAACAAAGGAACAAAGTAAAGAACGTAGGTAGAAAAAGACTGATATTTTGTCTCAATTTTTGTCTCTACACCCCTTTTACTTCGAGCAACTATATCTTGTCCATTTCTCATTCATTTTGAACGATTTTAAAGGTTACAAATGTGTTATGTCAAAATCTATAAAACTTGTTTAAAGTGAATTTTTTTAAAAATAATAGTTGAAAAGTTTAAGCTTCAAAATCATATTACACATTTTTTAAAAGTGATGAGATTTTATTCAATATTAAAAATATAACATGTTGGAAGGCAAAAGATTGAATGCACCAAAAGATTTTAAAATATTTTATAGCTAGAGTACACAGACAGAACAACAACAAGAGTTATTAATTGGTTGAAACAATTAACGTGTACTCACTAGTATTTCTTTATTATCCAACAAACACCAATATGACTCCAACCTAAAGTTGTAATGTTTAAATTTGGGCAATGTGGAAATGTAGCATCCATTAGGGATTTTTGTGATATGTTTGATATTTCTAAAGCTTTGTGCAATTGTTCACTAATTCATCAATTGTTGCAATTCTCTCCCTTTATGTTGGCATTGTCAAATGGCTTTCAATGTTAAAACATCAATTGTTCAAATCAAAATGCCATAGGATTTTTAGCTTCCTTTTATTGGTGGCGTTAATTGATGGAACCTTGATTCCATTAGTCTTTACACTCAAAAAACAAGGTGGAAACTTCTACACCAAAAATTTGAATTATGCATTTATGATCATAAAAGAAAGATTCTACATTTGATGGTTGGGTCCCCAAGATCATCTTCTTATGACAACCATGTCTTTACAAATCCAAAAATGCGGTTGACACATGAGGTTTATTTTCTTTATGATGAGTGCTTCTTAAAATATTTTACATATTTGCTCTCAACAATATGCATCCCAACATATAAACAACCAACTACTTCTTTACTTGGTCATTTTAAATTCAATATCCATATTGTTTCTATTCAAGTCAAAGTAAAGCATGGGATTATGATATTGAAAGGAAGGTTCTAGAGCTTGAGAGGATTACTTATCCAAATCGAGACAAAAAATGATCATCATATAAATGTATTATGGATTTAGTTGTGTGCCATTTTCCATAATCTACTACTTTATAAATTACTATTATGATTCGTCATGGGACATATGAAACAATGTAAGGCAAAATGACAAAGATAAAGTTGTTGACTTGGTACAATGAAAGGAGATTCAACTTCTAAATAAAAAAGAAAATACATCAAAGAATTATTGTTCCTCCAATTTCACGATGATGTACAGTGTAGAAGGTTTAGGGTACCTTTGTACCTTCAACTTGTGGAAAAAAATCCAAATGGAAATTAACCAACTTTTCATTTCATGGGTGAATACAATGGAAAAATGTAGTGGTTTTCTTTTAGAGTCATTTTTAGAAAAATATGAAAAAGATGCATAGAAATCAAAGCTTGTTAATGATTACAACCTATTAATTTTCAAATGCATTGTAGATAGACTATTAGAAATAATTTGATAAGTACAAAACCATACCGCAATTTTTCAAGGTTGGTTGTTCCTTGAATGTTATTTCAAGCAAGTAATCTTCAATTGTAGTCAAAAGTTTTTATTTTCAACTTTTTTGTGCCCAATGCAATTTATTTGTGTTGAATCTCTAATCTCATTGCATTATCTTCCTTTTAGAAATCCAATTTTTGACTTTGCAATTGAAATTTGTTTCTTTCCAATCAAGTTTATATTCCATTTTTTTTCTCGTTGACCACACCATTTTGTTCTCCAAGTGTTATTGAAGCATCAACAAATGCTTTTGGTTCTTATTTCTCCTTTTACAATCTTCAAACATGATGTCATTCTTCTTGTGAGTTTCAATCACATCATCATTTGATGACACACTTGGCATTTGCTTGCTTCTTAATTTGATTGTTCACAACCAATTGCTAGTGATTATATAGCTCCCTAATTTGGTGGTCTCAAGGGTTTTACAAAATTATGATGGTCTTCTTCTATGTATTGCGTTGTTTTTTTTTCTCATACACCATTAGAAGAATGTTAAGGGTAGAAATTCCACCTAAACCAATTAGTCTTATGGGCATCCTAGTAACTAGGTTACTAGCAATACCTAGATTATTTATCATCCTCTTATTCATCTCGTGGATGAAGCCATTAAAATTAGTTGTTCCATTGATATGAGTGATTGATATTTGTTTACCAATCACTAGGAAGGATTTGTGTACAAATTAGGATAAGGGAACTTATTTTTGTGGGAGAAATTTGGACCTTTTGTGTTCTTGTCATTTATGGGGATTTGAAAATGGACCCCTTATCATTTTTGTACATGGAATTTTGGGGGGATACAAAATAAAATGTTGTATGAAATGCAAGTGTGTGTAAAGATTATGGAATATGTGTGTATCATGTGGTGGCATTTTGTTTTTTGATTTAAATTTTCTTGCCTTATTTTCTCATTAATAAGAAAATAAATTATTATACTTTTGATATTAGTTTATCCTTTTTACTTGGGTTACACTTTGACTATCTTTCTAGAATATGGAGGATTGTTGGAAGATAGTTGATGAAAATGGTAAGGCAATTAATAGGCAATTCAATGAAAGGTAACAACATCATTATAGGGGTGAAAGTGCACTAGGGTGTCACAATTTCAATGGATTAGAGTCCCTTTTCAAAGTCCATTTCTAGTGTAGTTGAAACTAGCTTAAAATATGAATATTTAGATGATATTGAAAGTAACAATTTTCTATGTTTCCAATTTCAAATTATGATGCTATAAGACATATAAAAAATATCACAAGAGATGTTTTTAAATAAATTTTTGAATATTAAAATGGATTTAAAAATAATTATAATTTTTGGGATTTAAAAAAGTCCATAACATAATAAATTAAAATCACATTCCATTCATACAATGGAGTTTCTTAAACATGATTCAACCAATATCCCAAAGTTTCAAACACATAAGATTAACATATTGTAAGATAAAAATCCATATCCATGAATTTTGTAAGTGTGACAAAAAATGTGGGCAAAATTTAAAAGTCCATTACTTATTGGTTATCCATGGTTTTGATTTGATTTTTCATTCTTGGAAGGTTGATTATGATAACTTTAAATAAATGAGTATTTTTTTTTATTTCAATGATTTTTTAATTTATTTTAATTTATTTTCTTGTGTTTATGGAATACATGAAAAATTACCATTGTGATGTCCATATAAGGTCACCGTAATGTGCAAACACCCATAGGCAAGTAGTAAGGTGGAATATATTGGCTTATTAGTTTGGTGTACTATCAATTTTTGAAAGTATTTAAACATGGGTTAAAAGTTAGCTACATTCATGCCTTTTATATGGATAACTCAAATTTTCAATTTGTTTGTTTGTTTTTCATTGTAATTTATTAATTTTAGGTTGAAAAACATGACTACATAACAACACATTTTAGGTTTTAGGACTGGCCTTTACAACTACATATTAATCAAGGACACATGTGATTAACGACTAGTGAGTTGCTAAACCTATGTCATTTCACCCATTTAGTCACTTGAGGGACGTTTAATGACAAAGCTAAATCGTTTTAATAATTAAGATTTTTTTTATAATAATGAAATTCCATGTCATCATTAACATTGGTATGACATGTAAAGTGCATGCCATTATAACTTAGTGATTTTATTCAATCAAATGTTATTAAAAATGCCTTGATGGATAGATGCATGTGAATTCGTGACTTCAAAATTTTCATGGCACATAAAAAATTATGACATGGCATGACAAATATTGGTGCCATAAATTCAAGACATACAAAAACTTATAGTGTCACAAAAAATCATGGATTGCCATAAAAACCTATAACACCTTGTTGCCAAATGGCATGTCATATCATTATCACATGGAAGACCAAGTCAAATTATTAGTCACAAAGGACAACAATATTGTCAACTAACTAAAATGAGAGTTATTCATCAAATCAATGACATGAATCATGATGTTGATAGATAGGACCACATCATTTTGTTAACATATAGTATGCCATGTCACCATCATGGGAGATTGAGTCAATATTAGTGACAAAGGTCGATGGTTCTTGGAATTAACTAATTAATGAACAAAAATTGAAAAATAATGTGATAATTTACCAAAAAAATGAACAAGTTATCTTATTGATTATAATTGCAAAACCATGAAGGTCAAAACTTATAACTAGGAGCTAAAAGGATTACTTTGGAAAAAGACCGCACATCATTTTTCCTCAAAAAAATCTTTTACATGCAATTGAATTTTTGAATGAAATTTTTTGTAACTTGTTTTTAAGAATATTTAAATGTTCTTCAATGCATCACATTTATTTTTCAATCATTATTGAATAAATATGAATTAAGAAAACGTGCAGATTCTTTATAAACTCAATGTTTCATCTTGAAAAATGATCAAAATTGAAGTCATCACCAAAAATTAAATTTTCACATTCTTTAGTTTTATTATACTCTAAAGTATAACTTTTCTTCATAAATCATGTACATTATAACTAATTTATATGTGGTAAAAGATTCTTGAAGCCTTGAAATTCTGAAGCAATTTTGAAACATTTTTTGAATTTTTTAAGTTTTTATAGTTACACATTTTTTAAAGTATGAGTGTTTTTTTAATGTGGCCAATATGTTCTTATCATCTATATATTTTTCAATGAAAATTCTTTGATTATATGATCCTTTTGATAATCTTTGCAAAATTGACTCCATTTGATGTAGTAGATGTACATTTTCAAACGTTTTAAATTAAAACCAAAACTTAAAATTGGATCAAATGAATTTTCATTCTAAGTTATTTAACATTCATATGAGGGAAAAAAGATTAACTTGTCATGATTACTATGGTTTTAAATGGTAATAAAAAATAAATGTCTAATTTTGACTTATTATGTCTACCATTTAATGCCCTTTTTGGCTCTTAGTTATGTGTTTTAACCCATGATGCCATGTGGGATGTTGATGTCTTTTGCCAATACTTAGTGATTGTTATAACTAAGTAATTATAAATGTAATTAAAAAAATAATAGTCATTTTTGTGTCCAGTTCAAAGGGCAATATTTGTTATAGTGAGGGTAAAGTTTCTGGACTTGCATTTTGATGCAAAAAACTAGATTGAAGGATCATTTTTAACATAATGACCAATCAATAAATCCAAAGTAGTGTATGAATCATCATGTTGATTAATAATCAAATATTTTATTACCACCACAATACCAAAACGTATTTTACGATTGGTCGTATTTGATTATAGTCATTTAAAAAGTTGTTTATTCCATTTCTAATTGTTTATCCCATTGCAGTCGAATAGGACAAGTCATAAAAGATGTGGAATGCCACATCATCATGTTGTGAAATTAGAAGTTGTTATTCCAATCACAAAAGCTAGGGTATTTTTAATAATAAATTTTAATATATTTAAAACATATTATAAAAATTTCAAGAACAATAATTTATCTATTAAAAAAAACCCATTGGCTATCACACTAACTATAATAGCAAAACCATGACATCACATGACATCTCAATGGCCTTATCAACTACATGGTGATTTTTGTGACTAAAGTAGTTACGACTATAGTAAAAAACGACAATAGTCATTTATTTGGTCGATCAAAAAGCCCTTAATGTGTTTTGTGCTACCTTCCCCATGGTAATCATTGAAGGTTGCTCTTCTTATAATTTTTGAAAATTTTACTTGGCAACCTTTTTTCCAATTGTTAATTCTTGGGTTTTCAAGTCTTTAATTTTACAAACTAAGGTCCCAATTGTGACATTTGGGTTTTGAAATTAAAAAATTGAATGTAGCCATGTAGTATAAAAATGTCAAGGAGTTCCGTTGTAATCATAGGTCCCACTTACCTTGTAATGTAGGAGTTTATCAATTCTATTTCCAATATTTCCTCCATGTTGCGACTTGCCATCATGGGTGCGGATTAGTTCAAATGAACCAAAATTGATGTCAAAATGTTAATTTTTGACAATTGTCTTATTACATTTGTTTATGTGGTGCCACTTTAATGGCATGTGAATCATGCCAAGTTGCATTTATTGAATAATATAGATATTGAAAAATCTAAAATGAGTTAAACAAACTTCCAATATCAAAGTTTGGTTTGAATAAAAGATGTTTAACAACTTCATTCAATAACATTATTTTCATAACGGGCTTTTAGTTTTCATAATACAATTTGTTTCATTCTCAAAAAAATTATAGTAATAAAGTACTATTAAACAAATCTAAAAACACTCAAATTTTCATTTTTTAGATTTTGTATTTATCAAAATTTAAGGTTTTTAAAAAAGTTCATGAATCCTTTACAACATGTAAATGTCATGCAATGCATATGTTTTTTAAAAAAAAGTTGTAGCTTATAATATAAAGAACTAAAATTGAAAATGTTAACACGTTTCGGTATGATTTGAAATTATAACAAATTTTCAAGACAAAATACATGAAATTCTTACAAAAATTATGCACTTTCAAAATTGTATTTATTAAAATTTGATTGTAAAAAAAAGACAATTGGGGCAACTAAATACAATAAATATAACTTTTCAAAATATTTCATTTGAAAATTCCTCTTTACGAAAACATGTTTTTTTGGTAAAAGGACTTTAAAAAGGACAATAGTCCTAAATGCAAAGTAATCATATTAATTCATTAAATGTTTGTATTTTGGACCTTCGTAGTGAGGTCTTGTGTGTTGCATAATAAATCATTCATGTTGGGAAATTGCACCTTTATTGTATGGTAGATGATAAGTTCCACATCTATGGTTTTGAGGTTGAATCAAACTTTATAATGAATGAATTGGTAGGTGACTTATTTGTGGGTTTCAATGGCCCAATCTTTTATGAAAATATGACTTCAAAAAAGCCCCTTGTGAAAAATTAAATTGTTTGGAAGATTCATGAAGATGAAAACATGTATTATTTGACATCCTTATGGGTGGGGTGTCCTTGAATAATTGGGCCAATGATTATCCTTTTGGTCCTTTCTAAGACTAATGTGGTTTGGTTGGACATTTTATCCATGGACCATGGAGATGGGGGTAGCCATTTGAAGTCCATTTTTGGGTGGTTTGGCATTGCTTTTGTTATTGGGGGCTACCTCCAAATCTTTTTTGAAATTTTCAAACTTCAATGTTGCCAGCTTAAAATGGTCTATGCATTAGACAAAACATTTTGAATGTGTATCATAGGGTTTGGATGGTCTTAGGAGGGGGGGGAAGGGGGGGGGGGGGGGGACCCATCTATTGGTCATGCATTATGGAATCATTTTCCTTTTGAAGGCCTTGTGTGCTAAGCCAATTAAGGAGGTAGGCTCTAGGCTCATTGATGTTTTGAGACCATACAAGGTTAAAAGTTTAGTGCAAAATCCTTTTGATGTTAACATTTTGTTGTGGTCTTGTAATCATTTAGTTGAAAATTGGAAAAAACCTTAAATTTTGTCCCCCATGTTCAACAGGGTTGGTGGAATGTTAAAGGAGAATTTCAAGATTTAATGAGAACCTAGGGGAGGGGATATGTGGAGTCCAATGATTGGTTGTTGATCCTAAAGTTTTGAATGCAATGTCTTGGGTAGGGTGTTTAGTGGTGTGGTTTAAATAATTGGTTGTGCATTGGCCATTTATCCTGTGGAACTTGGAGATCCAATGTGAAGGGGCGAGGAATTTGTCAAAGGCTACACATGTTTAAATAAAGTAATTGAAAGGAATGTATTCAAAGAAATCCATCATCACATGTTAGAAAGTGGGATTTCCTTTGTGGTAATTTTAATGATTGAAAGGCTAATGTCAATGGCCATGTGCCACTTGGGGATGTATGGTCAAGAGGAACTATAGGTTCAAAATGCCAAATCAAGTTGTTGGTTAAGTAGAGATGGGACCAAACATGTGTGGCCAATTGATAACTATTAAAATTTTGGTGAATGAATACCTTGGTGTTGAGAGGGGTAGCTTTTGGTGTTGGTAATCAACTATCCATGGTGTTTGTAATCCAAGAATCCAAGACCTTGCAGGGTGGTTATCTCCCCATTCAAAGATTCAACCAATTTTGGTTAGATACCCCATCCACCTTGAAGCAAACACCTTGATGAAAGGATACGTGCATGTTAACATTGGGTTAATCTTTTACCTTTTACCTCAAAGGTTAGTGATTTAGGGGGCATCTTGATAATTTTTATTACTAGGAATTGTTATCTCCACTTTTAGGGAATAAGGCCCGCTAATCTAACTAATTTTAAAGAATGGTAGGTAAAAAGTTAACCACTTACATTGTAGAAGGTAGTAGTTGGCTAACTATTTGCTTATAAGGTAGGAGGCAACTTGTAGAAAAGCTAAAAAAAACATATAGTTTAATGGGGCTTTTAACAATGGTCTTTTTTGGTATGAACTTGGGGGAGGATTTTAGGGGTGGCAAGGCCTTTTTTTTACATAGCTATTTCTCCCTTTCTTTGTTTTTTTTTGGTTTGAAATGTGTATTTTTTTTGGTTTTCCTTCTCATTATTTCTTCTTTTATCTTTATTTTCTATTTATTTTGCTCTTCCTTTTTGTTTTCTTTCTATTTAGGATAATATTTTTTGTTGATTATAGAATAAAAGAAGGGAATGGATAAAATTCCTTGGATGTACTTGAATGGGATTAGGAAGGCAATAAACAAAGGTGTTCATGAAAAACCTTATTTTCTTCTAGATTTTTCTTGAGGTTTTGTTTTCATTTTAGGACAATTAGACAATAGGGGGGTCAGGTAGATGATATAAAAATGAGGTAGAAAGTAGGTGTCCTTGGGAAAAAATTATTTATTTCTAAAGTATGTATTTTTCATAAAAGATTCCTTTCTTGAATGATTGTCAATGTCGATACCCTATGGCAATAATTTTGTTACGAATTATGTTATGTTAAAGGTGTTTTTTGTCTATGTGGTTTATCTTTTCTCTTTCAAGTTTATAATTTTGGTTTACTTATTTACATCAATAGGTTGCTCCAATTTTGAACATTAGAAAACATAATAAGTATTTTTGTTTCTTGTTTATGCATCAAAAAGAACAATCTCAAGCTAACATTTTCCAAATAGAAAGGAAAGAATGTTCAAGAAAATATCCAAGAATCTTGATTTAGAAATCCTAAAAATTCTCCAAGAGTTACACACAAAATCATGTAAAGGAATTGAAATCCTTTATTCAATTCCTCCTAGTTATACCAACTCATAGAGTTGTTGTAACTTAAACAATCATTAACCAATACAACTCAAAAATAAAACAAGATATTGGTCACAAGTTCAAATTCTCTTGTTTTGTTAGCCAACCAATTACTGCAATTGTTTGGTTACTAGTTCTTGTAACAAACCGGTTATCCTTTGAACATGTTAATTAGAAAATTAAAGTATTCTCAATCAAAATGCCTTACTAGTTACTATATACACAAAAAAATTGGGTTAACAATACCCCCCTAGAAATCTAAAATTTTCCGTTGAAATCAGTCACCTAGAACCACTTGTTTAACCCCTGTAGCTAGATCATCAACAAGTTTTTCACTTGTAGTATCAACAAGTTCAACCAAAGGAATTGGTTGAAGGTCCAGTCTTTCCATAACAAGTGTATCCTTTTGTATTGTATTTGGAGTTTAAAAAACTTCAAAGGCATGAGTAACATTATTAATCAACGTAGCCTTTATGCCTACTCCAATATCTGATAAAATTTATGGTACAAGTTTTGGAGTGATAGGTTTTTCCAAGACTTCTACCTGAGTGCTAAAGACAACAATAGGTACTTTCACAAGTTTTGTGGGTAAAAGTAAGGTACAAGGAATAATAGTTAGCTTTGTTTCTCCCCTGATGGGTCCTTGTTCTTTGGTGGTGGTAACAATAGGTTCACTTTGAAAACTTATAAAATTAACGATGTTTTTAGAGATCGAAAAAGAGGTTGGGGTTGAAAGAAGCCCCCCCCCCCCAAGGGATCATTTTGACGGATATTTCTAATATATATAAGCAGTGTTGGGTGGGTATTTGATATGTTGAATAACCTCCACGTCTGGGTATTTGTAAAATGGGAATTAAAAGAATTAAAACTCGGAGTCAAAGAATCACAAATTCCGGGTATTTGAAAAAAATTCAAAATCAAAGAACCGCTGCTGGTTCTGGTTATTTAAAAAAAAACTTCACAGAATTGCCGGGTTTCACGAAAACCAGGAAAAGAGGAGCCATGCAGGTTTTTGGGCGATTATTTTACTTTTATAATTTGGGATCTGGGTTTCAGGATCTCAATAGATAGACTAACTAAATTAATATATATGATGTGAAATTGGATGAAATTCAACCACAGTTAAAAGGCAATAAAATGGAACACACGACATCTTCATTTTTTTTTTGTTGAAAATGGAATTTATTCAAATATATATGGAATGCACATGTTCAAATAATCATAACTCTTGGGCATTTTTTTACAAGGTTCCAAATAATGTGTAGCATTTTTGCATATGCAAATTGAAGACATGTCTATCATTCTAGCTATCTTTAGAATCGTGAGACATGTATGATTTTCCACTACTAGAATTATCCCTTTGAATTTCAATATTTGCATTAAGATCTTTGCTACATTATCACTATAAGTTTGGATAATATTACAATCAATTTTAGAAACTAAATATTGACCTTTAATTCCTTGAACATTTCTACTTTCACATTTTATGATGTGTTGTATTCAAAAAGACAAATAAAAAATGTTGTGTGAAAGAAAAATGTTAAAGTAATGAAAAAAATAAGGAGTTGAAGTACAAAGAACCAAACCTAAAAGGTCTTAAAGGATTAAATGATTAGTTGTTCAAATATTAACATTGATTCATTTTAATGTTGAAGTTCAAAGATACACAAAGGTTCAAATGAACCCCCTATCAAAAGGTTGATCTTAATCATCAATCAATCAAGATTTACAAACAATTACAAGAGGTTTCGATGTCAATGTTTCACACATATTCATTGAACTTGGTGAAGATGAACAAATTGGTAGAGTTGAAGGGCAATGTCAAGCTAAAGATGTAAAATGACAAGAATTATGCAATTTTTTTGGAAGGCAAATATATTTGTGAAATATCAATTCATGAAAGTTTTATTTATGACCCTCTTCTTTATCAAAATTTGGTAGCAAACATCATTTTGGCTTGCAAATTTCTATCAACATTCGTATTTATATACTTCAATTTCCATAAATTGAATCATGTTCATCATTGACTACATTATTGTTTTTACTTTTTTTATTATATTGAATTAGTGCCAATTGTTATTGAATTGTTGCAACTACCTACCCATGAATTGCACCTAGCAAAATGACATGGAACTACAAATTAGTTACATGTGTGATAGCTCTACTCTATGTTAAAACCATGTTCATAATTTGTGTCAACCCTATGCTTGTTTTAACCACATATAGTTATATGGGTTTCATTCATAATTCTATCTTTTTCCTTGAAATAATCCAATTGTTTATGAAAAATATAACCTCTTGAACCTTTGAACATTTTCCCTAGATGTGATTTATTGAATCCACTAGCATTTTATTACCTTTTCCACTATCTTTGCCATAATTTTGTGTATAGATCTATAGGCTTCTGGCATGTTTACAACGACAATAATGGTGGTGGAGCAACCTTTCAACAAGGATAACATAACCCTAGTTGCAAAGTAGCCTTTGAAGAAAAAGAATTTAACCTTCATGCAAGCAACCAAGTTTAACACTTGTCAAATTGTGAACAAATATTTATTGTTTCTTCCCACTTTTCTGCCTTGTTGAAAAATGTGATGGATAAGTATAATAAGAATTTACTTATGAATACCCATGTGTGGCCATTAATTTTCAAACATGATTAATGGTAACATTACTTTATATCCAAATTTAATTTTAATTATATAACAACAATTCATTTCCATAATTTGCAAAATCCTTTTAAAGAATGATATGAATTTTTCAAATCCAATTTTTATAAAATTGTATGAATAATTTTATTTTATTGTAATTCAATTTGATGCAAAAAATTTATGGTTTTATTTGTTTAACGAAGACAATGAATTGATTTTCCATGTTTTTCATGAAATTTGATGTAATTTATTGTTTGCAAGATGTAATTTAAAAAAAATGTAAATACAACTTTTACAAAATATTCCAAGGGTGACACTAAGTGTTAAAATTTTACATTAAATGTATCAAACAAGGTATTTATTGGGGGCATTATGTGAAGGAATTTTTTTTCCTTACCCAATTATTACTTGATTTTTAAATATTCGCACATTTTAAACAACTTTAAATTTAATTATAATTCTTTCATTATAAAATAAGTTGCAATTTTTTGGGGCAAGGGATTATGTTAAATGTTCTTTCATATTTTAGAGGAATTATCATTATAAATAATTTATCTTCAATTGACACTAATGTTTTTTGGTCAAGTTTTTAAAATTGTAATTGTTGAAATAAAAGGACTTTACCCCCCAATATTAACTGATCCACAAATTGTGTCATATTTCACCTTCTTTGATCAAGTCACATATGTGCAATTCTCAATCAAAGTTCATTTATGGGAAGGTGAGCAAAATTGTGTTACTAAAATATTATTTATGCACAATCATTGAATGACAAGCAAAAAATAGTAAATTTAAATTTTTTCACAATTTTATAAGTTATAACGTAGTTGGCGTGTGTCTGGACATGTTTAATGTCAATGTAGTCCACGATTTTTATATGTTGTTGTAATTGGATCAATAAACCCATCCAATTGTAAATTGCATTAAAATACATAATAAAGTTCAAAAGTTGAACATAAACAAAGGTTAAACATAATGTAATTAATGGTTGCTGTCGCAACCCTACTTTGGCCAAGTGTGGGGGTGAAGCCCAACACTTGGAAAAAGTGGGATTTGGGGTCCTTCGGGACTCCCGAATGTTTAGAGCTCGACAGCAAGACCCAAAACACCTCACATTGGGGTGTTCTTGGTGTCATTGGAAAGGTCTTGAAGCGTAGATATCGAAAATGGCCTCGCATTGGCCATTTGGATATTTGTCGCCCAAGTTATGGGCAAAAGAAGGGCCGGGAGTCAAACGGGCAGTTTGACTCCCGACCACTAAAAGTCGGGAATCGACCCCTTCCCGAAGTCCGAATTGGGAGTGCGATACGTCGTTGGAAAGATCTCGACGAGGGCTACAACTTCGGTTCAGGCCTCGTCACGATCCAACTCCGCAGTCGGGAGTTATGGTCGTTCAAAGTTCCGGGAGTCCCGCCGGGACGATTTCGGGACAACTTCGGGACTCCATTTCGGGAGTCTCGGGAATTTGTGCCATTTGGGTGTAGCCCCCACAACGTGGCGCAGAGTATACTATAGGGAGTATGGTGGTGGCATACTCCCGAGCCAAGGATGTGGTGAGTCCAAGTGAGTCCGGGTCCTCGTGGCTTGTCCTAACACCAAAAGAGTGCAAATGGATTCTAACCAACCCGTGTTGGTTTGTGATGCAGGTTCGTGTGATCTAAAAGCTTGATCTCTTCCTAGTCTAATCCCGGGGCTCCCAACTCGACCCTCTACCCCTTTTTAGAGTTGGAAGCCGGGAGCGTGCTACCAAGTCTCAATTCCGCAACTTGACTTTGTGAGACCCCCAAGTGGGTTTCACCCCCGTGACTTGGGAGCGTGTCAGTTGCCAATCGTCACAAACATTATCATTAGATATAATGTATATTATAAAGTTAAAAATATTGTGGATTTATGGACATCATTGATTATCTAACACCATTTATGGTTTTGTGATGATCCATAACATTGAAGGACCAACTCAAAACCAACATTGCTGAAGGCATACAAAGCACAACACATCGATTCATTTTATAATGAAATTTATAAAATTTAAAGTAAAACCACCTAAAAATGTCAAAGCACTTTGAACCATGTCCTACTATCAACATTTGTAAATGTTCATCACTAAAGACAATGTCTCATTAGAGTCACAAGTGATTTAAATTTAGTTTAAAAGTTGTTTAAGATTTTCTTCCATTCCATTTCAAATCCAACTCATTCCATGCTCCATTTTGAGCATATGTGGCATTGGTTTAGGATCCTAGTTTGAGCATATTAAAAACCATCTTTTGACGAATTTGAAATGTTACACCCTCTGTTCACATAGAAGCCTATTAACAACACAAGGTACTTCTTCTATAATTTTTTATGAATCCATAACTAATTTCAATTTATACATAACTAAAGCTAAAATTTTAGAATTAACTTCAACTTGGGTTCACATTTAAATCTTTTGTCTTCAAGAAAAAATGAATGTAAAAAAAAAAAAAGTCTAATATTATGAACATTAGTTATTTATATCGTTTGAGGTGTTTATACTTTATTTGTCATAATGGTGGTGGCCATGAATTTCCATTCTTTATCAACACCCCAATTTTATTTTTTATTAGGATGCATGTATAATGTTAAGAAAATTGAAGAATTTCATTTAAAAAAAATTATTGACAACATATCGAAGGTAGTACATGGGGTTTTTTTTTGCATAATTTATCATGTGGTCTTGAGTTTGACAATTCCATGTCAAGACTTGAAACCTTTTCATATCATGACCTTTCCATTATCATTTGTGGAAATTGAATGTTTTTTTCCTTGTTTTCCCATGCAATGTCAACACATATTTGAATTCTAAAGGTTGAGTTAGGTTGAATAGAAAGTTAATCATTTACAAATTGTATCTCTAAGATTGATATGGTTTCATGAAATATTTTGTGTAATTGAAACACTAATGTTTTTAATGTTTTCAACAAGTGAAGTCTAAGTTAGTATTTTTAAATGAATGGAAGTCATTGAATCATTTCATAGAAAATCTGCATATAATGGAACTTTATTCTTATATTGTGGGGTTGAAGCAACAAATGAATATATATTCATATTTTAATCTTATGTTAGTTGATCATCACTAGTAGTGCAAAGTAATGGGGAACCCAAATAGATAAACATTGTGTTTTGATGTCCTAACACCAACACAACTTCAAACAATATTATTTCCCAATGTTTTGAATTGATTTCCCAAAACTTCCAATGTTACCTTAACCTAAATTACATTAAATTCAAACCATCCTTCATTGGATTAGATTAAAACCATGAAGGAATTGGTTTTCGCACCAAAACATTGAATGTTGATTTGGATTTACTTTCCCAAACTTGAACTAAACAACTCAAATTTCATGGAACATTAACAACCTTGCCAACAACAACAACAACATTTTTTCAACAAATCTTTAATCAATAACTAGAAGATTTATGTAACATAGATCTAGATATATGGCAATTCAATACTAATTACATTATTTTCAAAAATGTTGAAATGTTGATTTTTTTTCCAAATAAAAGGTGTTTTTGAAAGAAAATATTGAATTTTCAAAAATATTTGATTTGCTGAAATGAAAAATGAATTAATTATTTGATAGACATGTGTCAAAGTTGTTGCCAAGGTACTATGACACACATGATTTGGTCCAACACGACATTAATTTTTGCGGGCAAGAAAATGTTGGAAACAAATTTATAATATATTATTTTATTAATTGTCACAATAGATTAATGAGTTCATTATTGTTGGGCATGGACCACCCATAGCCCAATTATTGAAACCACAAAGGATAAAAAAGGGATTAAATGGGTCCCAATTTCATCCTTGAGCCATTATAACCTAATTTACAAGGGTTTGTGGGCAACCCTAAATTGACCATTACCCTCATTATTTTTTGTTCACACATTGTTTGGTCTCCAAAATAAAACCAAAAAATTTGGTTCAATGGTCATTACTATAACTTGAAAAATAGATCTAATTTATATGGATTAATTTCCCAATTAAATAAATATAATTCCCTTCAATTAAAATTGAAAAAAAAATCCCAATTACCTAGTTTAATTTGACCTAGACCTATTGCAATTTAAGAGTAATTATAATAATAATAATTCCAGATTAATATATTATAATATTACTAGTACCAAAGAGAATGGTGTACCAAACCACATGTGAACAAAGCAAAGCCCAGTTCAGCCTTACCTCAGGTGGACCCCGCGTATCCTCGGGTACCCCGGATTATGCCGAACCGGGGAAGCGCCGATCCAGGTCCCAAAATCCAGACGACCTAGTCTTAATACCCGTATTCTCATCCAAATGGACAGAAAATGGTTCGTTCCCCTGAGTCAGGAAAACAAATGGATGTATTCTATGGATGATCGGGGATCTGAGAGTTCAAATGGACAGGTATAGGTGATGACACGGTCAGAAATGGATGAGGAATTCGTTGATGGATGATAAAAGGTACACCCGGGGAATAGCCGATCCAGGTCCTAAATTTACTTAGTCTTAATACCGTACTATCATCCAAATGGACAGACAATGGAGGATGGTTTGCGTTCATCCATGCGGAACTTCTCGAATAGTGAACTTAGAAGTGGTCGGTCCGTCCTTCGAGTGAAGAAACCCTAATATTGGATGAATATTATTTGGATGATCTGGGATGTGATGGTCCAAATGGACAGGTTATAGGTGATGAAGCGCTGAGAAATGGATGAGTAATTAGTAGATGGATGATAAACGGTTTCTTGTGCCGAATGCGCTGAAGAAGGAAGACGAAGGAGAAACAGGGCGAGAGTGAGAGGGGAAGATGGGAGAAGATCGCAACAAAACCAGCGTCTTTTGCAGTTTCGGAAATCCACAGCAGCGTTCCGGACACCCTGAGAGTCGTTGCTGTGAGGGAGGGCTTTCCAAAGAATCAATCGGCTTCGAAATCCGTCAAGTTCTGACAAACTTATTGTGTCCGGACTTCGAACAAGGTATGTAATCTCCGTTTTGTTATGCTTTCCATGTGTGTGAATTTTTCGAGCATGACGATAGGTGATAAGAGAGAATGCAGCGGCTGTTAGTACATGCTTTTATTTGTTTATCTTCTTTCGCGAGAATTGATTTGATGGCATCATCGTCTGCATTGTTTCAGTTTAGTGTTTGGCATGTTGCGTTTCCTGTGTGGTTGTGGGAAGCGAGTAAAAGCCTACGGTGATGATGATTGGAGTGCTTTCGCATGAAATATTTCAAGCGAGAAAACCTGAGCAGAGCTTTGTGTATCGAGGAATGGCTTGCAGGAAGTTGCTCGGTTTGTATCGGTTTCCTGACGGGATTTCTGTATGGGATTTTGTAAGTCTTTAGGGGGGACGCAAGCGACATGACGGCTTTCTGTCAATGAAGCTTTTCGCGATGGGAGACGCGGTTCCATCTGTGCAGTGCTTTGTAGAGAAGCCAGCAGCACGATGCCAGTTAGCCGAATCTTCAGCAGAGCTTCCGATGGAGATTTCCTCGATAGTCCGCCTCAACGTGGGAGGGATGCTGTTTGCAACGACGATCGACACGTTGACGCAGCGAGACACTGAATCTATGCTGGCTGTCATGTTCAGTGGTCGCCACAGGCTGCACATGGATCCCAGCATGGGAGCAGTGTTCATTGATAGGGATGGCACGCACTTCAGACACATTCTAAACTGGCTCAGAGATGAAGTCGTGCCAACCGTGGAGATCGCCACATACCAGGAGCTTCTGAGGGAAGCGGAGTACTACCAGCTGACAGGCTTGATCGACAGTATTGCACCACTCCTATGTAAGAAAGATGAAGATGACAACACAAAAGCCGAGATGACACGACGAGATGTGATCAAGTGTCTGCAATTTGCTAAAGTGCGGCTTCGAGGTGTTAATCTTTCAGGGCAAAACCTCTCCAAGCTTGACCTGAGCTCAGTGGATTTAAGCCATTCATGTCTCATCAACACCTTCTTCTCAAGAGCAAATTTGAAGCAAGCAGATTTCAGTGGAGTTGAGGCAAATGGAGCTAATTTCCACTCTGCAAATCTGTATTCCTGTCAATTCATAGGAGCAGTGATGCAGGGTGCAGTTCTTGCTGGTGCAGTTCTACAGAGTGCCAATTTGCAAGATGCTTGTCTGATAGATTCCAGCTTCTGCAATGCCGATCTTCGCTCTGCACATTTGCAGAATGCAAACCTTTCTAATGCAAACCTATCTGAGGCTAATTTGGAGCAAGCAAATTTGAAGGGTGCTAAGCTCAATGGGGCCAATCTGCGAGGTGCCAACCTCCAAAGAGCCTATCTCAGGGATGTTGATCTGCGGGATACCATATTGGAGGGTGCTTATTTCAATGGTGCCAATTTACAGGGAGCTAGCCGGTGATGGAGAAGCTTCTTCCCCTTCTTTCCTCCTCCTTTAAGCTTCTTCTTGCTGGAGATTTCTCTTTTTTCCATTCCCAGTACTTTCTCTTGAGACAAATTCTGGGGTCCCTATACTGTACATGCAGAGAAACAGGGGGGTCTTCCACAACTAGCATTTATGGTGATTGGTAGATAGGATGTGATCAGCCATGATGTGCACTATGATAACGCCTGGATGCATTCAGCAGTAAATCAGCAGATGATTGATGTTGAGCAACCACAGGTCTCATGGTTTGTGATTAGCAACTTTGATGGCCTTCAGAAACACTTTAGTGCACTGGGCTGCTAGGAGAGCCAACACAAGGATTACCAGTACTGTGCTGACTCTTCATACGCTTGAAGGCATTTTTCTTGTGCTGCTTGTGGGAGCAATTGTCTCTTTTGTACTGGTTATGGATCCAAATTGAATTATGAGGATACTTATTTCCCATCATTATGCTTACTTACATGGGATAACACTCCTTGTGTAACAGATCTGATCCCTTGCTATCTATCTCTGTTGCTTTCTTTTGATCACACCACAGTGGAAGAAAGGAGCCCACCAAAGCCATCGTATTGTTGCAACCTCTCCAATGTAAGGTACCAAAACCAATTTCACCTTTGTTGATTATTTCAAAGGTAACAAAGAATGTAAGGGGTTCATTTCACATTATCTAATAGTTGCTTGCTATTGAGCATATAGTGAATATCTATTTCTTGTCAATAAGAAGTTGCTTCAATACATTATGGGCATTTTCCTCCAATGATGAAGTCCAAATCTGTTTAGGGTTTGTAGCTCTGGATTGTAAGTAGTAAGATTTTAAAGCTCTGTAGCACCCACTAGCTTTTTGCAGTGGTTTGTCCATTACTGATGAAGGTGACAAGTCAAGTTTATCGATCTCATCACCACTTGACAATCTACTTGCCATCCATCTGTCATTGCATGTGCTCTCATTTTTTCTCTGCATTCTGCTCATTGCTGTGTGTAGGGTCTTGCTCCTTCTTGGGGTTGATGGGTCCAGGTTTAGGGTGAGATTGAACCAACAGCCACCAATGCACCATTAAGGTTGGATGGTGGGTAGTGGTTCGGTATGGAGGTTCATCCAGGACATCAGGTACAGGAGGTGTCCTAACCAAGATATTTGGTATGGGCACTTGCACCCTTCTACACATGCTGACATTCTAACTTGATATTAATATGGAATTTGAAATAGATAACACTTTTTTTGAAAATCAATTTGAGCAAATTAAAAATTGATGATTTGTGAATTATTCAGGTGTTAAAAGTAGTTATATCATTTTGATATCCATTTTTCACGCGCATGGTTCATACTTGATAAACTAGGTGAAAGCTTATGAATATCAACGATTTTGGATCGATATCAAAGGCAATGAGTATGGAAATAAAAGTGTAAAATATGTGAGGATCGGCCAACATAATTATGATAATTTTACTTTGTTTTATACACAATTGCCTCATTTGCTCTATACATGACAATTTTGATCACTTAACATAAGATTGCAAACATAATTTAACCAAAATTGCACAGGAACAGAAAAATAAAAATGAAAGGCATAATAACAATGGACAAGATCTTTGAAAGAAGTGAAACATCAAATTAATTCACTTCCCTTTAACTTCTTTTAGAGCTTTGAGTCCAAAGTCTATTTTAAGGTAGTTTAAGTTATTAAGTATTTGATATGGTGTCCACATATAGATGACATACACTAGCATGAAACTCACTTAGGGTATCTGTAGAGGCCCACATACAGTGCCCTCCATGTGGGTCAATAAAATGAAAGGACTGTTTTTGATTGAATTCACTAAGGTAATGACATTTAAAGACTCTCTCATGCTATGATCCAAAAAATAAATTAGCCAAATTTGGCTATGTACTAACATGAAAGTAGGAAAAAAAAAAACCAAAATCGTACTGGAACTTATCATAACAATCTGGCGATTTGGTTTTTCTTTTTCCTTCAAAATATGGCAAATTTGGGCCATTTCTGCTGCTGGGCATGCTCTTAGCTGCTAGTGTTGGCCTGTCATTAGGCAAGGGCTTTTTTTACTACCTACCTACTAACAACAACCTCAGTGTGGTTTGTTTGCTAACTAACCATGATTACTCTACAAGGTATCTATGACACTGGCCAGACAAAGTAACCACAAAATCAACTGGAATACTCTAATTAAGAGGAACATGGCTACATCAATGTGAGTAAAATCCTCGCTTCCCCCCACCAAATGTGAAAATTGAGGTGATGAAGATGTGATAACTGAGTGCTTCTTGGCACCAAAGTTCAGCTATAGAATGAAAGGGAGGCAACAAAATTCCATTTTCTGAGCTCTCATTTCTCAAAGGAAAAAGAATCACCCTTTTTTTGGGGGGGTGTTTTTTTTGGTGATAATTCAGCATTTATGAAACAATTGCCCCCTCCCCCTTCCCCCACAAGCTTTGTTTGACATGTAGAGTGGGTGACAATGTGATAGAGTGCATAGTTGTTTTGCATGGTTGTTTGTTGTTTTATAAAAAAAAGAAAAAAATTATTTAAAAAAAAATGTTGCACTAAAAGTTGGAAAATAGGCTAGTGCATTTCTAGTGGTCTCCATGGAGTCCTTGATTTGAATCCTAGCGGGGTTAGTGGTAGAAAAATAAAACAACATTAAATGTTTTGTACATGATTTCACGATTGATGATATTAAATTTACTAAATATGGTTTCATTAATCATGACCAATGTTGGTTAAGTATTGGTTGACATGTAAAAATTATTGATTTTAGTTTGAAGGTGTTACTTAGAGTTCAAAACCAAAAATTTGAACTCAAAGTTTGTTGAGGTTGTCATGTTGCCACGATTTTTCATTTGTCAATGAATGTTTTTAAGGTACTTTGGTTGCATTTTGAGGTTGCAAGTTGTGTCATGAAAACCTTTATGCACAAGTCTGTATTTAAGGTGTTTTGAAACATTATTTTATTTTTATCTTTGTGAGCTTTGATTAGTTGTTGCAACCTTTGAATGAGTTCAAAATGTTTTGTTCATCATTGTCTTTTTTTTTTTTAGTTGCATGCTGCATGGTTTTGAGGTTTTGAACAAAGGCTTTGGAGGTGCTTGTCATCTTCTCTTTATTGTTTTCAAATGTCACAAATTTGGAACAAAGCTTTTTGATGTAAATTTCACATACCAAAACTTGTCATTGCAAAATGTTGATCTTCTTGAGTCGAGGTGTGAGTTTAAAAGCATCTCTTATTTTTTCTTTCTTTTTTGGTTGTTTGTTAATTATGTGTTTATGTGCAATAAATAATACAATAGAATCAACAATTACCACTCCTCTTTTCATCAACCCAAGTGTTTTATCTAATATTAAAGAAAATAGTGAGTTTCCATTTTATATTGAAATCATTAATTGTTCACAAAAGGCATTCAATCTTGAGGTAGATGTTTCTTGAGAGCTTCTCACTCCATAGTCCTTGGCATTGAGATATGTGGTACCCCTTTCATCACTCTATTGACTATTGGGGTTTCTTGGTTGTGAATGATAATGATGATGTCTTTTATCAATTCTTGTAACTTGCAAGTCATGAAATGTGTGTTGGGCCATTATGATGTAATGAATGTTGATTTTCATAGTTTGGTCCGTTGGGCTTGTGAGTTATAGCAATGACCACAATGCTAGTTCTTTGAAAAACAAAGTTTTAAATTTACACTCAACAAAAATATACAAAGCGAGGGTGGTTGGTGCAAATGACCAAATTTATTTTTATCAATTATGTATAGGAGTTCATTCCTATGATTGTGGGTATTTAAAAAATGCACAACATTGCATGTGTAGCCATGACAATTTAGGCTAAGGTGTGTTTTGCATTTACAAAAGTCATCTTAAGGATGCGTAAGAAATATTACAAAAGATTACAACATGGATTAAAACTTTTGGGCAAGCCAACAAAAGTGGATTTTCTTTTGCATTATTCTTGGGTTGTTGCTTTAAATGCTGAAAACTCCTATCAAAAACAAGGTTTACATCATTGTTCCAAGAGACTTTAAAGTATCAAGATGCAATTTTTATTTGCTATGAGTGACAATAATGCATTTATCATTTAAAATGTCAATCAATTAAACTTGGGGTTGTTGTTTAAGCCATTTTAAATATTTTGTTGCTAAATATTTAGCAATGTGTTTTGAATCAAAACCAGGTTTTTGGTTGTTTTTAATTTCACCAATTTTCACTTTCACCTTGTGCGTTGATGTGAGAATTAAGGTGTACAAAATTCAAGCTTTGAATTAACTTTACATTTGTAGGGATTTTGATTTAAAGTTCCAAGAATTTAAATTGAGGAAAATGGCAAAATTTTCAACATACTTTGGCCAATCTTGAGATTTTTTTAGTCTTTCATTTAGACCATGGCACATAACATGGTGGCCATAATGTTTGACCTTTGCTTCAAAATCATGAAGGTTATTTGATATTGTGTGGGAAATTATGTTATTAGTGAAATTGTTGTACAATACAATACAAAGGATGTGTATCCAATTCTATTACAAATTTATTTCTATTTAAAACATGCAAGGGCACTAGTTGAGATAACAATAGTTGAAAAAAATGGTTTCTTCTTTGGGTAGATTATATCAAATGACGATGAATCTACTTTGAAGAATGAATTGCAATTTTTTCATCAATTATGCATGCAATTGTTAAAAATTGAAAACTCTTTGGTTAGGTGGGGACAACCCCATTTCAAATTTCACATGTCTTTTTTGGGTCATCAAATGTTTGGGCTCATGGGCTCACATGTTTGATGTTGTTAGAATCATCATTAATCTTCAACACTTTAAGTTGGGGATTGAGAAGTTGGATCATCTCATTTTGGTTGTATAGAATTGATTGAATGATGTTCATGTTTGATGTGTTGTAAGTAAACCTCAAAACATCCAAGGTTTTTTTGGTCATGCGAGGTTACTCAAAATCTTAATTGAAGAACAAAAGAAATTAATTGAAGAAAAGGACTAGTTAAAGAGATTTAAGAGTTACCAACTACCAACATGGCATTTAAGTGTAGTTAACATAGGTTTTTCCTTTTTTCAATGATGAAAAAAAGTAGAAGACCTCATGTGGTTTTCAATTTAGGGTAGGGTTATTTCATTTGTTGTTTGTTACTACTAGTCATTTTGTCACATTGGGTTTTCAAGTCATTGTTGTTGCATGATGGTAGGGACATTTGTTGTCATATGTTTTTCAAGCATGTCGTATGTTATTTATGATTATATCATATGGTTTTTTGAAAGTTGTTTTATGTTCTTGAAGCCGATTGTATGTTGTTATTTAGAATAAAATTTAAGAATTGTGTATGTTGTAATTTTCTTGTTGGGGAATGGGGTCACAAAATGGGTTTTTTTTTTTTTTTTTGTTTTGACCTTGTCATGTGGTTGAAGTCACATAAATTGTGTTGCATTATAGGATTTTAAAAAAAAAAAGTTTGTGTTCTTGTCATGTTGATGGTGAGTTGTATGTTGGTCAATTCAAACAACATTTGTATTTGTAGTTTAGTTATGTTAGTAGTTGCTTTAGTTGTAATCTTTTGTAACCTGGGCAAAAGAAGAATTATAGAAACTCAAATATTTCACCATGCAAAAATATAATCTTCAAAAAATCCTCTAAAAGAAACCCAAAAAAATGCTTCAAGATATTATTATAACTCTATAACTAATCTCGAGTTTCAACACAAGCCAAAATATATCATCTTTCAAAATTCCTTCTATAAAAATAGACCTACTACTACCTTAGGGCAAAAATCCATTAAGCTAATATACTCTATATACCCTAGTACATTTTCAGGTTCAGCACTGAGGTGCCAAATAATTATTTTAAATTTTAATTTAACAGTTGGTTAACGATATTAAATTAATAAATAACCAGACCGTAGTAAAAGTGAAGTTTAGTGCTTCTTGGTTAGGTGGTCAATAATTTACTCTTGAAAGTTTTTTGGAGAGGTAGAGGTTCAGGGATCAAATTTAGCTGGCTGCAAAAAAAAGCTATCAAATTCTCATCATAACTAACTATTAAATATCCAAAAAACTTAGCAAATTATAAAATAATTTAATTTATGCCGAACCTGAAAAGGTACTACGATAATTACCAAAAAAAATCCAATGTATTTGTCGAAATTTTTTGTGTGGTGAATTCGACTGATTTTGCTAAAATTTGATCGAATTTCGCCAAAATTTCGATATACAAGAAAAAAATAAAATTAAGGAAAAACTGCACCCAACTTTGTTTGTGGTCCACAGAAGAACATTTATGAAAGCTGGGCAGGCAGGGGACATATGACATAATAATAACTCGCCATAAAGTACCACTGCACCCCCCTCACCCCCCCCCAATAGCACGTAGTTGCATTGACCTCCACTCATGCAAAAGCGCATACAGTGTGCCGCAGTAGTAATAAATAATAATAAGGTTTTGACAAGTACCTTAAGTAGGGCGGTGAGAGAGAGAGAGAGAGAGAGAGAGAGAGAGATTTTTATTTTATTTTCTATTTTTTAAATTTTCTGTGGCGATTATCCATTTATAGAAAATATTTAGCCAAATCTGGCTACAAGCTAAATAACAAAGTGAATTTTTTCAAAAAACATTTCTTTTTTATTTTTTTCTCTAACTTCTGTAGAAATTTGGAGATTTTTTTTTCACATTCTGGTCAATTTTTATGGCTTATTGAAAGCCTAAAACAGCACTTGATTTAAGCACTTTTTTTAAATTTTGAGTTTCGATTTTTGGCTATATGAATTATAGGCGGAAAATAGGCTGATATTACTTTCTGAATTCACCGGATTTCATTCATTCATTCTTTCATTCATTCATTCATTCGTTCACTCATACGAGAAAATTGTGGCCATGACTGACGACTGACTCTGTCTGTGTGCTCATGAGCTCCCAAGTTCCCCGCCTCTCGTCGCTTTCATCGTGGATGATTACCACCACGCACATGCTCTCTTGCTCGTTCTCTTGGACATAGATCATCCACGAGCGACCGTTATTCATCCCGGATCAAGAGTTAAACGGCTCGAGCGAGCAAGAGCTCACTGTCGCTCGTAAGGAAATCCGCGCTCCAGGAGCGTCGAGAAAGGGGGAGAGGCGTTTCCGTCGGGTGTGCGTGCGTGCCGCTGCTATTGCGATTTGATGCCGACTTTCGTGTTTGCGATATGATGCTGATCTCTTGATTGATCTACGATTTTTATTTTTATTTTCTGGTTTCTTTTCTCTTTCGTGAGTCGTGTGAGCGGGCGGTGATGAGAAGAGATGGAGTTCTTGTGGCCGTTTCTGATTTGTATTTTCATGGTGACATCTTTTGTGGTGGTCGGGATTGCAATTCTGTGTCGATATGAAGGAGGGAAGGTGTCTGGTCCCAGGTTGGAGCAGCTGGAGGATCCCAGTATTGTCGGAATTCTGCCTATCGGTTACCTTTGCAGAGAAGAGCTATGGATGTCCTGCGGAGGTGCCGTGAGACCGGAGCTTTTGCTCCTATTCCGAGCTTTGGCGGTCGCGTATCTGCTGCCGCAGTTACTGTACAATATCGTCAAAGACGGGGTTTCCGGTTATTTTTTCTACACGCAATGGACGTTCACGCTCTTGATATTGTATTTCTCCCTGGCCTTGCGAGTGAGTGTTGATCACTTCGTGAACGAAAAATTCAATCGCTCGCTTCCGGCGAGAATCGAGTCTCCTGATTTTGGAGACGAGCAGGTGATGCTGGACGAGGATGACGAAGTCGAAGGAGCTGGAGTCAGAAGCATTCTGCAAAACGGCAAGGATCGTGCAACAGAGCAGGGAAAGGGCCAATTGCCGTTTGCTCCAGGGAGAGGAGAGAAGCTAGAAGACGCAGGTATTTGCAGCTTCCCCTCACATAAAACACCGTTCTAGGATCACCGTGTCAAATCCACAGAATTTGCTCCTTGAAGCCATGTACTTGACTCTCTCCTATTCCAAAGCTTCGACCAAGCTCCAGCAAACGTGTTGTCACCAAAAGGCAAAAGATCTTTATGCATGAGTGTTCGTTAAACCGATCTGCTACTCCTCGTCTGCGTTTTGTGGTTTCTTGAGAGCTTGACGATCTGAATTGGATGTGGTGTTTGTATATCACAGGAGTCGCAGGCTATGTCACGCAAGCCGTTTTCCAAGCGGTTTTGCCTGCTGTGCTGCTCACAGATATGGTATACTGGTGTCTCCTAGTGCCGTTCGTGCTGCCGAAGACTACTCGCCATACGTTCATTGATGTGAATATGCATGCTGTGAATGCTCTTCTTCTCCTTACCGAGTTTGGCTTGAACAGTCTCCGATTTCCTTGGTTCCGCATCGGCTACATCATTCTCTGGAGCGCTTCCTACACCTACTTCCAGTGGATACTCTTCACCACCGGGCTCAGCCATAAGTGGCCGTATCCGTTCATGGATGTCGAAACTCCCTGGGCTCCAGCTTGGTACCTTTTCATTATCGTTTTCCATGGGATCTGCTTTGCCTTGTGCCTTCTTCTTGCACTTGGAAAACAGAGTATATGGTCACGATTCAATTTTCCTACCACACACAGGATGAGTTTCTGAGCTCCATGTGTGTGTTGTACCCACCCACTCACCCACCTAAAGTCTTGATCAACCCCTCTTCAAGCGGTAGTGTAACAGAAGTTCTTGCAGCTGCCATGTAATTTTTCCATTGCTCTAGCTCATCACTGTTCTTGTGGAACCAAATTTAGGGGTTTTCTCACAGACATATTTAGTAAAGGCCTCCTGCAAGCTCTATCCTTTTCCCCTTCTGTAAGCAGAACTAGGCATTTCTTCAGAAGCTTCAACAAGCCCTGCCTGCAAGCTTTGCTAATGTATCCTTCTTCTATACATTGCCAGATAGTGGCAAATTTTTTTCCCAAGCTGTCTGCCACTCCCATGTAGCTCTGGGTTGATGCATTTTTCAAAGCTTACGACAAAGCAGCAAGCTGTCATTTTATCAAGTCCCACCAGTTCTGAGCCATTTACAACTTTTTAGGTAGTCTGAATCCTAGTTTTTGTCAAGGTATGTTTTTAGCAGTGTCTCTTGCAAAGTCTTCCAGACTTTGGGCATTTCTTCAAGAAAGACCTGGAGACTTTGCTTCTGTAGCTTTCTGTATAGAGCCAGAAATTGGTGTTTCTTAAAACCAAATACTAGCTCATTTAGCCATGTTTTCCAAAAGTTGCAGCAAAGCAGCAAACTCTTGCTGTGATACTTCTCATCATTGTGAAAGTGTTATGATTTCCTCCTGGCTGGTCTTGAGGTTTTTCTTGTTTTCTCAATATCCTGAGTGTGCACTGATCTATTCCAATGTCATCTAGCTTTTGCATTTGCATCTTTGCAGTGTGTTTTCATGTATGGTTTTCATATGCTCTTTGTCACTGTGACCATGGAAGCATTTTCCAGACAAAGCAACAACCATGCAATATACTATGAGCAAAGTTGTACATTGCTACATAGTATATTGTTGCATTGTTTGAAAAATGCTTCAATGGGCGTTATCATTTCTAGCCAGGCCCCTTTTACTGTTATTGGTTTCCTCATGTATGGCAGGGCTTTTCCATTTGCAATTCATGTCTCAGGTACCTCATTTCACCAAACTTCAAGACTATGAATTATGTTCTCTTGCAAATTAGCATTGAATTTTGTCATGTTCACATAATCTTGCCTCTAGTTAGCAGGGCTCACTACAATTTATCACTAGGTACTAAAGCCATTCTCTATATGTGATGGTTATGATACATGTAGAGCTCACAAATCACACAATCTATGTAGTTATTTTGGCATAATTTAACATGGAGGAGAGACTTGGGTGACATCCCAAGTTGTTTCTTTTGCTGGTGCCATAGCAGTAACATATCGCATGAAAAGGAATATAAGACAAGAAAATTACTTTTTATTTATAGTGCTTCATAGCACTCTGACATCGATGTGCAAACAAATATAACCAGGAAAGAGGGAATTGCTCGATACTCTTGCATGAGAGAATAATGGCAATGAGTAATGGTATTATTGTGAATCTATTGTTGTTTTTGTTAAGTAAACAAAGAGTGAACCCCATTGGGACTTCATGCTTAAATTTGTACATCCTTCTGTACAGCCACACCCTGCATGCCTAAGAACCAGACCTAGGGCTTGGTGATACGCCACACCCCTCCTCGATGCACTAAACACCAGAAATTTTCAAACAATCAAACATTCAACAGAGGAAGTACACTTCACATTAATAGATGACAAGCATTTGACACCTAACAGAGATTGTATGCAAAATGCAAAGAAAATGCAATTTGGTGAGAAGGTACTAAGTGAATGGTAGGTAGCATTGTACCTGCAAAAGGTAGCTGTGCAACCAGTCAAGTGTTTGTGGAAATGAGGTTGCAGATAAATTAACCACAGTCATTCCCTACAAAACCACCACATCCACAATAACCTCCAGAAACCCATCAGGAATCAAAACTGGTTCAAAACTTGCACGTATTCATCAATAGAATGTGAGAGTGTGATAGAAAAAAATTGAAAACTGCCATGTACCTTAGGTTCGAATGATGTAATGTAGTCTTGAATTGTCTGCAGTCTTCTGATGAGGTTTTCTTTCTCCTGCGGAACCAAGGAATCTTAGGGTTACCTGAAGTAAGGTATGAATAGACAAAAAGTTGCAATAAGCTGGTAAATAGTACAGTACACATTAGACAGGAAAATGATGAAGGCAAAATCAGGCATCAGCTCCATATGTCTTTTCCAGCAGGCGCCATTATGGCCTTTCAAATTTGATATGAAAGTTTTTGGGAATTGTTTGTAGTTTACCTCCAGAAGTTTTTCACCCTCCACACCCTCAGTTGCTCTGCTTGCAATCCATTCCTCCAAAAGAGTCTGCACAGCCCAACAGTTTACTGATTCAAAAGAATCTAGAGACAATCCTGGCATCAAAGTAGAAGAATAGTGAGTAAATGCACAGCTATAGTGTTTCTGAATTCAGGTCTGCAGTTTACAATTTGGTCAGAGGGTAGAGTGATACATATCTCACTCACAAGACTCATTAAGCTCTAGCATACAGTAGTAAACCCCATTGGGTATTTCCATATGAGAAAAATTGAACTAAAACTAATATAGTCTGTTTCCTGTGTGGCAGTACAAGCTGCACGACTGATCTAAGAGCTAGCACAACTTTTCCAGGTGTTAAGACACAGGAATTGAGAATCCAAGACCATGAAGATATAACTAATGCATCCTGGGGAAAGAATACCTGATGATCAACGTCTTCCATTTTGAGCACAATAGGCACCACTATGCACTTGGGAGAGGGTTTTTTAATGGGCACTTGTAAAGAACCTGCCTCCGGCACTGCTGCCTTTCCTGTTAGTCCTCAAATTGAACAGTCACCAACAGCAGAAAAAATAGGAGCCTCAATAGTGTATCCTTACTGTAGTCAGTCATTTCTTGCACCTACTAAATTCTGCTCATTGTACATTAGATCATCATCCAATACAATCTATCGAGGTAAGGCATACATGCTAAGTGAAGACATGGGTCTGGTATGGTTGCATTCACACTTTTGATCTCAAGGGTGCAAACTAAGATTGTGCAGAACTGTTTGAGAGACATCATTCATTCATTCCACACCTTGTGGCTTTGTCTCTGTAACTCCATCTGTCTCAAGATATTTTCCATCCTCACTGACAGAGACCATCACTTTTGCAGCAGTTGGTGAGGGGACAGCCTTCATCTGAATTGCTCCCATTCCAAACCCTCCACCTCCTTCGTCCATTAAATAGATGGATGGGTCCAAATGAAGCCCCTACAAATGTTTACAATATTTTGAATCAGCAGCTGTGCTGCCTTGCTTGGGACATTAGAAAAGAACATAGTGCTAACCCTGTGTATGGAGCCCAAAGGTAAAGGCACTTTTGGAAGTTTCATATACCTCAATAATCACAGGCTTCCCATCCTTCATGGCCTTTTTGAGATCTCCATCTAATCCTGCAATATGACAGAATCATCTCTTGCACCCTGAGAACTGCATATCTTTCATTAGGAACACTCTCATTTGAGCTTTGCACGTTATATTTTGTAATTACCAAAATGTAAGCCCAGAGCAGATTGATCTACCATCTGGTTCATTCAGCCCTTACTACTTAGTTTTAGAAATGCAAGATACAAATTAGGAGGCTGACATGAAACCTTTGCGAACAATCCTGCATTCGCGGCTAAATTCTGTAATGAGCTCTTCTGGTGATGCAAAGTCCCGGGCCCAGACAGGTGTTGAAGCAAGAGGGGCACTGTTACCAAACCCGGAGAACATCACAGATTAATTCTCATACTTGAGAGTCAATGTCTGAACTACTACCAGAAATTCTTCAAATAGGGATATGGAGAAAGTCATTGGCATCATTTAGGCAGATTGGCAATACCTATCATTCAGAATAATTTGCAACAATAGTCTCAACAGCCAGTAAGATGACAGCGGCATAACAAGAAGTCATTCTGGAAAGAAGTTTGATCAAAGTTCTGACTGACAACAAATTGCAAGTGCTGAAATATGGAGAGCCACGAGAGACGTACTCTGTTGAGGTGCGGAGAAGCTCGTAAACCATCTCTGTCTGAAAACCCAAAAAAATCTAAGGTCACTAAATTGTGATATAGAAACACATTTATTTAGCAGTCCACTCCTAGTACCTCTAAATAAGTGATCACCCTATGACAGGACTTTAAAAACCTGTCAGCATTCAACTGCACCACCAGACTGCCACAAACTTGCCAAGGGCAAGTAATATGGCCATGCATAGCTAGGACAGTGTAAGGTTTACTATAGTAGTATCATGCCCTAGAATTGTTGTAAATGTTTAGGTCTTTAGAACCAATTGCATGTCACACATTTCCTGGTCTAAACAAGGCCTGTGCTCCTATAAGCCATCAAGAAGTTCTAACTTGCTTGGTCATCAAGATATGTAAGCAATGCATGTCTATTTGTAAATTGTTTGTGAAATAAACCCAATTTAGATTAATCAATTCTCAATCAATAGAACAAGTGTTGCTAAACACTGGCCACATCCATAGTCAAATGTAGTTGTTACTCTTTGCAGATGAAATGGCAGGTGAGTGACTAACTTGCAAGATATTGGGAAGATTCAGCCGCTGGGCAAGCTGAGTGGCAATTGTTGATTTCCCCACACATGCTGTTCCACACACCAGAATAATCAGTGGTAACCGCTGATGGTGGAACCTGGTCCTCCCCAACCCATTATACAGTTATAAATACTATCCATTGAAAGTCCAAATTCATTTCTCAGTGTTTCTTTTTCAACACAAAGGAAGGACTACTACGATAATTCCAAGCAGAAACCTGTGATCAATCAATCTTTACACACTGGGACTTCAGCTTTCAAAACACAATTTTACCAGTTTAGAAATTAGCCATATCTACCAAAACATACCTGGTCATCATCTTGTAGCGCTCAATATACTCTGCTCCATATCCACGCCGCTCCATAAGCTGTATCTCCTCCCTATTAGCCTTCCCTGTACAATGCATTTCTTTCATATAAACACTATTCAGATACCAAGAATAGTAAAACAAATCTCCGACCATTCTTTACCCATTAACAATGAAGTTTGCAATTGGTAACAATTCAGTTTTCACCTTAAACAAATTCGCCTCCAAGTCTGACTGTGATCTGCACACATCAAATGACAACACTTGGACTCAAAACACATCACAGGATACAGCTTATGTTCACCTCCTTCTCATTCAGACTGCACTCCTTAGTCCAAAAACAAGCATCTTTCTGGTGTTTCATTCAAGAGGTGTCTCTGCTGCTTAACCCCTGTGCATGTGCAAAATCTAACTTTCCCAGTTTTGTAAACATCGATGAGAAAGAAACCAGCTTGGGTCTTCATTCCACCATATGTAATGGATGCTGACTCTTTGAAAGGCACAGAAAGCCAGATATTGTGATAACCAAGAGAGATGGAGAACATAAGCACCTAAAACCAAGTAATAATGAGTATGCATGGCAAGAAGATACTATGGTGACTAGACAGTGTCAAGAAGTTCAAAGCATACACGTCTAGGAGGCTATTGTCAATGAGCAATTTTTTGAGCTCCAGTGCAATTTTGACAGCAACATGATTGGGAATCTGCCAACAAACCAAAGCTCCTTTAGAGATACCAATAAATTCTTTTTTCACAGCAAACAAATTTCCACCTGAGTGCATGAAACAGAACCCTATATGGCCACAGAAGTTTCCAAATAAGACTCGTGCACAGATTAACATTGCAGTTCATGATGACGGAGCTGTATAATGAGATCAAGTGAATACACACCTAAACTGTCCTGAAAATCAGATCATCTATAATGGCTTGTAGACTACAAAGCCAATTTATGAGATGAATTCATCTCTGTCTTCACTTAATTCCAAGCTTGTTGGCACAAATAACTTGATCAGTAAAGGCACAATACCTTGGTCACCAGGAGCATGCGGCTGACAAGAAAGCGTGATAGCACATAGTAATGATCTGCATTCTCCCCCAGCCATACCTTAATCTGGCTCCCTCACCAGAAAAAAACATTAGTACAGCTCTAAGCAATGTAACTTACTCAAGATACCTACAGAAGAGTCTGCAATAAGTTAGAAGGCACAAGGGACATTACTTTGCAAAGACCTCATATCCCATAAAATCACCTCTAACTTCTCAGATCTCCATTGTTTGTCAAACAGGATATGAACACCCAGTCGCAGGCATGTAGGCTCAGTTCTCTGTTTTTGAGACCTCAGAACACATCCCCTTACATTTGAATGAACTAGAAATGATCGCCTTCAGGAGAAGGGTTTGGAGGTGAGCCAAAGGCATATCTTCAGGGGCTATGGTCCTCCCAGATGAGGTTCCAATTCAATTCACTTCATGGTTTCCAGAGTGAGCATCAAGGTGATCGGATAGTTTTTTGAACTCATTGTCACAAGGTGCATAGGTAAACCCAGCTACAGTCAGGGATCACTGAAGCAAACAAATCATCCAGAGATTTCAGAGGAAGATTTGAGCAACTGCATCTCCACAGCCTGAAGCACTTTCAGAAACTGGCCATCTCCAGCAAGGAGGTATCTTACCCTAGGAGGCTGCAACTCAACCCTAAAAAGGGATGCAGATAGGAATACACACACACTCTCTCAGCCACATGGATAAAGCATCATTCCTCTAGCTTGTTCTTCTTTCTGAGAGTGTCAATACCCCTATCACAGTATCAAAATATTGTTACTTGCACAGTTTATGAAAGGGGTGTAATTGCCCCAACTACTCCATCAGAGGGGATGGGGGGGGGGGGGGGATGGGATGAGAGTATGTGTATCCAACCAAAAGAGTTTTTGGACATGTATGAAAGCTCTAAAGGAAAAACAGGTCAAAATGGCTGGCCCACTTGAGAATTAGTTGAATGGGTTCTTGTGTCATCTTTAGATGCTCCTATGCAATTACATTCTTGAAAAGCCTGCTTGAAAAACTGTAGAGTTTTGAGGGTTGCAGAACTAACAGACAGACAGGGGAGAACACCCAAAAAGAAACAAGCAGCTGGTCGCATAATGGGTCTTGCCCTTTACATCACAGAATCCATGAGGGCGATAAATATTCAAACATACGAAATTGGAAACACATGGTGGTGGTTAGCATGGTGAAAGCCCAAGTGGATCCTTTAGTTATGCCACAAATGTTTCTATAGTGGATGACTGACTCCACATGACCCTAGAATAGAATGAAGGGATACCAAACTTTGGCCTGCTTATGGGTGCATCACAATTTCTCTACTCTGAAGAGCAGAGCCAACAAAGTACCTTGACAAAGTCATATTTGGAAGCGGTGCCTCGAGTTGGTCGAGTGGAGGAACCAGCTGCTGCTGATTGTGTTATCCCATCATCTCCATTCCCCACTCTACTTCCCCCCGCCTCCTCTGTTGATGCTGATGATGCCATTCCTTGTCCTCCTCTTCGTCTTCTTCCTCTTCCTCCTCCTCCTTCTTCTCCTCCTGAGCACGTAAATCTTTGGCTGTCTCCAGATGCACTCACTCATGCGCTGTGGATCAAAAGCTCCTAACAAACGGATCCACAAGAAACACGCTACCAAAATCCCCACCCAAGAAACAGAAAACTGGGCATGTGATGCGAAAATGGGGGTTGTACTGCGGCCCAGTTTTTATTTTATTTTATTTTGTGGGGTCAATTTTGTGCTGTAGCCAAAGTGATGGTTATCCATAGGAAGATTTAGCCAAATTTGGTTACGAGCTAAATTTTTAGATAAATAAATAAATAAATGATATTAAACATCCTTCTATATTTTTGGCTACCTACCTACTAGAACCAAGTATGGCAATCTGACGATTTTTCTTAAATTTTGGTCTAATTATGGCTATTGAAAATATTTTAATTTTTAATTCCACTTTTTTGGCTAGCTAGCTATATGTAACCATTGACCACAAAAAAAGGGGGTTGAAACTTGTGCCTGTACAAAAAGCGGGTGTGTGTGTATAAAATACCAATTGGGCCATTTTTTTTTAATTCATCCCTTTTGCCTTAAAGAATATTAGCACATGGAAGATTTCATTATTCCAATATATGTGTTCTAGAATCCCTATTAAATTTTATTTTATTTTTTAAATTTTTAACTCTATAGAAAGGCTCTTAAGGTTTATGTAAATTAACCAGGCTACAAAATATTATTAGTAAATTTTATTTTGACAGTAATTAAATTATTTTCAATAAATATCAATTTTCAATCAATTATTTTTCTCAATATTAGCTGCTCCAAAATGTGCCTTTTACTACGCCTCAGCAAGTTGAGCAGACATAACCATTTTCGGGAGCCAAACCGGCATATTTTAGCTTTGCTTCATCTCATTTTAAGGTGCCAGGGTCGACACACTGAGCACCGGTGGGGATGCTCTCCACCCACAAAACACTCCTCGAAGCTTTCTTTTCTTCATATTTGAAAGCACATTTTGTTTGTCATGTTGAGATCTCCCAAACCATGGTGCCCTTCATTGCAGACTTGGTATTGTCGGAAAGCTTTTTGATAAGTAGGGAGGGGTGCATCGAGGTGATTTTGTAATGTTTATTATAGCTTGAAAATATGAAAGTACGTTGAAAGGACGGTAATAGGATGAAGTTGGGCAAGTCTATGTATACAACAACTTGTTGATGAACACAAAGTATACATTTAACAACAATTTTGTTTAGCATGCTTAAAATTGCAAAGGTCATATAAACCTAAATAAATGATTTAAGAACTATAAGTTAAAGTTATCTACAAAGTTTTGGGGAAATATATTTAAGGAACTACAAGCTTTGGGAAACTATTAATGAAATGAAATATCTTGAAAAATAGTCTTACCCAAATGTCAAGGGTATTGTGACAATTTCATTTCCCATATTCAAAAATTGAGAAAATGGTTTTGAATATGATGAACAAGTCTATATATAAAAGTTGTTATATAACAAATTACACTTGGACCCTTATATCATATTGATATAATTTATTAATTATTGATGATCACAATATGTACATTCAATTGCAATTGTAATCAACATGGTTGAAAATGTGTTTAGAACTTATATTCTATAAGTTAAAATTAACTTCAAGTTTTGGGGGGAACTATTGGTAAAGGGTAACTATAGGCTTGGGAGATTTATGAATGAAATGAATTCACTTGAATAATGGTTTTACCCAAATGTGAAAGGTATTGTGACAATTGCATTTCTTATATTCAAATATTGAGAAAGTGATTATGATTATGCAAATGGTGACTTTAATATATAGAAACATCACCAAAAACATTACATCATATTCTAAATAAATTTGAGTTAAGTTATATGCAACAATTCTTTCACACCTATGTTTGATCTATATATCATTGCATTTATATTGTCTATCAACATGTCATGCAACCTAGAAAATTATGTTAATTTAATTATGTTGCATGAGCTTATTTAACATCTCATCTGAGTCATGGACATGAACATATAACATCTCATAAAACCCACCATTTCTTATGAAAAAATCAAGGTGTTTTATGTGCATGAAATGTAGTTAAAACATGCTGGTAGCTTCATGCCCAAGTTTAATATATATCACATATCACATATTCAATGTGTAACAAAACATCAAATTCATTCCAAACTAGATGATAATTAGAATTTAAAGTTTGATTTTTTTTCCCCAAGTTTTGCCATTTTTACAATTGTAAATGTTTCATTTAAAATTATATTAACTTAAAATATTGATCACACCTTGAAGGTTGTATAAAATTGCAAAGGTCATATGAATTTAAATAAAATTTTGTCCAATGATTTGCAAGTTTGACCCAATTTGGCAATTACAATATGATGGATAAATCAATATCCTACTCCTCTACAAACTTTTCAAAAAATGTACAATGTATTTGTTTTCATGAGCATGATTTTATTTTAATCATGCCAACCCACCAACAAATTAAAGTGGTACACCTCAACAACATCATTCATCAACCAACTTTTAATGTTTGAAATAAGTTGAATTTGTCATAGTTGTGAAGTTTTGACCATTTCCAATAAAGGTTTAAATCCATCATTCTCCTCAATTAACTCATCATATTGCATTATGTAATTGTTTGTGAACACCTTACAAATTCATGTAGCAAATCATGCATTGAAAAATCATTTTTTGACTATTTTGACTTCAACATGAACTCATTTAATTATCCACATTTTCTACAAAGATTCATTGTTAAAGTTGTGAAAAAAAATGTAGAATATTTATTTGCTAGCTTATTTATTTTGGTCCTCAAAATCCTTAAATCAATCACACATCAAAATAAATAAATAAATTATCAAACAATAAATTTAATTCATTGGTTAATATAATTTCTAAAAATATATTACATAAAGAAAAAATAAAATAATACATAACCCTAAAGGAATTTGCAAATCAAAATTTTGAAAGCAAAATAGGAGACATATGGAATAAAAAATCTTTGCTTATAAATTCCATATACACTATTGATTTCCCTTGCCTTAGCTATTGAACTAGTTAGTTAAGGATGAAAGTTGCCTTCAAAAGATTGGTTAAACCACCATGGCACCAACATTGCATGGCCGATCATTGAAGCAAAATATGTCAATTAATGTAACCATGTAAAAAAAAATCATATGTTTGAGATAAATTCAACCAACCACACAACCAATGTTTATTAAAATTCAATAATTATGGTTGGATAAGCTTGTAGTTTGGTTAGTTTTTGGCATGTGTGAATACATAATGGCTAGTCATTGACCAATCTCTATTTTTTAAGGGTTTTTTCTTAACATAAGATTGAATTTAAGTTGTTTTTTATGATGTTAAGCTTGGGTGTTACTTTATTTGGATAGTCCAAAAAATGAAAAGTTTAAAAGTTTTTGGGCCCTTAATACTTCCATATTAAATTTCAAAAGTGTATAGGTTGTGTTGAACAAAATAAAGAGACATTGATGGTGTCCAAGGCTATGACAAAATTTAGGTTCAGTCCTATGAAATTGGACTTGTCTTTTTGCAACAATTCTTTATTTTTTCCCTTTTGATATGTCTAATTTTATCTAGTTGACTTTGTAGTTTTAAGATTGTCATGTAAAAGTAAATAATCTTTAGAAAGTGGGCCTATAAATTTGTAATTGTGGTCTTAATAAACATTTTTCCTCATGGGCACAAAATGTCACATGTCCTTTAGTTCATCTTGTCGTATCAAACTTCGCAGTTCACATCAGCCATTTGCCTTTCCACAAACTATCACATACTCATTCTCCACCCCCTTTCTTATGTAAACTACGCACCACCCATTAGTTTAAACTACCATTCTAAAAAATTACATCCCACCCACTAGCTCCCCTTATTAACCCCCAACCTTTCGTGCAAATGTGGGGCTTCAACCCAACAATTTTCCAATCCCCTTAAGTAATGCACATGTAAACCTTTTCCCCTTTTCATTTTTTCAACCCTTATAGTTGTTCATGATTAGAACCCCAACTTACCCCCATCTCCCCAACAAGTGTGCAACCTCCACCTAGAGCCTTTTGCCACACTTGTGGGTGCCAATTTACTTTTCGAAAGTCCATCATTAGTGTTCTGCCATGCATCCAATTCATGTAATCCAAACTTACATGACCATTGTGGCCCAATGCCTTCCCTTACTCCCACCTTGTTTACATTAACTTGGGTTTGGGTTTTGACATTGTATCTCTTCAAGTTTTTTCCATTTAAGTTTTCATCATCCTCAACTATACAATCACATCCTCACCATTTTATGACGTGATGTATAAGTGGCATTTCATCTTCCATTAGATACACTGGCATGAAACCTCTATGATGTAGTAGTATAACATTTCATAGAAAATAATTACCCCAACGATGTTTTATTTTTCGCCCTCGGTGGCGGGGGGGGAGGCAACATCACAAGGAAACATAGATCTAATTTAAACACTTTTTAGCAGGTGATTGGGAAAACTTGCAAGAATAAATTTTTTTACAAGTCTAAGCTTTGGTAGCAAGTTCAAGCTTAATGCTTCTTCCCCAACATAATCCTCTAGTTCATAAATGCAATTTTCATAGTTTAATTCATAGCTATGCAAGGGAATACTTTCAAACAATTCTCGTCCCAACACCATTTTCTCTTACATCTACGTCTTTTGACACTACTTTAGTTTTCATTGTTTTACATCTTGAATCATATGGTTTTTTCCCCCTTTTCTTGGAAAACTATGAACCAAACTAAGACGTTGAATTTTCATTTGACTCTTTCAAACTAACATTCCAAATACATGTTGCATTTACTTGCAAGTGATATTTCTGGGATAGTTTTTCACCTAGAAGATTTCATGAGTGGATTCCCACAATTGTTTCAACTTTGTTTTCATATCGCACGAAGTTATTTTCCATGTTGAATGGACATGTCCTTGGGGTGGCCCACCTTTTAGCCATGACCAAACACTTAGATGGAATTCATCCATTATTATAAGGGAAACATTGTATTGACTCATAAGCCACATTTTATGCTTTTCCAACACATTTATCCTCGCACCAAGTTAGAGTACCAACCAAAGGTGGATGTGAAGTAATAATCCATGGCATCAGGTGCACTTTAGGCCTTCACTTTGACTGGGTTGTTCTCTAGTTGGATGTGGCAAATGCTTTCAATTTAATGTGAAAAGGGGTCATATTTTCAAAACTTCATGTAGTAAGTGGCGATATCATATAATTCATCCCCTTTGTTCATGCATTTGGGAACATGTTGATGTGATCCCATGGGAGGGGTACTATATGTTTTAACTCACTTTAGGCCATTACATTCTATAACTAACCATTTCCCTTCTTATCTATTTCCATCCATTATAAACAACATTCACATCATAGGCCCCCCTTCCATTGTATTGTTTTCATATGAGCATTTTCAAACTAAATTTTGTACGATAAGTCTCTCTATCCAACTTTTAAAATGTATAGCATGGTCCCCATCTTACTTGTTGTTTGACTTTGACACACCATCCTAATTTAACACTCGTTAAAAGGGATTAAAGTTTTGGGGGTTCCATTGGGCACTTCATCATTCACATTATCCTTGATCAAAGATGTTTTATTAAAAGATATTTGTCATGTTGACCTTTCTCTTAAATTAGGTGAAATTCAAGTAGGTTTTGGAATTTTAATATATTGTTTCGTGCAACAATTATCGTATTTATTATGTTGCACACCTATGTTATCCACTTTCATGTAGTCCTTTGTTTCTTTTGATTTATTTTTCTTTCAAGTGTTTGGATGCTTCTTGTGTTTAGGCTCCTTTGATAGCCTTGAAATACTTATAGCTCGTAAATATGCCTTTTTCCCAATAACTTTTAATGGCATCAGAATCATATTGACAACCACCATCGTTACAACAACTTATTTAAAGAATTAGGCCCTTGTAACTTTAATCATAGTTGTTAAATCTGTGGTCAACCAATGTCCTTTCTTTCTTGAATCTTTAGTTTGAATTGACAACAACACCTTCCTTGTCTGGTAAATTTTTTTACTACCCCCAACATAGGTTTATCTTCCTCTTTTTGAACAACTAATTAGGCAACAAATGGTTCAACTTCAAGATTCTATTTTTGCACCATCATCCCCTTTCCAACATGTTCTTTGACAAAATACTTGAAGCCCATCATTCTCAAATTTTATCATGTTTTTGTCATGGGCGAATGTTTGGCTTATAACTTGGTCAATTTTTTTAACCTTTTGATTTTCTTCCCCAATTTTTCCACAACAATTCAAATGCATCGAAAATTATCACATTTTTCAATTGCAAATTCCCCTTGAGGTGTGTGCACACATCCCATTAACCATGTGGGTATCCATCCTTTACATTGCACCCATGGCAATGTGTGCATAAAGACCCATAATGTAGTTCGCGGCATTTTTGTTGCCATTGTGCAAGATGTTGGCTTCATTTGGGATGAAAACAACTACATGTGCTTCTTTTAGACGTGTTCAATTCTTCATACATACAAGTCAACATTATGCTCACCAAAGATGGAATTCACACCCTAATTGAGGTTGTCATAATCAACCCAATGCGTGCAAATGTATTTCTTTGATCTTGCACAATTAAAAGATTTGTTGATTTTGACATAACTCAAACCATAAAAAATGAGCTATTGCGATTGACACCCTAATGATCAATTCTTCTTTCTAACAATTGAAATATCTGAATATCTACATAAATAGGCTGATGTGTTTTTACACAATTGTGCCAACACAATTCAAAGCTTCAAACGGCCAAAGGGCCATCCCATTTTTGTCTTGGTTACTTTTTCCCATCAAAAAATTTCAATTGCGTTGCAAAGGAAACAGACATTTTCCATCTTAAGTCAAGTAGTAACAATAGGTGTATCCCGACTTTCACTTCTTCAAGACATAGCCCCCATTGCCATGATTGACTTATTACAAGTGGTCAATTGTTGGGATGGAAATTTTTTGACATTAGTTTGTGCTAACTTGATGTCTTTCAAATATTCCCTTTATTATAATACCTTTTGTACATTTTCTGAATCATTAGTGTGTTTACAATTAAAATTTGCAAGGTTTTGATGAATATGCAAGTTGAGTGGAATCCATATGTGTGGGCTTTGAGTCCATTGCAAATGAGTGGTTAAATTTTCCTTTGCTCTTGTAATATGTGGCAACCATATATTTGTTCAATTAAAGATTAAAGACTTGTTGAAATTTTATTAATGTATTTGGATGCCCCATTCTATAGTCAAAATTGACCTTTGAAAATGCAAATGATTTCCATTTTCAAAGAAAAGGTTCTTTTGCCACTAGTGTGAACCCGGTGCATAATGCACCCTGTCGATCCCCCCCACTTGTTGTCTGTCTGTCAGGGAACCTTCTGAACATGTGTGAACTCTAGAAACATTTTAGCTCCAAAGACACGTACGCGGAGAGAGAGAGAGAGAGAGAGAGAGAGAGAGGGTTCCAAGACAACTGCAGAAAGAGCGAGAGAGAGAGGGGAAAGAAATTGTTGAGAATTCACGAGTAGTGTGCGAAGTACACAAGGACTTCGAGAGGGGAAGATGGAATTCAGCAGCAGTGGGAAGATGACTGGGATGATGACGACGTAATTGACGACTTCTTTGTCATTGATAACCTGTGAAGTGGTTCCTGACTTCTTCCTGTTCTGTTGTCACAGTGGTACCTTTCTTCTCTTGGTTTGTTCATTATTCTAGCAGTTCTTCCATTAGTTTCATAGCAAGTGTATTTGTTCTGATCCTACAGAACGCTGGTGTTCGAATTTTGTTGTCATGAAGGTCAAGACAATTGTCTGATACTTTGTGAGTGGATTCACATAAGGTTATGACGACACCTCACAAACAAACAGACTAAGTGTGGGTACTACCACCATTGATTCCACTTCCAATTGGGACATCAATAGTTTTTCCTCGGTTAAGCTTTGTAATCGAATCTATCATGAACTTACTCTCTGTAACCTAGTCAATTTGATCTACTCTAACCACTGTCGATTTCAACCGCTGCTCATCATTGTACATCTTTTCTTTCACTTTCAGCTTGAAGAGGTGCTCCATGAATGTCAGCTTCTGTATTACTTCAATGAATTTTTGGTTATCAGTTTGACTCCATAAGAAAAGCTTTTTTGTTGGGTGTTGCATAATCTCCTCGCCAACCTCCTGGAAGGCTGTAACCCATGTTGGACCCGTATGATCTTGCACTTGGATGTTAAGCAAATATGTCGCAACCTTACTTTGGCCAAGTGTAGGGGTGAAGCCCAACACTTGGAAAAAGTGGGGATTTAAAGTTCTCTGGGACTCCCGAATGTTTAGAGCTCAACATAAGGACCCAAAACACCTCGCATTGGGATGTTCTTGATGTCATTGAAAAGGTCTTGAAGCGTAGATATCGAAAATGACCTTGCATTGGCCATTTGGACATCTATCGCTCAAGTTATGGGCAAAAGAAGAGCCGGGAGTCAAACTGGCAGTTTGACTCCCGACCACAAAAAGTTAGGAATCGACCTTTTCCCAACCTCCGAATTGAGAGTGCAATATGTCGTTGAAAAGATCTCAACGAGCGCTACAAGTTTGGTTTAGACCTCGTTGCGATCAAACCTTGCAGTCGAGAGTTATGAGCTCCCAAAGTCCCAAGACTCCAATCGAGACCATTTCGGGACAATTTCGGGACTCCAACTTGGGAGTCCCGGGAAAAAGAGCCATTTGGATGTAGTCTTGGCGGGGCGTCGCAGAGAATACTATATGGGGGAAGGTGGTGGCTTCCCTCGAGTCCGGGCCGTGGTGTGTCTCGTGGTCCAAAGTGCCCGTGGCTTGTCCCAACACCCAAGGGTGTCCCGGAGATGTGAACTAACCACTTTGTGATTTGTTTTGGTGCAGATTCAAGCTTGATCTACTAAACCTTCTTCTTAGTCTAATCCCCGGGCTCCCAACTTGACCCTCTACCCCTTTCTAGAGTTGGAAGCTGGGAGTGCCTTGCGAGTCCCAACTTTCCGCAACTACACTTTGGTGGACCCTCAAGTGGGTTCACCCCGGGACTTGAAAGTGCGTCAAAATACCTACAGCCAATTGATCAAGTTCTGAATAGGAACCTAAAGAGGCACTGCAAGATTTGACAAACTCTCAATGACATCCTCCATTGTCATATTATGGGAAAAACATGTAATTCCACATACCCTGCCCCTACAGTGGTGTTCTACTAATTATGGGTAATTTAAAAAATTGTACTTTAAATTTGTGTAATATACCAATTCAAATTTGGGTATATATTTAGATGTCACAATTGATGAGTTTTTTATATAATTATAAATAGATGAAATTATTCATTTACTTCCATTACAATGTACATTATGTAAGCTGACATTATTTTTGTGCACCTCATTAATGGTTTAGGACATTTTTCCTTATATGTTCATTTATGTTGATATATTTTTGTTTTATGAAATTTTTGGCAAAATAGTTTGATAATTGTTAAATATTTATCAACAAATTTTTTCCTTCATTCATAAAAATAGCAAATTGAAGCACATCTTTTACCCATATCAGCTCATGATTATGTGCTAAACCTTCAAGTTGGAATTTTGTGATTTAAAAATAATCTTGATTTTTTTCCAAATAGAATATCAATATTTTAAAATAATTTACGGAAATAATTCATTCTATGTTTACAATACCAAACACATGTATTCAAATTTTGTTGAAAATGTTTAATATGCAAATATGTGAATGTTTTCATTAGTATTAACAATTATTTACACCTATAATGAATGTTACAAAACATGTTGGAGGTCCAAATTATTTAATCATTGCAAAAACATTATTTAATGCATGTAAATTCATGATAACCTAACTCATATTTTAATATTTTATTTAAATTTGCATTACTTGGTACACCATTAGTTGCTAAAACATGGTGTGATAAAAAGAAAATTCAAATGGGAATCCATGCAAAAAGAAATATCAAATGAATTTTTATTTTGTTTGTTATGTGGTATGAAAAATTATGGCTACTTCTAGATCTACTGAGTGCCATACTCCATATTGAACACAAGTAAATCACTAGGGGGTGCTTCACAATGTGCATCCAGTTTACAATGCCAAAATCTTCTGGTATGTTGTTGATTTTCAATATGATGAATCTGAAAAGTTGGGTCAAAGTTCATAACCAAAAACTGGTCATAATTGTACAATACAGGTTGCTTGTGTCAATTTGATTTTTTTTTTGTCATATTTCAGATTTTTGGATTTCAAATTTTGATATTCAAATTTCAAGTTTTGTTTTTTAGACTATATAGTTTAAATCTCAGATTTCATACTATCAAATTTCAGATTTCAGACTATAGATTTTCAGATCTCAAACTACATATTTTCAAATTTTAGACTTCAGATTTTTAATTTTTAATTTTCAAAATTTTTATTTTTTTAGTTTTTTAGTTTTTTATTCTTCAATTTTTTCAGTTTTTCAGTATCTTAATATTGAACAGTTCAGGTTTTGAAATTTCAAGTTCAAACATTTTTGGTACAAAGAACAAATTTTCAAGTTTAAACTCTTTGTTTTCAATTTACACATCCAATTTTCAAATTTAACTATGTCAAGTTCGATTATGTCAATTTGAAATTTTTTTTGTCATATTTCAAATTTTTGGATTTCAAATTTTGATTTTCAATTTTCAAATTTTGTTTTTAGACTTTATAGTTTAAATCTCAGATTTCATACTATCAAATTTCAGATTTCAGACTATAGATTTTCATATTTCAGACTACATATTTTCAAATTTCAGACTTCAAATTTCTAATTTTCAGAATTTTAGTTTTTTCAGTTTTTCAGTAATTTTAATTGGTACATTACACAAATTTAAAGTACAATTTTTAAAATACAAATATAACAATATACCAATTATTCATACACTTGGAGCAGTAATTAACCATTTTATGTTGGAGATTCCAAGATGCCTACACATTCACGTGTTGTGAAGCTTGATGTTAGTGGCTTTGCAGAGTAGTTGAGTATACACTTAATGTTTCAGGCACAACCAAGTGAAACATACTTAACTATGTTAAGATACATCAATATGCAGAAATATTCAACTGTGTCAACATCTTCGAGACCAACAAAAGTTTTTTAGAAATGTAACTCTTCATGTTGATTACACTGCTGATTTCTGGATTGTAGTGCTTAATGTGAATACTGCAAATGCTTTGTGTGATGTTACAAAACAAGTGCTAACTTATGCTCAACAATCAAGGGAAAAAGTTAATTATGAGCAAGCAGCATTTGCAGATTGGATGCAGGAATACCGGCAACATATGGAGCAAGAAAATCAACGTTAATTCAGTGATGTGGACAGCTTGGCAACTGGACATGGAATTCAGGCTGTTGGTCGCAGTTCCCACAAATTGATAGAGGTTGTCATGCAATCTACAGCAAGAGGGAAGGTATGTTCTACAAGTTTTTTGTTTTTTCTGGTTGTTGTTTGAGACCCACCTCCAAGGTTCTTTTGTTTGCTTAATTGTCAATTATCCCCTGTTGTCACTCCTCTTAGAAGCGGTCATCAAATTTGCGAGGTGATTGGAAAGCCGCAGATACAAAAAGAAAGCAGAGGGAGCTTGGAGATTGCGAGGTGATTGGAAAGCTGCAGATACAAAAAGAAAGTAGAGGAAGCTTGGAGATTGCAGCATCGACGATGTCCGTTTTCGGCAGTTGCTGCACGGAAACAGACGTAAGAACTCGAGGTCCTGAATAGTTTTTGGGACCTCGAGTTCGAGGGGACAATTTTCAAGACCTCGGCAGACGGACATACATACAAGTGAAATTATATATAGGATAAGGAAGTATCTTCCATTTTTCGGGAGGTATTTCTTGGTTTTTTGGCAAGGATTTTTCATTTTTTTGCCTTGTGATTTCTTGGATAATTTCATTCATAAAAAATATTTGGCAAGCTTTTACGTTTGGTTAAGTCATTCAATTGAGGGCTCACCTCACATAAACTTTTTTTTGTTTGTTTTGGTAATGCCTTTGACCCCAGCCCTTACCTTAACACATTCAACCTTGTAAATTGCACATGGTTAAACTTTATGATATTTCATACTCCAATTTTGATTTCCAGGGTATAAAAAATGGTGGTATACATGTATTTATCAGGAATAGTTCATGCTTTTAATACGAGGTTCTTTTTCAAAGATCCATCAAAGTTTCGTAAGTTCCAAACATGCTTCACACAACCTGCAAATCAATAGTGTAGGGTAAAGCTCTTGCCCATAGACTTTATTGGAATAGGGGCGCATGTGGACCCGATTTTGGTAAAGCCCACAATTAAGAGCTTTATTAAACCTAAAGACTTGGGTAAGGTTTTGTTTTTTATTATTATTTATATGACATGCAATGGAATACCCACCAAATATCACAAGAAAAAGAAAGGAAAAAGAAAGGAGGGAATGCATTTCAAAAAATGAAAAACCTGTAGGAATAAGCATTACACTAATATAAAGCATGCGATTAATCATGAATTAAAATTTCATAAATTGCAAGAAGATGATGGATGTGTAGACCACAAGGTGACCACATCCCTCTAGTTGTGGAGGCACCTTAACACTTATGCCAAGTATAAGTCCAAGGAAAGGTCATATTTTGGATAGAAGACACAAAAAAGAAAGTGAAGAATTCAAATTTTTAATTTAGCATGAACTAGGAAGAAAAGGAGAATATCATAGGACACAAAGGGAAGACTCCCTAAGTTCTTCACATTGCATAAGACTTGTTCAAAGAAACATAGAGAAAAAAATGAACACAAAATTTTGACTTGTCCCTTCTTCCCCAATGTGGAGCAAACTTAAACAAGCTTTTCAATTTATCTATCTCACTTATACACAGAAAACCTCAAATTGACAAAACGACACACATGCAAATGGGTGAATATTAGGCCCTTGAACACCAAATGACTTATAATTTAGTAAAACACTTGAACAAATTTCCTAATGTATTTGGAGGGGACCTTTCTTTTGTGATTATCCCTCTTAAAAAAGGAAAGGATTATTATGCATACTATTTTAGGAGTGTGAGAGACCTTATGTTTACTTAAGGGACCTTAAACCTACAAGTAGACATAACTTCTTGTTGCTCCTAAATAGTAGGTGTAAGATCTCTCTTAAGTTGACCACCTTGCAATTTATAAATGTTTAGGCTTATGATAAGGTTCACCTTGTGCTTTAAGGTGGGTAAGCCCCATGGGTGGGGACAGTTTGGGAATGCCACTTGGAGCTTTACCCTACATTTTTTTGGTTGCATAGTTATTTTCCACCCATTAGGTTCAATCCTCCCAAAATCATGTTTGGAGCTTTGAGTTGAGCTTAGAGTTGTGATGTTGTCGGTTCTCGCTGAGCCATTGAGTCCAACGAGTCTATAATACCAACCAAGATGATCACGTAGTAGTACTAGTGTTGTTGTTTTGTGTGGTGAGATTTTGCAACTTGGCGAATTTTTTTTTCATAAAACAAAAAAATTACATGAAAAATTCGTGATTCTAGGGATTTCGCCATTTTTCGGAATATAAATAATTAGTAAGCCACATCTAGACCTATGTACTTCTTTGGTCTTGACTTGTAACAAAACTTTTGGAAAACTGTTACAACCCAGTTAGGACAATCGTCATTTAATGCTAATCAATGCTGGAGATCCTCGCCAGTGAACCTGATTGACGAATTTGAAAAAAAAAACTCTGTCACATACATTGCCTTTTTGCATTCAAAGAATATTCATTTACATCAGCTAAATATAAATGCACATTGGGACATTCTTTGGGACTTGAATTATCGTCTATATCCTGGTTGGAATCCAATAGGGCACTTCTAAGACTAGATTTAAAAACTAATTTAGATATGTCAAAGTTCGAGATAGGCAATAGAGTTATCAGTGAAGTCACACGATTAGGGGGCGAGAATGGCCGGTTTGTGCAGAATAGGGCATCAAACACGTAACTGGGAATGAAAATTGTACAAAACGAAATAACTTGGACCCAAACTAGTTTTTCCACCAATTTTGGTGTTCAAAAACTGAGTTTCATCCTGTCTTTCCTTTTTCCTGAACTCCTCCACTGCTGCTACATATATTTTCACTGCTCCTACTTGTACAACTACTATAATTACTTCCAAACCTTGGGCATTAAATGTTGAGTTTCAGCATTTCGTATTGAGATTTAGTAAAATTTCATTATTTGGCAGATGATACCACTGAAAGAGGGGGATAGGGGGTGAAAGACAGGGTGAAGATGTGATACTTTGCTGTAGTGTCTTGATTATCCGTGTGATCTAAAGTTTCTTGCTATTTGTGCCACTCCTTGGCTTGACAAAATTCCTTTGTGAAGTTGGGTGACTGTCATCCCCTCCAAGCACCCCAATATATCAAATTATCTACAATCACTTATTATGCTTATTGATAAAACAAAGGGCGAAAGTTCAAATTAAAATTAAGTGTTTCATCAGGTATAGGTTCTAATTTCTGACATTAGGGGAAAAAAACCCAGCCATGATAATCAAAATGGGACAACAATATTTTCCAAGCCTTGTAACTTCCCAAGTTTGTATCTAAGATCTACTAAACGCCTCTATAAGAGGTGAACTTCCACCATTTGATCACTTGACCAGCCACAACTGGTACTATCCATTTCCTATTTGTTGATGGGAAGCAATGAACATTTAACATTAAATTTGAACGTGATAATTAGTGATTTTGCACCAAATACAATACCTATCTGGTGTTACTCTTCCACCAAAAACCCTAATTCTCACAAGTCAAACATGTAAAGTATTCTTTTGCATAGAATGCCCTCCAAATCCACTACAAAATGACAATCAAGGGTTTACATGAACATAGAGGGTGTAATTTGCTTAAGATTAGCAACCTGGCAAATGAAAGACCATCCACAACAGTTAACCAGCTATTATACAAGCTCAGCCAATTTTGGTTTCCTGTTGGAGGAAGCTCAAAGGTGACCTCATTCTTCATACTGTACAGGTAGGAACTAGGAACCCATTCCATTGTGGAAATAATGGTGACATGTTCTCTATGTTCCACTGTGACCCAACACATAATTGCAGGGGAAAAAATTACAAACTTGATATTGCCTATTCATAATCTGACACTCAGCTCCCTTTCAAACAACCACCTACAAGAGACTAGAGCTCACAAACCTCATTGTCTTTGAGCATCTATTATGAGATGTATGACATGACCTTGAGCATTGGCCATGAGACGGTTGAGGTTTGCACTTTACACACCAGATGACCTAGTTATCTATCTTGCTGTTCCCGCAACTGCTACTCAACTGGTCTTTGTCTTGCCTATTTCTGTGTGTATGAGGAGGAGGAGCAGCTGATTGTTACAATAAAAACTCACATCCCATGCACTCATAGTGAAATCTCTGTTGAGTCAAGAACGGGAGGAAATCTGTGAGGTGCAGTCCATGCAATGAACCGAGGAACATCGTCTCCAGGCATCAAAACTTGCATTGTATACTCCTGCAATCTCATCACCACATCTGCATAAGAGAACCAATGGAAAAAAACAAACAAACCAAAACCACAATACTCATAACTTGACCCATTAAAAGCCAAATCACAGTCTCAGATTGTTGAAGCTAAGGGGTTTCAACTCACCATTACAGCTATAATCCAGATTGGAACGGCTGTAGTACAGAATTGTACCTGCTGGTTATAGGTGTAAGTCAATGTAACTTTGAAAATTGTACAAAGAGGCATGGACGTCACTTGGGGATGAATGGACATACATGCAGGCAAAAAGTCTTCAAACTGAACAAAGGGGGCATACCTGTTTCATTTTTTGAGTTTTCTGAGGGTCCATACTCCGAGAGTTAACATCTTCTGGAATACCTGATGGGTCCTCCAAAACATAATTTGACAAAGTTGATTCTGTAGGACTGGAGCCTTGTGCCTGGTTATGTTGGAGGCGCCATCCCCAATGGTAACAGCAGGAACACAGTGCACCAACTCCAAACACCATGATAACAATTATTGCAGTTTCTAAGGTAACATGTAAGCGACCAGTATGCTGCTTTGGCACTGGTCCCATTAGAGATGGTGCCAAATCGTCATGCACTGCTAAAGGTGGATTAGCCATGTGAACTACTGCCTCCTTTTTTGGTCAAAAATTGAGTGCCATTTTCTGATAGACCTTTGAAACCTTCTTAGAAACCAATTTTAGGTTTCATCAGGTCCTTACTGCTGTGAACACCTGAACCCTTAAAAAAAACCCCACACGCCCAGTAAATAAAATGGTTATGAGGATATAAGGACTGAAATGGCGCATGAAATTCAGCTCAGACATGCACAAAATGCATTCAAGATCAGCAGATTGAATTCAAACAATGTCTTGACGAAGAAAAGGGCATCAAAAAAATTGCAAAAAACTTCAATGGTGACAAGCAACTAAAGCTTGATTGATTGTCAAAGGATGGCCTCACACTCAAGATTTATCAATCATGTTTCAAAGACAAAATGGCACTGAATCCAAGTAATATTACTTGATTATAACTTGCTGCTATTGTTTGATGAAAAGCAAGCCAGAAGATTTCCATGTTATCACAGCAGTGTCAATCAAATCAAAACCGTGCTGTGGACACATTCAAAAACACCACAAACTTTTGTTTGAGCAAAAAGGGCCAGAAAAAAGAGAGAAGAATTCTGCTGCCAAGAGAAAGAGCCAAATATATATATATATATACCCCAATCAGAAGAAGAGCCTGATGGACGATGGCAATCGTCGATCACAACAGGAAACCGTCTGAAGTAGATTCACACACACGCACACAGAATACAATCAAGGTCTGATCCGCAAATGCGCAAATCACTATTTGTCAGTGTTCAAAAAAAAACTGGCACACAAGGGACGGATCTCCTAGGGGAGCGAAGTGTCCACCGAGCGGCATTGTCAGAAAGGAAACCCACCCAAAAAACAAAAACAAAAACAAAAATCGAACCGAACCCAAATCGACAGAAAGCCCGAGATGCGCGCACACAATAATACCCTCCAAGACAATTAAGAAAACAAGAGAAAGAGGTTCACAGCGCCATTGACATACCTCGACGATTCAACTATTGGGTTTTGGCTTCTTCAGGTTTCTTTGACAACGCTTTCTGCCACTTCTTCTTCTCCCCCAAACGACGATACAGCACAGCTGATCGCTACAGCAGGCGACTGGTGTTACATCACACACACACACACACACACACAAATCTGAAAGCTAAGCTTTTGGAAACTCAAAGCTGCTGCTGCTTCTTCTGCTGGTGGGAAGGCAAGGGCGAGGCTTGAAGGCAGGGAAGTCGGAGAGAAAGAGAAAGCGGCTCATCAGTCAGTCAGTTAGACACAGAGAGAGAGAGAGAGAGAGAGAGACACAGAGAGAGAAAGCAAAGAAGCAGCTCAAGAAATGAGTGCAAGAAATGGAAAAAAAAAGACAGAGTGACGGCAACAGAAACGACAAAACCAAACAAATTAAAAAAACACCCAAAACAGCAAAATCAAGTGCTTGCTTGCTACTTCTTCAGGCAGCTTGCAAGCTGCATCCATCCCCTCCTTTCTCCTTCTCGTTGGTATCAGCGAACACCGTCTTGCAGCAGCAGCTGCTGCTTTCCACGCACAAAAACACACACACACAGACACACACACACACACACACTCTCTCTCTCTCTAAACTTGAGTCTACAACCCCATGGGCCCCAGAAGAAGATCTCGATTAATCCAAGATTATTATATACTGGAGTTCTCCGTAAAGTCTCATGATTAGGGGGCCAGAACAGCCAGTTTCGACATAATAGGGCATCAAATGAATGCATAACTGGGAATGAAAATCTTACAAATGGAGAAATCACCAACTGGGACCCAAACTAGTTTTTCCATCAAAGTTTTTGGGTGATATCCTGTCTTTCCGTTTTCCTTCTGAGCGACTCCACTGTTGCTTGCTGCTACATATACTTTTACTGCTCCTACCTGTAGGACTATTATAATTACTCTCGAACCTTGTGCATTAAATGCTGAGTTTCAACATTTCATGTTGAGATTTAATAAAATTTAATTACTTTGCAGATACCACCGAAAGAGGGAACATGGAGGTGAAAGCAGGCCCAAAAACAGGGTGACTACTTTACACGGATAATTCCAGTGTCAAATTAAAATAAAAGTAAATAAATAAATATATATATATTTCTTAATTGGTTTAGATTATTGAAATTTTATTTATTATTTAAGATTTATTATGTCCTTACCTCTCTCTCTCTTCACTTTGTTTTCTTCTCTTGTATGTTCGTTCTGTCATGGTTCTCAATAGTTCATCATTATTTATGTCAATCTCAAATTTGATTTTACTAAATCACATGGACATGAAAAGGCATATGTTAGTTTGCTTTTATCATCTGTTTTTTCTTTTAATATTTGTCTTTTCATATCCATGTAAGTGGGAAGAAGAAAGTTGTAAGGGAGAGGCTCGGAGGGAGGGGCACCCAAGGTGTTTCCGAACCTCAAGAGAATGCACAAGTAATGGACCTCCCCTGACCTAAACAACTCTCTTTTAATTTTCTTGCTTCTTTTTTGATTCCTAGAAAAAAAAAGTTTACATAGGAACGTGGGAACATATAAAATTGGGGGAGCTCCCCTGGCATAATGCACAAGGGTTCTTTTGTTGAGGAAGATCCCTCAAAGTACACATAGACATAGAAAGGGAGTTTTTTTTTTGGAGTGAGATAGCTAGGTTTGGAAGAGAGAGTTAATTTTTGAAAAAACAATGCAATGATAATAATAATAACACCATTACATTCTCACTAGGCTTGGAAGAGATAATTAATTTCTGAAAAAACATTTCAATAATGATAATAATAATAACTCCATTACATGGATAGCTAGACTTCACTTGAAATCATAGACTTTGAATAAATTGAGAGAACACACACTCTCTATAATTACATTATAATTAACTTATAATTAATTATCTTCTTAGAGGTTTGAGCGGTTTCTTGGTATATGAAAACTAGTTAGAATATTAAAATTATTTGTCAAGTCACACAAATTCACTTGATGTTGAAGGCCCAATTTTTTTGAGATTGGAGTTGAAATTCAAAAGGCAAGACGAAAGTGATACAAAGGAAATCAATGGGGTCCCAAACTGGTTTTCATGAATTTGTTTACGGATCTCTGTACTTTTATTGAATGCTCTCTTGGAACCCAATTCAGTTGACATTGGAGTTGAAATTCAAAAGGTGGGACGGAAGTGATATAAAGGAGATCAAGGGGGTACCAAATTGGTAGTTTGAGGTACTTTAAAATTTTTTTTACGGATCTTAGTACTTTATGGATTGCTCTCTCTCTCTCTCTCTCTCTTTCTTGCATAAAAACATGGGTGAGGTTTAGGGTTTAAGGTTTATGGAAAACTCTCTTGCTTGCTAATTGCTTGCTTAGTTTGATGGATTCTTGCGCTACAAACAATTAGTTAGAATAAGTCTTGCTACCTTGGGCTCGGTGTTGATTTGCACCGGTAGTGATGATCAATTTTTAGGTAGGATATAAGTATATTTAGAAATGTGATGTTCAGATTGAGATTGAAATTAAATGAAGATTTTTTGGCACGAATTTCCTAGTGTGTATATAATATTTTTATTAAACAATTTCTTGTTTTTTTGGGTATCATATTAGCAATAGATATTGAATGTAATAATAAATTCAAAGTATGACTTATAAAATTTATCAATGTAAGATGTTTCCAAAGGTTTTATACAAAGAACTAGTTATAATCTCTCTCACTAATTACTTGCTTAGATCTGATGCATTTTTTTTCTGATTTAAAAAAAGTTGCAATCTCTTTGCTAATTACCTGCTTAATTTGAGGGCTTTTCGTGGGACACACAATTTTGTTACAATTTCTCTCATTAATTACTTGCTTAGTTCAAGGGCTTTATGCAATATTAAAAAATTAGGTGCAAAAACTTATCCCTAAAAGTGTAGTGAATTTGGTGTGAGAATAACCAGCTCTACCAAAACATAGAATCAAATCACAAAAGTGACATAATGAAAAAAATGGAGAGTGAAAGTGCTTTTTGCTCTAGAATTGGTCCCAAAAGGGATTTGGCTTTCAAATTTATTGTTCACATGACAAAGCACCCAACAACCTCCCTTTAGCCTTCGCTTCATTATCTATTGGCAATGATACATTCTATCAAGGAAGGAATTCACATCTATCATGGCACATCACATGAATTTTGATGCGCAGAAGAAGTCAAAACAAAATTGTCACTACGAAAGGCTATATATATATATATATATATATATCATGAAAAGAGAAATTGTAAATATGCCTATTACATGAAATTGCAACATAATTTTTTTGACAAGAAGGTTACAATATATGCAAAATAAGAAGGGAGAAATTCCAAGTCTCAACTTCGATGTTAATCAATAATCTTTTACATTTTTTTAGAAAATATTCTTTTTGGTTTGTAGTTGTAGTTTTTGGTTGGTAATCTCTTTTGGAGTCATTGAGAATCAATGAAAGGTATTAACTAGTTTATTAGTTGGCGTTATTATTATTGAGTTCTTTTCAATGGCATTACAAGGTGGACCACATTGTTTTCTTCCAATGATAAGATCCCAAATTTTCCATGATGAACATGGTTGATTCATTTTATTTTTAGAATTGTTGGTAGCTTTGTGTCTCAACTAGATACAAGAGATGAAGAGATATTTTCTTTTGTAAAATTTTGTCCTTTTGGCAATATAACGAAGTTTTACAACCTGAAAGTTTGACACTATTTTTTTTGAATTCTTGTGATATATCACTAGAATTTTGAAAGAACAAAAAGAATGAAAGAATAACCTACGATACAAAAGCGAAAATAAGCATTTGAGTTGTTCAAATTTCATGAGTGTTTTTCCCATCCTACTAAAATAATTTTCATGGAAAAAATCTTCTTGAGATTAGGTTATTGAAACCTTTGTTTAAGGTTTCTAGAACTTTGAAGATCTACATTGGTCATTCAGACTTCTTACAGTTTTAATTTTTATTTATTGTCTTTAGAATCCCTCCTGTACATAGAATTCATCTTTCATTTTTATTCACAAAGAATTCTACATTGACATTTTGGAATGGGTTTTACACTAAGGCCAAGTCTCAACCCAAGTCGAAGTCTTGACTCAAATCAAATGTTCAATTCAAGGCACTTGGAGTCCCATTATCAATGTTTTAAAGTTGTTTACTCCTAAGCATAATCTTGATGACAATCATGACCCAATGTTAAACAAGTTGATAATGAAGTTCACAATTTCAAAGGTCAATAATGTTTTTTTTTTGTTTTGTTTGTAAGGCTAAACTATTTCAATTTTCCAAGATTTTGAAATGTGAGTATGAAAACAAAAGCTTATCCAAGTCATGACTCTTTTTTTTGGGGGTGTAAGGATCATTAGCATACAAATTGACCATTTTTTATGAACCCATGAGAAAAGGTACTTGTTGTCATGACAAACACAATCATATTTGAATAGGGATTTCTCAAACAAAATATTACAAAAAGTCATTTTAAATCATGTTTGAAACTGTGCACATCAATGTTCTTATGCACATGTAATTATGTGGGGTTGAAGTTGACAATACGGATCAAAAGTTAGTTTTTAACATTTCATGTAACAATAAAGATCGTTGAATTGTATTGTTAGATTTGAGATAAGCCTCGTCTTTTAAAAAAAAATGGTTATGTAGTTGTTTTTTCAATTTAAAATCATACATATGCATTTACGTTGTTACGATTGAATGTAGGCAATTCTAATTATGCACATATTACAACAACATGAATTGTCAATCTTTTTTTTCACATACATAAGTTGTTGAACTTGTTGAAATCTTATAGGTTAACATTGGGTGAATATAATGATTATGGATCCAGACATGTTGTAGTAGGATAGGATTTGCCTTATGAAGTTCTATACATTTGAATGTTTTTTTTTGGGTTGAAATGGTGTTTGAATTCAATTTCTGTGGTTTTCTTTTGCAAATCGTAATTTATTCATTTCATTCATGAATGACATAACTTCATTTTTATAATTTCTGTTTGGAAGGCATTTTTTTAATGTACCTTGTTAAATGGAGCTTAATAGTTTTTGAAGTTGCATGTCAAATGAAAGACAATTAATCAAAGTCGTCTATTAGTGCGAAAGGCAATTTCAAAACTTGCTCGCCACCATGATAGACAAGGACCCTATTATTATTATTATTACCCCAAACATTGAAACTCCTCCATTATCCTCACTTCTTAAATTTTTGATGCTCTCTTGACCTATTTGGTTCTCACTTTGGTTTATTTTTAAAGACACCATTTAACTTAACATGAAATGAGAAACTAAGATTGAAATTGGAACCCTAAACCCAACTAGTGCCAAACATAACAAACTTTACATGTAACTTCAATCCATCATAATTTCCTACAGAATTGGAGAGTTGTTTGGGGATACAAACAAATAATTAGTTAAAATCTCTCTTGATAAATTGATAATTGCCTGCTTTTATAACTTGAGGGGGCTTCTAGGGCTACAAAAAAGTTCATTCCAAACCTCTCTTGCAAAATTACATGCTAAGTTTGAGGGTTTTTCTGAGGTTATAAAAAATTGGTTACAAGTTACTAAGGTATGAACTTGTACATAACATGTTCAATTTAATCCTCATGATGTCCGATTCTTTTTGTAGTGTGGGTTACAAAATGATTGTTTGATTTTATGAATAACCTTGAACTTGAAGAAACTTTAGAATAGTGAAATTGGAACTTTCGTTGCTAAATCTTAACATTGTTTGATTGTGAGCTGAGTTTTCATAACTTGCTTTGTTTATTATTAAGTGGGTAAAATCATTAGTTGATTTCCAAGTGGAATGTCAAGAGAGCAAGGCCCAAAATTATGTGCTTCAGCAGTTAAAACCTTTTAAGTACCACCAATTCAACAAGGGGTGTGTCACACAATGGCCTTGCCATTTGCATTAAGAAGTATCTTAAGGCAAAAGAAGAATTATGAAAACTCAAATACTTCACCACCAAAAAATATAATCTTCAAAAAATCCTCTTAAAGAAACCATAATCCTTCAAAGAAATTATAACTCTGTAACTAATTTCAAGTTTCAACACAAGCCAAAATACCATCTTTCAAAAATCCTCATATAAAAATAAACCTATTATTACCTAGGTGCCAAAATCCCTTAAAGCTACTATATAGTCTATAATGAATCTAAACACAATATCCTTTGCCTTGGTAGGCAAAGCCAACAAAGTAGGATTGTGAAACATTCGCTCATCTACGAATTTGAGAATACACATCTCCTCAAAACTCAGCTCACCACCATACAACTTTCTTGGGGGCACCTTTCTTTCACACCCAAAACCACAAAGTTTTGGTCTATATCAATAGATCCACTAAATTGGAAATTGGATCTCTAAGGTGCGTTTGCACTTGGTGTTAGGGACTCTAGTGTTGAATTCCTTAACACCACACTAGTCATTTTAAGATTTGAGCCTACTTATAGCGAAGATTTTACATTAAACTAACATTCACTTAACATTAAGCTATTGCCCATTTAACATTGGGTGCCACCTAGGATGCCACCTAGATTTTTAATTAACATTGAATTGACATGAAGTGTGAATGCACCTGTTACAATGTCCATAGTCTATTTGGCTTATACAAGAAAATAAATTGTTAGCCTTACAATTCTACGGTAAAGAAAGATACCGTTAGATTTAAAAGCCGTGGATAAATCCAACAAACCCATAATTGACATTGTCCCTAGAGTCCGATCACCGACAGCTCCAGGGACAGAATCTTTAAGACATATATATATGTACCAACTGTGCAACTGTAGTGGGTTTTGTTTGATGGTCAGAGGATTACTAAAGGACCATGCCATGTTCAAACCCTCGTTTGGGATTTCATGATTTTAAATAGAGTAAATGTTTTTTTTGTACAATGGTTTTCAAGGGTTTAAGTATATATAATAACCTACTCACTTGGTATATAGTTTTTAAAATATAATTATTTAAACCTAATTATAACCTAATTATCATCGAGGTAAGTTACCAACCCAAAAACACTAAAAATAATAACGATAGAGAAAACCCAATAAATTTTTATAAAATCATTTTAATTTTAATTTTTTAAACCTTTAGAGTCGGTGTATATAACCAGTTGTCATGGACCGGATATTGCCACAACCTACCCTTATGCATAACTGATAGTTATTAAAAAAACAGGATAACCTAATTGGCTTTTCATTTTTTAATAAAAAGAAACATAAACCAATGGTTAATGAAAAAATTTAATAATTGGTCTCAACATTGGACAAGACCTTCTTAGCTCACATCCAATGAACTTGTAGATGGTTTTGCAAAATTGCATATATTTTGATTGGAATCACCTATTTCATAATGGATTTCAGTGTGCTATCTCAAGCATTTTGTTAGGTTTCATAAAAAGAACCCTCGGTTTAGGTTTTCATATCATTGCAGAATCAGAGAACCATCAGTTCCAGTTCTTTGAAAAAAAATTAGAAAAACAAACAATCCTGGTTTTTGCAGTCTGTCCCAATATTGGTAAATTTCCATAAACCCAAAACCCCTAAAAGCCATGGCAAGGGACAAAGCCCTAGACCCTGATGGCATAGCCATGGAGTTCTTCTTAAAAATGTGTGAGTTAAGTGTATGACAATGTGGAATTGGGATTTCTTGTTTCTTTGCATGAGCAATGAAAAGTTTGTTACCACAACCAAAAAAAATTGTTTCAAGCGGGTTAATGTCAATGGAAATCTATCACATGCATTTCACATTGAAAGAGGGGTACCTCAAGAGTGCTCATTGGCACCTTACTCGTTTTTTCATTGTTAAAGAAACACTTAATGCAATGATCAAGAAAGAAGATTGCAAGGCATGAGGCCCAAGTCCAAGAAACAACAACTTATAGCACAATACGTGAATGACACCAACTTAATCTAGTCTACCTAATTAAACCACCTGGCCTACCTAGCCTAGATACCTACCTATCTAGCCTACATAACCTACCTACCCATGTAGCCTACCTACCCATGGGCCATACATGTATGCACCTTTTGGGAGCTCTATTCAATCTCTATTCAAATTATGTTGTTGTTAGAGCATGCAACAACCCCCTACCCACGATTATTGCATTGTGCAATTTGTGAAGGCCATGTCCATAGTGGGAAGTATTCATGGCTACAATTAGGGACAATTAAGCCTTGTTCATGCTCAAAGAAGAAGCAAGATGCTTAAAGGAAGAAAAAGAGTATTACCAAAAGTTTTTAGCAAAAGACAATTTGCCTCAAGTCTATATTCCCACGAATGAAGTAAGTCACATCATTGGATTAAAGGTCAAATGGCAAAATGTGGTGAAAGACATTGCATACCTCAATTTGGACGTACGGATAAGATACTAGGACCATGACTAAAAGGATGTGATGTGTGAGAGGTTGCACAACAATATGTGTTTAACTCAGCACACCAAAACAAGGTTCATAGAAAAACATTTGAAGGACCACTTGACTCAACTTCCAAAAAATGGAAGGAAAATTCCATCAAGTTCATGGTGATTCCTTGCCTTAGTTGTCCATTGCATATATGAAAAGTTTTGATTTACCCTACCTGTGACTTCCTTGGAAAGTAGTGGGTTGTGTGTAAACAATTTATTGCTTGTTGGTTGTAGAAGATGTCTATAAACTGTGTATGTTGAAGAAGCATCCTAGAGCCTAGGGATTAGAGAATCCCATGTCTTTTGCCCCCCCCCCCACATAATTGAACATTGGGAAAAAAGCACTTCAGGAAATGGATAGATTTTCCAACTCTTGAGCCTCTTCAGCAAGAGAATTCAGAGTACTACTTAAAAATCCTGTAATTACGTGCTGGAGATGGAAGCTGGTTCAAGGCAAAGAACAGGTCATTGAAACAACCAGAGCTTTTGTCCAAAAAGCTTCCAGTCTTGTGTATATGATGTGTAACCCTTACAGAGGTGTCTGTGCCTCTCTAAGGGTGTTTGTATATTGACAAGGGCTAGAGCATCTCCAGTGGTACTCAATATGTGTTCCTGGACAACACAATTGGATGAAGAAAAGCCAACTTATGCTGGTTTGGCTGAGGAAAATGGTTTTGGCTCCGCATAATTCGGACATGTTGCCATGCCTTGTAAAAGAAGGCACATCAGCGCTTTGCACCTGCAGAAAAGAGTGTACTAAATATGATCTAACTGCTTCTCAGTGTTTCTGATTGGCCCATTGTAATGATTGGTCCAGGTGGTTTGCTATTAGTAGTTCCCCACCAATTTGCTGTCCTAGTTTCAGTTTTATGGGTGGGGTTGCGAGAGAGTACATAACTAAACTTGGATGTGAAAAATATTTTCCTGAGGGTCACATACTGAGCACCACTGGAGATGCTCTTAGAGGATTGGTGTAGAAAATATACACAAATTTACAGAGGGTCTGTGGAATAGGCTTTGTGCTTGGGGATGAAAAACAAAGGGAGTCTATATGATCAATCGGGTTATTAGAATGGGAGTCTTGAATTGTTTTGAGGAGTTGAGTTACCTTCAGTAAACAAACAGGTACTTAAAATGTTGCAATAGCATCACAGGCTTTTCCTAAGGTGCAAAGAAAAAAAATTTGTGATCAATGAGATTGTTCAAATTGATGCCCTTGACTTGTTGCCAAAGAGTTGCCTTAGTGATCGTGTACTTAGTATTTTTCACATTGCTTGCAAATGACATGCAACTTACAAGGAGCTTGTAACAAGAATTTGGGGATTTTGACACACGATTCTCTGATATTACCTTACACTAAGGTCGGTTTTGTCATTAAATAATCCTCAAAATAGTGAAATGAATTTTTGTGAAAATATGAACTTGACATGTTGAAGAAAATCATCATAATTATCATAGGCTACACTCTGAATAATTTCACTCCTCATATCACAATATTATGGTAGATGATGGAATTTTAGTTATTTTCTCAAAATTTGTAAATGAATTCGTTTTTTGAAAAAAATAATTATTCGTTTTGTCAATGTGGAAACTGACCCTAGGCTATGGTACTTAGAGATTTATTACCCCTCATATTAACATTTGAGTTCTAGCACATTACTTGTGCTGTTTGTTTTGAGTAAATCCAAGATTATTGCCGGTGGACTAAGTTAATTTTGAGCATTGTCCAAGAATATGGGTTCAACTAGTGTCGGACCCCCAAACTCTCTTCACAAAAAAATATTGCACTTTCTTTCTAGTTTGGCATAATTCTGCATTTTTCTGTTATATCAGGCCATTGGAGTCTGAACAACCTTCAGAAGGATTGATTGGAAAACAAGCAAGCACCTTGCACTCGAAAAACCACTTGATTCCCAAAATGTACTCTTGTCTTGATATTGTTCAGCTTTGTATTGTCATGTGTTGGCCTTGCCTACCAAGGCAAGGAGATTGTGTTTAGATTCATTATAGAGTATGGTAGCTTAAGGGATTTTGGTCCCTACTAGGTAATAAATAATAGGTCTATTTTTATATGAGGATTTTTGAAAGATGATTTTTTTGGCTTGTGTTAAAACTTGAGATTAGTTACAGAGAGTTATAAGATATATAATATCTTGTTTCTTTTAGAGGATTTTTTTTGAAGATTGTATTTTTGCATGGTGAAATGTTTGAGTTTTCATAACTCTTTCTTTTGCCTTAAGATACTTTTTAGTGTAAATGGCAAGGCCAGAGTGTTACACACCCCTTGTTTTCTAGTAAGGTGGATAAAGGGACAAGAAAACAAGTTATTTCTAAAACTGAAAATTGGCGGTCAATTTTCCTTGCCTCAACTTTATTATCATATAATTACTACTTAGGCTCCGTGTTGTTATGCACTAATGAAATGACCAAAAAGAAACAAAGGCTCAAATTTGAAAACTTTCTTATTTCAAATATACATAAGATTCAAATTGTACAAAATATCGCCCAATTATTATCCAAGGGGAGATTTAATCAGTCACACCCATGTTTTTAATTCATTGGAATTTTAGAAACAATTAGGCTGGATAAACATTAAATCAGCTAAGCAAGTGGGGAGTAAATCTTTGAATTAAATATTTAAAATAATTTTTAAAATTGGAAACTAGCTTAATTTTTTGAAAAACCTGTTGATTTCTTGAAGTAATCTCAACATATTCAAATGAAATAACACATATTTACATTTGTATGAAATTGGAAAGACAAAAAGATTAAAAAAAGTAATTGAAAGGACACAAAAAAAAAATTCCGTTAGATTTTTGCCACAGTGAATTGTTCAGATTATGTCATTTTGTTTTTGGGCATATGTGAAATATTTTCACGGTTAGCAAGAAATATTAAGTTTCCAAAGCTGAATTAGTTCACAAAGCATGCGTGAAATTACTTTCAGGTGCGGGTCTAATTAGCTGAGAGTAGCTCAGCAATCACAACAAAGACGGTGGTTTTGTATACATGAATAAATGTCCTAGTACCTTGGCCAATTCGACACTAATGAAATGTTGAAATTTTTTAAAATTATTTCTTCCAAATCAAAACATATTGTGAAGGATAATAGTGGATATTTTTTGGAATATTTCATTTGTTGAAATGAAAATTTCAAAATTAATTAATTATTCAATGGATAGGTGTTGAAATGGCCAAGGTACTATGATAATAAGTTATAGTGCTTGCATTGAAACAAACACTGGCAGAGGCCCACATGTAGGGTATGGGTGGGATATGTTCTTAAGGCATTTCTCCAGTGTTGTGAATATACCTTACCATAAGGTCAGTTTTGTCATTAAATAATCCTCAAAATAGTGAAATGAAATTTTTGTGAAAAATATGTTGTTCACATGTTGATAATCATCATAATTATCATACTCTGAATAATTTCACTACTCATATCACAATATCATAGTAGATGAAATACTAATTTTAAAGGTAAAAACACGCACATGTATCCAGCCCTTACCCGCTGGTTCAGGTTTTAAAAAGAAACAATGGCTTAGCACTGGTCCTTAGAGCATGCCCAACGGCAGCAGTAAATTTGCCTTCACAATACTTTCTGGATGAATATTTACGGTGTGAATCTTTTTTGGGCTGGGCAAAATGCACATATGGCTGCCCCTTTTACCCTACAGAAAATTGGGCAGCCGCGACAACACAATCCCACTACTAAACGGTTGCAACATATGACAGGTGCTCCAGCTTGTTAGGGTTTCTCGAGGGTTTTAGCGCGACTGCAAGCTGATGGATCCTCGAAATGAGGTCCAATCTGGTATTGTGCCACCAAGAGACGCACAGGTGGTGGTGGAAGACAGCGTGCATCTGGGTGGACTTCGGATGGCCGATCGAGAGGTAATTACATTTGGGTCTACTTCGGGATGCTCTGAGATTGTGAGGAGCAAGAGCAATTGCCAAGTTTTTTGTGCGATTGCCATGTGCAAGATCTAACCCTTTTCTAGACCACAAAAGCAGCAGTAGCTCCACCACCACATGGATAACTGGGAGGTCTACTAGGGGGAGCTTGTTGCCACGTGTCTGCGTGCACCTGCAATTGTACTTTATTCGTCAACAACTTTTGCAATACACCGCACTTCTTCCCAGAGCACCCCGAATAGAAACAGAGGCGACACTCAGAGATAACTGCAATTGTAAGCTTTTTGTGTTGTTCCTCTCTGTCTATTGCCTTCTTCTCACAGTACGTGTGTTTTGTTTGCCGGGAAAACCTTGGCCTGATAACAATGTTATCTTCCAATTCAACTTGAAGGATTCGACACAATCTACTCAAGATGCAATACCTCATCATGGCTTCTATGTGATCAAACTACATGATTTGAATGAAAGGACGTTTTCCTGCTGTTTCTTCAGGTTAGAGAGGGATACTAGGGCAGGAGTCTTTTTGGATCCTTTGCAACTGTAGGATCACAGATCAGAGAAGGTAATTGAACGTTAAGCTTGTCTAAACTTTGACACCACAAGATTGACACCAACAAGAGCTATGGCTCCATTGACATGTGAACAACTCTAACAAGATTGACGTTCAATCACTTCTCTGAGCTTGCTAAGCTTGCTATTCTAAGCTTGTTATTCTGTTGCAGTCTAAATCTTGGCAAAAATTCTTTTCAGGTCCTTTGCACTGGTGGAGTAGTAGTAATAGGCTATGCAATATGTTGATAAAGACGTTCAATGTGGCTTTCTTTGTTCTTATGTGTAGGGTAATGTCCTGGCACCTGGTGTAATGATTGAATTGTCCTGAATCAACAGGCCCTCACATTCATATGGTGCCGTACTTGCATCCACCTGGTGTTGGGGAGTTTTGCACAATGCAATGCCTGCCCCTTGGTTCATTATGCTACCATTTAAACCTGGGATGTGGAGAAAACATGGCTGATGAGCTTGATCTGGATTTTTGGTTGTAGATAAATGAAAGGTGTCCAGATTTTATACATAAGAAGACATGGGAAGCATTCTGGCTTGAGGACTGATGAAACTTCTGATGGGTGGAGGTAGAGATGGCTGCAATGGCACCAGGCACAGTCCAATTGAACATTTTTGCATGGAATCGTAAGCTTACAAAATATGTGAAGGATGGCGAACCTGAGAAGGTGGCTTTCCCAACAAATGTGACAAGAAGGAATGAGTCATGACAAATTCATGTTTGTTCAGGTGATTAACACATGTGCTGGTTTAGGAGCACTTGCAGAGGGCAGGATTGTTTGTGAACAGCTCATTCAAAGTGGTTGTGAGTCTGATGTCTTTGTGGGGAGTAGCTTGCTTGACATTTATGCAAAATGTGGGAGCATGGAGGATGCTTGGAGAGTGTTCAACAAGATGCCATCTCAAAATGTGACTACTTGGACAGCCATGATATTGGGACAGTGAATTGTGGGCAGAAGGGACTGGAACTATTTCAACAAATGCAACAAGGTGTGCTTCCAATCTCTATTACTTTTATGGGGGTGCTGAATGCATGTGCCTCCATAAGTGTGCTTGAAGAGGGCAGATGTGTTCATGAGTGGATCAATCCTAGTGATTGTGAGCCTGATGTCTTTGTGGGGAAAAGTTGGTTGGCATGTATTTCTAAATGTGCTAGCACAGAGGATGCTTGGAGAGTGTTCAACGAGACATCATCTTGAGATGTGGTCAGTTGAACTGCTATACTTAGAGGACGTGCCATGGATGGGGCAAGATCAGGAAGTTCTTAAACATTTTGAATGGATGTGTGAAGGTGTCCAGCCAGATGATATCACTTTTGTTCATCTTGTATTCTATTAGCTTGTAGCCATGCAAGTTTGGTGGATGAAAGCATGTGCTGATATGCTTCAATGATCACAGTGTATACAATTTCTTCAAAATTGAAAAATTATACTTGCATGATTGACCTTCTTGGCTGTGTTGGCCATCGAAAGGTGGAGAATATGAACAACACACCGCCCTGGGAAACCACACGTGGCTCTGTGGATGTCTTTGCTCAGCGCTTGCAGAATTCATGGTAATGTTGAGATTGGAGAACGCATTGCTAAATGAATTCTTGAATTGGCTGAAAATGCTTCTCATTATGTGCTGCTATACTGCTGGTGGCAATTGGCATCTCTGTGAGAATGTTGAATAGCAAAGGAAGGCAAGAGGTGTAAAGAAACATCCAGGTCAAACCTAGATTGATGTGAAGAATGAGGTGCATATGTTTGTAGTAGATGATCAGGACCACCCTCAGATATTGAAATCTGTGCAGAACGGTAGAGATTGTCAGGCTTACAGCATGATACAGTGTATATGCCTTATACTGATTTTTTTCTACATGATGTGGAGGCCGAAGAAAAGGTGTTTCATTTGTGTCACCATAGCAAGAAACTGGCTATTGCATTTGGGTTCATCAACACAGCTCCTGGTACTTCTCTTCCAATAAGAGAAAATCTGTGAGTTCATGAGGATTGCCACACTTCCACAAAGTTCATCTCAAAAAATAGTTGGTAGAGCAATCATGGTGAGGGATTCAAATTTCTTTCATCACTTTGAGGGCGGCATGGACTCGTGGTGATGCCAGTAGGCTTGTCTTGTCAATCACTATAACAAGTTTTTTGTTTGTAGCATATCTAGTGGTATTGTAACTCAGTCGAAGTGCAACAGCCCTATCAGTTCTGGTGCCACTGAATAGATGGCCATGGAGCCAACCTGAAGTTTTGGGTTGATGCCTCTGCCATTTGTAGCACTTAGCTCTGGTGCCTCTTTGCTGTACCGACTATTTGGTAGAGAGTTTTTTGGGGATACTGAGTGGAAGTTGAGACTTTATGCTGTTAAAATTGATGACCAGTTTTAAGAAAAAAAATTGTTACCAGAACCACTGCTTCTTTAAGGATTCTGGGAAAGTGGCCTTGGTGGCTCTACTGTGTGCCTCAGCTGGCAAACCAGGTGGGTGAAAACAAGACCAAGACCAAGCCTGCCAGGCTCTGGTACCATGGAAGAAACCCTTAAAAAAATCTGGTTGCTTCTAAATACTATAAATTCATCACCCTAAGTCATGGGTCTTTGAATTCAAACTTCACATTCCCTGGGTTAAATTAGGTTTTGAAAACAGTTGTATCAGGTTGATGTTTTCAGTCTGCTAGTTCAAGCTCAAAACGTCAAAAACCCTAGTCTGCGATTTCTTTCTTCCATCTGCAAAGCGAGCTTTTGACAGGTAAGTGAGCGAGGTGCATGGCCTTTCGTTTTGCCATGTGGAGAGTGACGAGAACATTGCGTCATTGACTGAGAATTCGTCTCAATCTTCATGCTTCGTAGGAAATACACTTCCTTAACGCAAAATCTCGCTCCCCCTAGTGTTTCACTATCTACACAACGAAGGAGTCGAATCTCTCGCACAACGCATGCAGGTTGAAGCGGATGCAATAGGCTTCCAGTCGGCTTCCAGTGCCATAAAAACCCGAAACTCGTTACCGCTAGAACTGGCGATAGCTGGCTGGGTACCCGATTGTGTTGCAGCGGCTTTCTCCTCTTTGTGTCCTCCTTAAGTCCATTGATATCGCATCTCTCGAAACTGCGGAGGTCAAGGCGCACGCAGTTTCACCACATGCATAGGTTCGCAAGGAATTAATTAGTCCTAGAGACACAGAGACACATAGAGAGGGATTGTCGGTGCGTACTCTAGAGAAGCGACATGCGGCTACGTGGTTATTTCACTCCAATTGTGCAATATGCTCGGACTCTGCGGGCAATTTCACCAGTCGGTACACTTCCAATCCATACCGTTTCCTTATCCATTTCTTGCACTTCATATTTCTTCTGCGGAACATGTCTGAAATCAGACCCTCGGAGTGTCGTCACGGTGTGTCTTCCAATCAATGTCTGTTATGCCAATTTGATTCCGCATCCCCAAGTTGCTCTCCCGGATACCGAGCTGAATGAAGTCAAACTCACTCACAAATGCTTTTTCGAGGAGCACTGAGTATGGGTAAGATCTCCGATGGATTAGGGTTTCTCAGCAGCTTCTATGTCGCATGAGGATCTGCGAGAATGACTGAGCAGCGATTCAAGATCTCAAAACGAGGATTTTTGTCAAAAATATAGTTTATGTCGTTGATGCTTTCAATGATCGTCAATCAGACGACTGCTGCAGCCTCAATAGAGTGAAAACATGGTCATGTTAGGTCTGAAATCCTTATACAGAGATTGTGATTGAGCTAATGGCTTCAGCTGTCTGACAGTTGTGGACTTGAATTGGGCTTCAATCTGACATTACAAGTGAATTTTGATTTCACAATGCAGCACAACAGCGATTTGAAGGTAGTACTATGTTCACAGACACCTCCCTTGGTCAACAATTAAGTTCTCAATGTCGCAGAAGCATTCCATGGCAGAGGGCCACTCCACTGATTTTCTCTCAGCACCAATGTTCAGCTTTTCACCATCACTCAGTTGCCAGAGACTTGGCAGGCAAGAGGCAGGAGTTAGCTCATTCAATTCATACTTGTCGATGTCTGAACCAGGAGATGGGAACTGTAGAGGGCACAACGCAAGGAAGAATTCTGAAAGGAAAGGAGTACACTTGCATTCAAGCTGAGCTTCTGGAAGGGGGAGCTATTGGGTTGATCACTCTTGATAGACCTAAAGCTCTCAATGCACTCTCTGAGGCTCTAATGAAAGAGGTGCTGGATGCTCTTCAAACATATGATGCAGACCCACAGGTATTTGCCTCTTTTTCTCCTCTTTTAGCAGATTGCTATTATGTTGTGACCATCCCACTGTAGGTTCAATCACATCTGATGAGTGTTGGTGATGTTCAGAAGCCTGCTTTTCCATTGCTGGTCCTAGTATATGATGGTGGAGAGATCTGGTGCTGATGGCAGGTAGGGGCAATAGTAATAACAGGGAAAGACAAGGCATTTGCAGCAGGAGCTGACATAAAGGAAATGAAGGACAAGCGATTTGTGGATGCATACGCATCACGATTTGTGTTTCATTGGAATTCTATATCTGCCATCCGCAAGCCCATCATTGCTGCTGTGAATGGGTGATCCCTTGATTCTTCACAAAAAAATCAAGTTGCTGTCAGCTTCTCTCTTATGATGCACCAGTTTGTTGTTTGTTGCAGTTTCAGCTTGATCTTTCTTTTGGAATGCATATGTACAGATTCAATTATGTATGGTTGATTGTCTGGTGGTTCATGAGCCAATCACAGTATAATAACAGAAAAGGTGAGGGGAAGGGGAGGGATTTCAGGTATGCACTGGGAGGGGGCTGTGAATTAGCCATGCTGTGTGACATTGTGCTTGCCGGAGAGAAAGCTATGTTTGGACAGCCAGAGTTAAACTTGGGGACAATCCCAGGCATTGGAGGTACACAACGGCTCATCCGAGAAGTGGGAAAGTCACGAGCAATGGAGATGATCCTAACAGGGAAACACTTCATGGATGCTGAAGAAGCAGCACAAAAAGGACTAGTCAGTCGTGTGGTAAGTTTCCCTGTTGTGAGTATGCATGCCAGCATGCTGATGATTGTTTTCTCTATGCTTCAACTGATTCTCTGTCATGTGGATATGATTAAATCAAGAACATATTTGGGTTTTGTGCTCAGGTTCCTGGATCAAATGATGCATTGTTGGCTGAGGCAATTTCAGTGGGCAAGCAAATTGCACAGCAATCAAAACCAGTGGTTGCACTTGCGAAGGAATGTGTGAATGCAGCATATGAAATTGGTCTACAAGAGGGTATCAAGAAAGAACAATCCCTGTTCTATGCCACATTTGCTCTTGAGGACCAGAAAGAAGGCATGCAGGCTTTTATTGAGAAACGGAAACCAGATTTTAAGCACAAATAGGTACCTCTTCCTTCATGCCTAAAACAGCTGGTTTATTGTTCTGTATGTGCAAGCAAAATATTCACAATGAGTGCACTGCCTTTTGCATGCATACGGAGCTTGGTCTTGACCAACATCTTTCAAGACTTGTCAAGAACACTAATTGTCAGATGACGTTTTTGAGAGGTCACCATTGGGACCACAACTTTTTTGTATAATACAAGTCTCAGTATCTTGTGTGAATGATGAATGATGTTGTGTGTTCAGCAGCATTTGAATACAGAAATGGCAGGTGGGTGGGTGGGTGTAGAGATATGTAATCTTGGCAGACCCTCATTGTGTGGTGTACATCATTTAACAGAATTAGTCGAGAATGAATAGCATCTCCAAATGACCTGTCTAGTGAAGGTTGCCTTACTTTATTGATTGCTTGCTGGTATATGAAACATGGCATTATGTAGGATATATTGCAAACATGAAGGAAAAATGCCCAGCAATAACTTCGTCTTAAAAGTCAAATTGCAGTTATCTTGGCAATGCACAAGGAAATTCACATGTCATTGATGGAAGGATTTACCTACTAAATGGCATTAGAACCATGAGAATGGCCAGGAACCAACAAACTCAACTGAATCCAGACTCATTCATGGAACAGAAAATATCCAACACCTGCAACGTCCAGGAATCTGTAGGGGACACATTTGCAAGTAGGAAACATATCACCGTTCACAGTACATAAAAGATATGAGCAACTGCTTCAGATAGAATAACTGAAACCCTTTTTTTGACCCCATACTGGATTGGTGTCTGATGGGTGCGAATATAGGCATGTAAATCTTTACATGAAAAGCTCTAGTCAGTAATCTTGGTGGATGGCAACAGTGCATTAGTTTAAGAATCTCTTTGTAAAATCCTCAGAGTTTAGGCATTCTATGAACTGAACCCATTTGAAACCAGCGGATAAGGGCTGGGTACATGTGCACCCTTGACCAGAGGTCCTTGAGCCGGTTCTCACTTTTGACCCTTTACTTTGATTCTCGAGAATCGTAAAAAACTGGTTTTGACCCTGAATTGGCGTTCTAAAATATCCCTACACCATGGCTCGCTGCCAGGTCTTTCATGAAAATGGGCTGTTCTTTGAAAAAATTCAATGACTTGAAATGTAAGATTCTTTTTACACTGAAAATATTCAAGAATTGCAACTGAAGATTTTGTGATTCTGAAAGTTTTCAAAAGACTGGTATGGAAGGTTTCTTGATTTCTAAAATTTTAAAAACTAAAAACTGGATGTTATTAACAAAATCAAAGAATTACACGACACGGGTAATGAGAATGAGGGTGCTCTGAGATTGAAGGACCTGTGCAAGGTGGGACCACCTTGACTTGACTGGACTGGAATTTCCAAAACAAAACCTTTCAAGGTCCTTGTCCCACTCAAATTCCTAAGACAAACCCTACAAAGTCCTAAAGAACTAGTAGAATTTTGCTTTTAAAAAAATAGACAGCTCTGATTTATTGAACAGGAGATCAGGAAGCACCTTGCATCCTCTGGTGAGGTAAAAGTTTCCCTGAGTGTAAGGTACCTACAAACACTAGGAAATTTCTAGCAATTCGTTACATAGGTCACAAGCAGTGTTTTTTTTTGAGCAAAATTTCGCTTTTTTTTTTCCTGGCTGTAGGGCTCCACAAGAACCTCTGAGGGAAAAAACTTTTTCTTTTGGGACAGATTCGCAAGACTGTGATGAGTTTTGGCCACCCATTGGCCACGATGGAATCTCAATGGCCAGTTGAGCTGTCGCACATACACAATCAACTGACGTTAAGGTTTTGCTAGATGATGAGCATCTGGTCGTCCACTTCACATGCCGACTTATTCCCAAGGGCTCCATGTTGCTTCATGATTTTGATTGTGTTTGACAACTAGTCGCTAGTAGGTACTAGGTTGTAGTAGGCAACTAGTAACTAAGTAGGAGGTAGGTACTAAGTACTAGGTATTGTGAATTGTGTAGTCATTGACACATTAGTGAGTGGTCATTAAAACTTGAATATTTGGAAAAAAAAATTATTCGTTTTGTCAATGTGGAAATGAACCCTAGGCTACCGTAATATGTTTTGGCTGAAGAAAAGTGAAGTTTTGGCTGGTTTGGGTCAGTAAAAATGATTTTGAGCCAATATTTGTGTACATGATCCCATGGTGCAAAAGGCATTGCACAATAGGTAGGGTGTTCTTTGCAAAGGGTATTAGCTAACGCCAAAAATGGTGATGAACTCCTTTGGGAAGAGAAATTTCATGCAGCCAATGGGAAGGCCTAAGCATGCACTCAAGGTGCTTTCCTTTTAAGTTTGGGGGGGTCGGGGGGTAAGGGTTTTTTTTCATTTTTCCTTGGTTCCCAATGTGTTCCCACTATATTCCTTTAAAGTTCCCAATGGGTTCCCATCAGGTTTTCATTATGTTCCCCAAGTTCCCGCTGTGTTCTCCAACATGTTCTCCATAGCACCTCACTTTTATCTCATATGCTTTGGCAAAAGTTGTCTGTCTTTCACCTATGGAGGTGGGCAAAAGGGGAGGAACTCTATACTTCAAAATAGAATCTTCTATTAGCCTCCATTGTTTCATATTTTTCTGAGTGATGGGCCAATCAACTTGGCTCATTGCAAAAAATAAAAATAAAAATTTGAACTTTGGAGAGACCTCATCTAATTAAAAGGAGAGGTGAATATAACAACTGCTTTTTATTGGTCAAATATAAGGATTAGTCCAGGTGATTTTATTTAAATAGTTTGTCTTCTTTTATTGTCTTAGTTTTCCCATTTATGGGTGCGTCATGTGAAACAATAAGGAAGCCATCTTGGATGTGAGGAATATTGTTGAAGGCCCAAATATTGGGTATAGGTGGAGGTGCTTTAGCCCCTAGTTAAACCTCTATTTTGTTGAACATTTAGTGTTAATTGTTACCCCATCCTCACATATAAATATGAAAACATGACCAATATAGAGTGAAAGACTAGTTAAATATCACCACTTAGCCCAATAACAGTGGTTGGCCAATCAAAAAAATCATATACTCTTATTGGCCCTCTTGGAGAGCATACCTTACTTACCCTAAAGGTCAGTTTCATCATTAAATAATCTTCAAAATAGTGAAACAAATTTATGTGAAAAATACGAAGTTGACATGTTGAAAATCATTATAATTATGATAGGTTACACTCTAAATAATTTCATTATATCATTTGACAATATCATAGTAGATAATGGAAAAGATAATAATTTCAAAATTTAAATATGAATTTTTTTTTTCATTTTGTCAATGTGAAAACTGACCCAACACTAGTATCCTCAGCGTATTAGAATATTAGGTCCACCAACACCAGTAAAATGACCTTTGTAGTGCAATTTGGATGAATTACAACTTTTTAGTATCGCAAAATTGGGTTGGACCTGTAAAATTGCACAAATACAAGGCATACGCAGTAGGACCATTAAATGAAATCAATGTAAAAGAGAGCAGAGGTTTCAGACTGGACATAATCAAGGGTGTTAGGGTTAACCGGCCAGTGACCAAACATTTAAGCACTCAGGGCAGGCTGGATCCAAGGGGAGGGCTCCATTGTTTCTGCTGTCCAAACAAAACTTGAACCCCTCCTATTGGTGCATCTGGTGCACTAAAAATCATCAAAAAAAAAAAAAAACTGAGAAAGTTATGGTCCCCCAAAGTAGAGGGGTCAAAACCTAAAAAAAACAAACTACCGAATGCTACAAAGACCAATTCCTGAACACTAAAAAAATACTTTGTATGTTGTTCTGTTGCTATTAGAGTTAAAAAATTATTTGTACAAATTTAGGTGGCACTCCTGTAGCACTTTAAATCATGTAAAATGAATAAGAAATAAGAAAGTTATGAGGTTTGAAAGTAAGAGGGGTCAAAATGAAGCAGAATAAAAATAAAAAAACGCTTTTTATAATTTTAAAAAAAGTATTTTCTCTCCAGCTCTTTTTTGGCTGTCCCTTGGCTTTGCATTTCAAAGATGATTTGTAGAGCTTGAAAAGGCGCTTCTATAACATTTTAAATCACTCAAAACGAAAAAGAATTGAGAAAGATTTGCCAAAGTGTTTGGTCATAGGCAGGTGATCGATGATGGGCCAGTTTATCCTATGTGGTCCCCAGAGTATATCCTGACTAGCATTGAAGCAATCACCAGTTACCTGCAACTGGTCTTTTCCTTGCATGCCCCTTCTCTTTCCTTCCTCCCCAAAGTAAACCCTAAAGTAAACCCTAAACCCTTAACATCCAGATGGAAGTATTGGACATCTAGGCTAGGCTTGGCAGAGGGTTTGTCTTCCTAAAACGCTACCTAATGCACACTTCTTAAAATTTGGGAAGGAGGTTCTTGAACATTCCAAAATTTCATGGGTTTGGTATAACTACAATGTAGTATGCTTGACAATTTCTTTTGACATTGCCTGTAAGTACTCCTTACTTATATATGTATGTATGTATGTATGTATTATTTTGCTATGCATCCTTTTGGGTACCACTTTTGTTGGGCAATTTGTCATTGTAATATCCTTGTACATAAGGCTTGCTCCTTATTAAAGGAGCACTCTCCCTAGACCAACTAGCATTTCCCTACCTCCAAAAGGTGGTTCTTAGCATGAAGCTTCAATAACTATATTGGCATGCATGAAGCAACTAACAACATGGCAATTTTGAGCCCAATACGCCCAAAGAATGAGAATACACATAACTTGAAAGTTCTTTGCTTTTTCATACTTTCATGGCCAGTGTGAAATGATGCCTTTACTCCATTTCAGCTTTGTTGTAGTCATGGAAAAAAGTTCAAAACCAAAAAATAAAAAAATAAAAACCCAAACCTAAAACAAAAGACAGAAAGAAAAAATCTCAAAATCTCATTTAGGATCTAAAAAATAGATGGGCCACATGATTGCTAGAGGCCGCGCTTTATTTATAAAAGCCAATAGGCTGCTTCACCTATTGCAATATGCAAAAGAAAGCTTTAAGTTAAGGGGGCATTCATTAGTTTTCGACCTTGGCCTACAACCATTGGCTTTAGGGCCTCTACATGTAAAATAAAATTTGGGCTTTGCATTACCAATGATAATGAATTGAAAAAGAAAGGAGTTGATTTTTTGAAAATTAAGTTTCATTTGAGTGAAAATTATATTGAGCAAATTTGCATAATGAAAGTTGAATTGAATGCAACTTAATTGCTTTTGAATTGAATTGAAATTCTTAAATTGAACTAAATTGAACTAAACATTATACATATATAGGATTTAACAAAGTTGATGTTCACATTGAAAGTTCAATTGAATTGAATACAAATTGATAAAATTCATTCAAATCAAATTAAACTCAACCAAATTATGAAAATTCAATTTTTTGAAAAGGCACATGTTAATTTGTCTTTTCATACTCATGTAAGTGGGTTGGTGAAAATAGTGAGATAAGTTAAATAATTATGGAATGTTTTCAAAATAAACATTTAGAATTGTCATGATGATGACGACCACTAATGGATCTTATATCTATTTCACCTAAACCAATTTGAGCTCCATGCTCTTGCACACTACCAATGATTGATTTTTTTCTTATGTTTTCATGTGAATTTCAATAAATTTTCACTATTTATGTCAATGTCAAATTTAATTTAAATTAATATACATTTCATGGACATGAAATGATACATATTAGTTTATTTTTTCATGTCCATGTTGGTGAATAGGGAAAAGGAATGAGGTAGTTATGAGAAAAAGTGGGAGATAGTTATTAAGAAAGTTAATAGAAAAAGAATGTAGTTATTAAGAAAGAAATGAAGTAATTAGGCTTGAAAATGAGGTAGTTAGGGTTTAGGGTTTAGTCCAAATTGTCTTTGGAATGGTCCATGGATGACCATACAAATGATTCCAAAAAAATTCCCATGTACCAGTTCCGATTATTTGTCACTGGAATTCTAATTATCATTGTCCTTGAAATTATGAAAAAGTTATCATGAGAAGAGACTATTCCATGTGTTCATGTTTTGTAGATTGTTACTTAATTAGTAATGTTGGTATGATTTGGTTTGGTTGTAATTGAGCTTTTGATTCAGCATTTGTTTGGATTGAAACCATTTACATGATTGTGACAACAACCCAAATCATCAGCCCTGATGTTTTGAGTCTAAGAATTGTTTTGAGTCATAAGATGTTAAGCATGGGGAGGATACTTGCCAGGCAATTATGATTGTTTGAACACTGGAATTTTGTAAAAGCAATATTGTGTTGCATAGCAGGTTTGGCTCAAATGTGGTGTTTCATTGAAGATGGTGTTATAGAATGTGATCGGAGTTGACTCAACATTCCCAAGAGATGTTGCATGAAAGCAGTAGTATCTAGATACCTCACTAGAGACAATGCAACAAAATATTTAGAATTCCCAAGGGATATCTACCCACATAATCCACAGCATCTGGATACCTCACAGAGGATGCAACAAAGAAATTAAAAATATTCTCAAGAGCTGTTGCATGAAATCCACATCATTTGAAATAACTCATAGACAATGCAACGAAGAAATTCAGAATACTCAAGAGATGCCGCATCATCAGGTCATACACTACTTTAAATATAATACCCTTCAGGTTTGAAAATGACAGATGAAATACTGCAGCAGGTATTCAGAGCGCTGTGTGAGAACAACAGAAAGTGCACGGCAAGGGATAGCTTCCTCACACCAGTTTTCACAATCATTTTCCACAAATCTGTCTATCTAAGAGCTTTAGACTATCTAAAGCTCTTGCCTTATAGCTCTTGTCAAAGAGCTTGTGGCAACAGATTGTTGAATTTGTGAGCTCCATTGTGATTCCTGTCCTCTCCAAGAGAGCTTGATCAGCAGAGGACTTTCTCCATGAGCTCGGCAGTAGTCGTGCGAGAGAGAGAGAGAGAGAGAGCTAGCTAGCTAGTCGAGTATCCTGTATTACATACTAGTTGTCAGTGCCTTCATGGATGAGATCCATTGGCACCACCCTTTCTCCCACAAACGAAACAATACAATTACCCTAAAACCGCCTTTCATGGATGTGAAACATTCAAGAGGAGCTCAGAGCTTTCATATAATCCCAAGTACTTAAATCCCTGTAACGCAAATCCAGTTATAATTTAGGGACCGTTGGGAGCGAAGTTGTCACCTCGATTTTGTCCCGTCGTTCAAAAGCGGTTTCGAGCCTAGATTTAGCCTCGGTTAGAGGTTCGGAACTAGGCCCGGGTACCGCAGGCCTAGAAGACCCAGTTTCCTGTACTTGCATTTAGACTCTGACTTAGGTTCGGTAGTTCCAGACCTAAATGTCTCTCTCTGTCTCTCTCGACTGGTGGGCAAGTGTGGTATTTTTTGCGTCTTTGCTGTTCCCGCGCTGCGTCTCTCGCTTCCATCTCTCTCTGTCTTTGTCTCTGTGCTTCTCTTTGTTGCTATTTTCCTGTCCATCTCTAGTGGCAACTATCCTTTGCTTCTTTCAGCTGCAGGAATTTTCTTGCGGTCGTTCTTCTCCGGGAACTTTTTTTTTTTAAATTGCGATTTTTCTTCCCTGCTTGAGTTTTCCTTGGTTGGACGTTTGCAGCGGCAGCAACAAGGAACTTGGCTTGTCTGGAGTTTTGTAGGTATGTCTTTCTCATGGTACGGCTCGATGTCAATTCTCTGTTTTTCCATTTTCCGTGAATTCTGGTCCGTAATTAGCAGAAGAATCTGTCTAATGTCGTCTTCCGTTGAGATGCATGCTATGAGAGGGCTTCGTTCTAGTTTTTTGCTTGCATCTACAGTTTGCAGCTCAAAAACAGATATTCTTTCTTTATTTCTCGTTTGCGTGGTATATAATTTTGGACCTATCTCTGATCTGTGTTTTAGATTTTCGCCTGGTGAAAGGATTTGAGTTCTTCCGTTCCGTTTTGTTGAACTTTCGTTCTGCATTTTGGAGGTTGCAGTTGCCAGAAGTTGGAACTATACTTTGGCTCTCAGTGCAAGAGACAGGAAGAGGTTTAGTGTTTCGAGGGAGGAAAATTTTGAAAGTAGAGCGTGCTCCGGTGGCAAGATGCAGTACACGGATGAGACAGTAAAGACACTGTCTAGTTGTTTCCTGCAAACACTTGCTCCCACTTTAGAACCGAGGAAACAGGCAGAAAATTTTCTGAAAGGAGCTGCTGATCAACCAGGGTATGGTATCACAATCCTGCGGCTACTCTCTGACCCATCTGTGGGCGAAGAGGTGCGGCAAGCGGCAGCTGTTAACTTCAAGAACCATGTCAAGTATCGATGGGTTACCCCCGATCCAGACTTCCCACCCCCTCTCAATCCCATGCAAGACCCTGAGAAGGATCAGATCAAGGGTCTCATTGTCACTCTCATGCTCAGCACTCCTCCTAAAATCCAGTCGCAGCTTAGTGAAGCTCTTTCCATCATGAGCCAGCATGATTTTCCAAGTAAGTGGCAGACCTTATTGCCAGAGCTTGTTGTGAGCCTCCAATCTGCAACTGACTACACTATCATCAACGGGATTCTGCAAACCTCGAATTCCATTTTCAAGCGCTTCAGATACCAATACAAGAGTAATGAGCTTTTCACTGATTTGAAGTACTGTCTTGATGGGTTCGCTGCACCTCTGCTTGAAATTTTCCTGAAGACAGGGCAGGTCATTGCTGCAAATTCAGAGAACCTGTCAGTTTTGAAGCCTGCACTGGAATGCCAGCGTCTCGTCTGTTGCATTTTCTACTCCTTGAATTTCCAGGAGCTTCCTGAAGTTTTTGAAAACCACATGGCTGAGTGGATGGGTGAGTTTCACAAGTATCTCGTTTACACAAATCCACTTATTCAAGAAACAAATCATGAAAAATCCAGTGTTATTGATGAACTCAAAGCAGCAATTTGTGAAAATATCAATCTTTACATGGAGAAGAATGAGGAGGAGTTTCAGGGCTACTTGGGCCAGTTTGCAACAGATGTTTGGAGTCTTCTTATGTCAGTTTCTCTGTCTACCAGCCAGGATTGGTTGGCAACCACTGCAATTAAGTTCCTCACAACTGTGAGCAAAAGTGTGCATCACAAACTCTTTAGTGAACCTTCAACCCTACAGCAGATTTCTGAGAGCATTGTAATCCCCAATGTGAGGATTCGAGATGAGGATGAAGAGCTATTTGAGATGAATTACCTGGAGTACATCAGGAGGGATGTAGAAGGCAGTGACATGGACACCAGGTAAACATTCTGTTTTCTTGATTCCCACTCTAAGGTGTCATATTGTAGTTGTTGATGAGTGGATGGGCAGTTTGTCACCATCTGGAAGCACTGGTAACTTTGATGTGAGTAGTGAATAAGCTGTCATTCCTCAAAATCAGTGGGTGGTATTTTTATATTTGTAAGACCCACCATAAGGTTTTCACAATGGAGAAGCATAATCCTTCTCTACCTAGGGAATTTACCCAGGATGTGTATTTTTTGTAGGAAGGTGTTTGTCAAGTTCTTTACTGCAGTATGATGTCTACTTGCAGCAGGGTGTTTAAGTATGATAGTGCAGAAGGCAGTGACTTGAGTGCTTTGTACTGGGTCTTGCCTTTTACTTTACTGAATCTCATGATTTTCTGTTGCAGAAGGAGAATTGCATGCGAGCTTGTGAAAGGTTTATCAACACATTACCGTGAACAGGTCACAGCATTGTTTTCAGTGTATCTTCAGAACTTGATCCAAGAGTATGCAGCCAATCCAGCTCAGAAATGGAAAGAAAAGGATTGTGCATTATATTTGATAGTGGCATTGGCACCACGGCAGGCATCAGTGGGGGCAACTGGTACTGACCTAGTTAACGTCGAACAGTTTTTTGACACTCATATAGTGCTGGAGCTGCAGGTTCAGGATGTGAATTCAAATGCCCTCTTGAAGGCTGATGCCCTGAAGTTCTTCATAACGTTCCGAAGTCTGATTCGGAAGCAATTGACATTGAAGTTGATGCCACAGTTGATAGGATTTCTTGTTGCAGAGTCAAATGTGGTGCACTCATATGCAGCTCTTTGCATTGAGAAACTGTTGGCACTGAAGGATGGGAAGCAGCTTCGTTATACAGCAAGTGACTTAACTCCATTTTTGCAACCGCTTCTCACGAATCTCTTCAGTGCCCTCAAGCTCCCAGAATCCCAAGAGAATCCCTATATCATGAGGTGTATCATGAGAGTGTTATCTATTGCAGATGTTGGGCCTTTTGCTTCACAATGCTTGGCTGAGCTGACTGGTATTCTTGTAGAGGTGTGCAAGAATCCATCGAACCCCAGCTTCAACCACTATCTCTTTGAAGCAGTTGCAGCCCTAGTTAAAAAGGCTTGCCACAGGGATCCAGAGCAAGTAGCGGTTTTTGAAAATATGTTGCTCCCTGTTTTCCAGAATGTATTGGAGCAAGATGTGACAGAGTTCGCTCCTTATGTTTTTCAGATCATGGCACAGTTGATTGAGAGCCGAAGGCCTCCACTTCCTCAAAATTATATTGCATTTTTTCCTCCATTGTTGACACCCATTTTGTGGCAGCGCCAGGCAAATGTTCCAGGTCTAGTGAGGCTTCTGCAGGCCTATCTCCAGAAGGCTCCACAAGAGATCAACCAAGGGAACCAGCTGCCACAAGTGCTGGGAGTATTTGAGAAGCTTATTGCCTCCAAGAACACAGATCACCAGGGATTCTTCATCCTGAACACTGTTATTGAGAATGTGAGCTTTGAAGTGTTGTCTCCTTATATGAGTCAGATCTGGACCATTCTCTTTTCCAGGCTGCAATATCGGAGCACTGGAAAGTTCATTAAGTCACTCATCATATTTGCTTCCCTTTTTGTTGTGAAGCATGGGCCTTCAAAGGTTATTGACACAATAAACTCAGTACAGCCAAATTTGTTCCTTAGTATCCTTGACAATGTCTGGTCTCCCAACCTCTCAACTATCACTGGGGAGATGGAGATCAAGCTTTGTGCTGTTGCTGCCTCCATGCTTTTTACACCATTGCTGGAAGGCTCAGCCACTCCCTACTGTGGCAAACTTCTGAATAGTGTTATCATGCTTCTGGTAAAACCAGAGGATGAAAGAATTGATGAAGAGCAAGATGTTCCAGACTTAGATGAGATGGTTGGCTATACTGCTGTTTATGCACAGCTGCACAATTCTACAAAGACAGAGGATGACCCCTTGAAGGATGTTAAGGACCCAAAAGAGTTTCTTGCAAAGATATTGGGTGGAGTTTCTTTACAACAGCCTGGGAAGTTGCCCTCCATAGTCCAGGGTCTGGAATCCTCAAACCAGACTGCATTGGCACAATTATGCAGCACTTTTAGAATATCCATTGTATAGAACTACTGAATATCATTGTATCTGTTTCCTACCTCACAAAGCAGGGAAGCAAAAAACAAAAATTGTGTGATCTTCTAGTCTACTTGTCAATCCACTACTGTCGGCTTCTTTCTTTCTCTGTCCATATTGGCATGAGTTTAGTGTCAAGCAATGTCAGCCAATCTGTTGCAACTCTGCAGACAGGAAACCCTTCGTTTCTTATTGTGTACTAGAAGCTGCAAGTAGCTTAGATATGCCAAATGGGCTGCATAGAGGGTTTTCCTTTTTTTTCCCCTGCCAGATGGTGAAGCCTTTGGAAAGGGTGGGTATTGGGTTGGGGTGGGATCTGGACATCAAGAATAAAGACAACACTTACATCCAGTGCTGAGCATTGGATGGCAATCTTTCAAGCTCTTTTTGCCTGTTTCACTGGCTCTTTGGTTTTGCATCATAAACTTTGGAGAGAAAGGTGGGACTCAATCAATGATATTTATTTATCTGGTTTCTTTTCATCTTTTAATAGCTGTGGTTGATGAATGTGACTGACCATTGGGTCCTTGATATCAGGAAACACTCTGCTGAGTAGGTCAAAATGGTGTTGTGATGTTTGTCTGCTTGTGTGCTATTGACTCTATCTCATCATTCTTTTAAAGTTGTCTCACTTTGAACTGCAGGTGTTCAATCCTCCAAAAGACATGGAACTGCAAGTGATTCAGGAGACGTATATGAGTGATGGAGAGAGTCATGTATGTAGTCTACTCTTTGCAGAGTATGCTGATATCACACTTTTGTGTCCACTGTAAATGAAACTCTTTGCATTTTGGAATAATTTGTGTGTTTACAAAGGCATCTCTGATGTGTTTACTCTCATAGCATATACAGGGCAAAGGAATTTCTGAGTTCAGCAATAGAACAGGATTGTGTTGTATTGTTATCCTGGGTTTCTTGATAACAATCTCTGAAGCAGTGTTGGAAGGCTATAGCTTGATTGTAGGTATCTGAACATATCAAGTTCAGGGGAAGGTTCACAGCACCTTGTTTCATTTGAATGTTGTGGTTTACATCTTGCACATTCCATGGTTACATGATTTAATATGCAACCTCCCATTTTTTGGCTTTGCCTGTAAGGGAGAGACGATGTAGTTTTCATTGAGTTGCACACTTTGAGGAATCTTCACCAGGTGTTACTCTGAACTGTGAGTTCATTTCCTATTTGAGGAGGTGGCCTATGGTGTCTGCATATAAGCATGGCCTCTGGTGAGGCCTCATTGCCTGTTTGTATTTGAGATCCTTAGCAAGATCTCGAGACCCAATTCATGCTGATTCTCCTCAAACCCTAGACTTGAAGTCTGAAGCTCAATCTCCCTGCCTTTCAACAGAAATGATACAATGAGGAGGTCTTCTTTGCTGTTGTCATGGTTGCAGAGTATCCAAGGAGCTTTATGAAGATGTCTTTGAGGGTTTTCGGGGAGGCAAGCAGTTCCTCAAGACTTCCTTGCAAGAGGCAATAATCTTCATTGTTCTGCTTTATGAACACCATTTTAAGTAAGAGTTAATCTGCCACCTGAGTGTGTCCCAACACCTGCAACCCTAGTGTCTTCTTGTTGTTGCAGGTGCAAATCTTTTAGCTTGCCTAGTTGGAGCAAGCTTTTCACAACTTGAGGATGAGGGAAAATGCAGATTGAAGAGTGTCTTCAATCTTTTAACAACTGGGAATAAGAATTGAAGGATAAGGTGGATGCTTTGCAGAAGGTGTCATTTTATATGCCCATATCATAATGTGCACAGGGCTTCTCATTTATGGTAGTCATGCACACAAAGAAATTGTCTAGTTATCAACACAAGATAGTTCCTATGTCTGGAGCCATATTCCTTGGTGATTTCGTACTGCCATTCCAGGTTTTGCCTTAATTGTATCCAGATGTTTCAATGGTAGGGAGAATTTCAAAGAGTACAGTATAGTGAGACTTGGTATTTGTCAAGTAGAAGGAGGCATTGCAGCAGGACAAGTCAGTGCTGATCCTCTATAAAGTTGTGTCCAGATTTAGGGTTTGTGAGTTGATTTTATGTCAAGAAGCTTGCATGCAAACTCATTAGCAGGTAAGATGTTATCTTTTGAGTTCAGCTTCATTTTCAGAAGATCTACAGACGCAGGGAGTTACTACTGCTCATTACGATCACATGCTGTTTTTTCTGGTTGTTCTGTTGTTGATCATAAATTTGTTGTGAGAATGAAACTTTCATTTTCTCTCCCTTGTTATGCAGAAAAGAAGCTTTTTTTTGTGGATTATTTTGAAGAAGGAACCAGAAATCCTATAAATGTTTAGTTTGCAATGGCTAAGCTGGTTTACTAGTCAACAAATAAGTTCCAGATTTTGTCTAAACTTGTCCAAGTGATCTCCACACACATTTGTCTCACACCTATGTTGTCTGATGGTAGAAAAATCGTACCTTCATTGCAGGTTGCAATCATTGAGCATTTCAGGAGTAGACCCTAGTGCCATTGCAAGAAAAGAAACATGCATCTTGCATGTGCAGAGGTATCTAGACTTATTTACATTAAATCTTCAAGGCAGCAAAGAATTTGATTACAGTACTGTGAGGTGTTTCATCTTAGGTGATTCAAGGGGGATATGCCAGTGGGTTGGTAATGTTTGCAGAATTTCTTTTTGTGCAGGGTGATTATGCTGCACTTCTGTCAGCATTTGCAGAATTATAGGGTTGAAGCTCTGGATGGACATGCCAGAGGATGCTATGGAGGTCACGAATTTCGTCTTTAGTCCTTCCAATCCTGTGATGGAGTCCAAGGTATGTTTGTCTTTCTGAACCTTTGCCTAGAGTAGGTAACACAAGGTTCCTTACTGTTTGATGTCCCTTATAGAATGTCACTTGTAAATTCCCTTTGACCCATCAGCCACTTCAAAGCTATGAGCCATTAGCCAACAATCTGTGGCTACAGTGAAGTGCAGAGATTGTTGGTCTTGCATCTCAGGGCAAATACCAAGAAAGAATTTCAATGAGTCATGAACAGTATCTTTTCACAAATGAAGAAGACTTTTGAATTAGGAGACAGTAACTTTCTTCACAATCCAACATTAAAGACCACTTCAATGTCCAGCCCAGTTGAGATGACAGATCTTTATTTTGTGGTTTACCCTGGATGTTCTCGAATGCAATGCTGCTCATTACTTTATCATTTAACAGATGGAAGACATGAACAGAGTGAGAACTTCATATGAATATAACTATGCATGGAATACTTGTTCTGCTTGACAGAAAGTTGGGATTTGAATGGTGATGCTGACTGGTGACAGTTTTGTGACTGTTGCGCATGCACATAAGAAGGTAAGTTTTTCTTTTTGATTTGTCTTATAGATTTTGCAAAGTCCTATAACACTGCATCTGATAAAATCGGAATGTCCTGTTGGCAGAAATTATCAGGTAAATCACTCTTTTGTATTGTTTTTCCTATACAGACCATTTCATGAACTGACAATGAAATAGGTAGGCATCTGCTTTCATCTCAAAGGTGAACTTTGTGCATGTTGTGGATACCTTTTGTACAGGTTCATTGACTGTCCAACATACACAGAACCCATGTTCTTGTAAAAACATAACAATGATCAAAATTTCACAAAAAATATGACTCTTAATTGAACCTTTCAAAATTAAAACAAATAGCTCATATAACAATAAAAATGGTCAATCGATGTATGGAAATAATTTAGAGCAAAAAACTAATAGGCAAGTAATTGTGTAGACACGAATATGTGCATTTATTTACATGTGTTTCTCATTTTTTTGTTGTGGTAAGGATGTTGAAGTTGATGCCTCAATAGGTGACCTAGATGTCACAACTGGATTTTCTTTCTCTGCATGCTTTTGTTCAGGTTCTCTAAAAGAGTAGATGCTTTGCTCAAAGGATAGATCTGATTACATCACCATGTTAGAAATGCCAAAACCATGATAAAATTTGTTCATTTGAAATGGAGCAAGGTCACTTGTGACTAATTCCTTCAGCATTTTTTTTCACCTTCCAATTTGTGAAGGTATCTTCAACCACCTACTCTGTGGGATGTAGATACTCAGGGTTCCTTTTCTTAGCAGTTTTACCCTAAGAGATCTTCTAACGGCTGTGCAATGGAGATGTTGCACATCATCAACTTCAGTTTTGTTTCACTGAATCCACACAATAAGACTCTCTTATGACAATAGTTACTGGTTTTTTTACATTTATGTGGATTTGGTTGCGTAATTTCACATTCTAGGTATACAGTTCATACCAACATTATGTCATTGTTATTCATTTCATATTGCAATCTTAAACTTTTTGTGATTGGTTCTGCAAGGAAGAAACTTTGAATAGTTTTTAGTTTTCATCAGCAAGATTATGTTTACATAGGCACTCTCTCATGCTCATTTTAAAGCTTCGCATACAATACAATGTCATAAATCTACTCTTTGCGAATCCTCTCTAAGAGCATGCCCACCAACAACATCAAAATGCCATGTACAGTAGTACTCTTGGATGCAGATCTGAAATTAAACATTGTGAAACTGCATGATGTTATAAAAGTGCACATGTTAGTAGGGTCCTCCAAGAGCACCAATGCAAGGAAGTGACTGTTTTTTATTGACCAATTTTAGTGATTGGCTCATGCAATGAGCCTTAAATAGTCAATCATTTGTGCAGTTCATTTTTCTAGGTTTATGAATGAGGATGGGGGAGAAACTAACACCGCAAGTTGAATATGCTAGATACTATAAGAGGCTCAATTGAGCAATGGGACTGAGCATGCTCTAACTCTCAAAGTTGTTATGTGTACTTCATTTTGAGCAACACAAGAAAATACTTTTTTTTATATTACAGAGCACAAGTCTTTGGAAACACTAGTGCAATCATTTCACACAAGAATACTTTTCTCAATTGTCTGACTCAAACCAAACATTGAAAGGACTGCAATTATGTTTCTCTTAGTCTTTTGCTCATTGATTCTCAGTCTGCAGGCACCAGAAACTAGCCAATTGAGCTGATATCATCCAAGTTTGTTAGTTCATGCATTCTCATCCAATATGTAAACAAACCTCTTTAGAGATTACATAAGGTATCTCACCTCATTTTTAAGGGTTGCACCTCTTAGGCCCTCTAAAAGAACACCCTTTGACCTACTATATAATCACACTTATTTGAATGTAAAAAATAAAATCAAAATCTGATTACACGTAAAGTGTACTCTCTCATCTCTCAATGAATTTAGTGTAGATTAGTTCATTGCTAAGATTTCTTCATGTAGCCAAGCCCCATTCATGCACATGTTTTGCATTGCAAATTATATGAAGCATACTTTCTCTTTGTAGAAGTATGTAAATTTTTTCCTAATTTTTCACAGCCTGGTTGAGGGAACAATGGTCGAAAATTCCTTGTACCCAAGGTTTTGAATATGGTAGCCTTGGGTAGCCTCAGGTCCAGGGAGTTTTCAACCATTGCACCCTCAATGGGTAGACTTACTTTCGACAAAACATACAATGGCCTGCTTTTGTGCAGAAGCAAATCTTGACTAGTGGAATCATGTGATAATTTAGGGAGCAATTGGGAGAGCCTTGTTTTGTCTCAGGAAGTCAAGGGTGGGTTGGTCAGATGGGAACCCTCTCGATCCTAAGAGTTGCAACAAGAAGTCTGATTGTAGTAGTAACGTTGAGATTGGAAATACGTAAGCACAAAAGTCATTCACCAACATATGAAGGATGCAAATTTTCTAAAAGCCAATGTTAGGTGCCAGTGAATACCTCCAATTGATTACCAAACTATTCATGTAAACAATTCCATGCTTAGCTTTGTGTGTGTGTGTGTGTTTTTTTTCAGTGTTCTGTTGTAAATCATTACAAGTCATCCCAAAACAGATTTAGCATTAATTGATGACAAATTTTTAGAAAACTGTCAGAAATATTGAAAACCTTTGAAATAAAATAAAATAAAATAAATGCCCCAAAACTAAAACCTGTGTGGAAATGTGGCAGAAATTTCAGAAAAAAGAAAAAGCTTCCTTGGATATTTGGTGATTTTGTCGGGTTTTGTAAAACAGGGAGTTTGTGATGGAATAATACTTTTTAATTTCATGAGGTTGAAGAATTTTTTTGAAATGTCACCAGAAAAAAAATTGTTTAAAATCTGCATTATTACCAGGGTTAGTATTGATTATAACAGCAAAACTGCAAAATCTCATTTTGTCTTTCTCATTGCTCCCAAGCTCAGTCATTTGATTGCTGCTCATATTCTAGCTCTCAGTGGTGAACCGAGTGCACAACAAAAATCAGGACTAGAAATACTAGGACAAGAGTTCCCCAAATTGTAGCAAGAAAATGTCAATTTCTAAGTTTAAGAATTTACCGGTTGCAACCAACAATGTTTTTGGGCATGGTTGTAGATTTTTTTTTATAATAAAATAATTATGACATTGCATCAATAGTGAGCATCCCAAAACTGATTTAAAAGTAAATGGCAACATGTCTAATCTAAAGTTCTCTAAACTGTAAAGAACCAAAAATTGCTCTAATTTTTTTTGCCATCAAATCAAAATCTGAGTAAAAAATATGTCCCAAAAACATCAATTTTCTTTTCAAAAAATTTGTGAAATTTTTTCCCCAAAAAACGAAATAGGGAAATATGCCACAGAAATATAAGTTTTTTTGCATTTTCGCAAAATTTTGCACATTAAAGAAAAGGTTGCATCGTTGGGATTCCAGTACCTTAGTAAGGGCATTGTTGTGATTCGAGTCCCTTATTAGGGGCACTGTTATGATTCCAGGACTCACATAAAGTGCGATTCCGAGGTTGGCGTTATGCTGCCAGGAGGTGGGTTGTGTGCACTAGGCATAGCCAGGGAGTCCCAAGCCATCGTAAAGGTCGCAGTTTGGTTCCCTTGCACGTCGTCGACGTCCTCGCAGAACGTCTCAAAGGCCGGCAACAGGCACAAAGACGCCAGGTCTTCGGGATTGGCTACGGAAGACTCACGAGCTCCCGGGTCATTGTGGTCTTCATTAGAGTCTGCAATCGAGAAATCCTCATCGAAATTTTGCATAGACAATACTACTTCAGTGGAAGAAGAAGCTGAAGCCGTCGGAGATGATGTCACAGAGAACATCAAAGCAGAATTCTCATAGTCTGAGGTAATTCCTTCGTGTAAGTCTCGCTTGCGAGGTGGAGCTCGAATGCAAGGTGAAGCGCAAAGACTACTATTGTGAGGCGAATTTGGGGATTCGGAGATCGGTTTCCGGTCTGGGACTTCACGGATATCGTTTGCATACTTTTGTACCATTCTCTTAAGGAAGCTCTTAAACTCTTCCGTCTCCGGTGCTTCCTCGAACTCCGGAGGGGCACGCTCAAAAAACCCTTGGCTATACACGAAATGGTGTGGCGTTTCACCAGAGAAATGCAAAACTGCATCGATGGCACGCTTCACTTTCTCGAGTGTGGGAAATGATCCAACCCAAATTCTGTTGTCACCGATCCATCCAGGCACTTGGACACGCACTTCTGCACAGTAGCTCTTTCTCTGCTCCGTCGGCCAGCGGATTCCGAGCTGACCAAATCTCTCTGGAGCAACGGTTCGCGCAGGCCGCAAGTACTGAGCTCCTTGATCTCCCAATGACTCCTCCCTACAAAAGAAAAAAAAAGAAAAGAAAAAATCCGAAAACAACATTCACGTTACATTTTCCTAGAGTTCCTCCGCAAAGAAACAAAGACCCAAAAAAAGAAAGAGGCCCCGAGTTCAAAATTTGAGCGATGGACTACCCAAAACTAGCAACACCCAAATCGCCCAAATTCACGAATAGTACAAATCAAAACCTCAACGAGAGACTTGAATGGTGGTTTGAGACTCTCGCTCTGCTGCTGCTTCGGTCGCCGCCATTTCTCCAGCTGCCCCCAACTCCGATTCCGCTGCTGTCGCCGCCATTTCTCCCGAATTCTCTACCCCTCGAATTACATGTAACATTCCCAGTCTTCCTTTTTCCCTTGGTGCCAAGCTCAATCTTGTTTCTTCTGCGGCTTGCGCAGACACATACACACACATATATACTACCCAGACAGTTTTGGACCTGTTTTAGCCTCTCTGTTGTTTTGGTTTCTTTTTTCTTTTTGGATTAGCCAATCTACTGCTGGTATCATAATGAGCTCGCTCTCCTCGGAAATTGGGCGCGTCAGTGTTCTGTTTTCTGGCGAAATTTCGTCACTTGAAGACAAAACCAAATGGGTGTGCAAAAGGGCCCAAAGGATTTTTTTTGGGGAAAAGAGAAGAGTTGTACAAATTCATCAAGGAAAAAAGGTTCTCAAATTGACATATTTAGACATTAGTTCTTAGCTGCTTGTTGTCCGAACATAGTGCAATTCCTAACATTTTTCTACTTCCGTCTCTGACGGCCTCCTGTAGCCAAATTTGGCTTAATCCTCTTGTCTATGGTTGCCAGGCTTCAGCCCACCTACCTCAACGAAATTGGAAAAAAAGGGAAAACCGGATGGCCACCCTGCCTTTTTCCTTCTTTTTCCTCCCCAATTTCATGATGCAGCCAAAATAGTGGGGATCATCCATATGAAGACTTAGCTAAATTTGGTTACAAATGAGAAAGGAGATTAAATCAATTTGAAACATACTTGTAAGTTCTACACTAGTGCCTACTCTGCTAAAACTTCATTATTTTAAAGCTTGGAGAACAACTTAATTTTTTTATTGTCAAAACTCATAAGCTCCTGAAATTTGGCCAGAGACAAAAACCAACGCTCTATGTCCCCACTAACAGTAAATGGTTGGTTGGTTATTTTCATATTATATGTGGGTGTGTGTGCATTGTTTGCATTGGTGCCACAGTTGCACTAGGACAAACAGGTGAACATGGATTTAAACCAAATTATATGTGCATGCAACTATTACAAAATGTGAATGCAATTCACTAGTCCCCATTCACTAGACCAGTGAATTCATTATTTCACTAGTCCCATTCATTATAACTAATGAATTCACTCAAAATCTAGTGAAATCATTTTACATACACAACACCTTACTTACTTTTTGTTGTATATAGTGTATCAGTGTATCACTGGATCATCCTTTTCCCTCGGCCACAGTGAACCAGCACCCACCAGTGCACCATACACTGGTTGCCCATTATTACTCAGTTGTGGATGAACCTCAACTCAGTTACTATTTGATGTCACCTTGGTAACCAATTATGCAAGAAATAGGTCTCATACATAGGTAGCAAGGTAGGAAAATGGGTGACTATCAAATAAGTAGATGGTTTATACATATGTAAGGGCTGTTTCTACTACCTACGTTCTAACAACCTGCTTGTGGGTTGTTAGTAGGTAGGTAGTGAAAAAAAAGCTTCTGAGCTAACCAGCATTCTTAATTCCAGACCATTTACTACCATTCATGCTTTGGTGGGTGCTGGTTCACTATGGCCCTTTGCCTCTTTCTTGTGACACCACTCACCTGAGGATGGAGAGGTCGTAGAGCTAGTGTTTGGTGTAAACCTCTGGGTGAATCATTGGGCCACCATTCATCTCTCTCTCCTCTGGCCATGCACAGCCTAGGATAGAGATGTTGGTAGAGGCTCTTGTTTAGGTGTAAGACTACCTGGTGTATCCTTGGGTCACCCTTTGCCGTCCTTTGGCTCTCTCCTCTGGGAACATCACATGCTCATTATGCATCAGAAAGTATGTTAGATAGCAAAAGGAGGAATTTTAAAGTGCATTTGGTGCATGCAAACAATTTTGGGCCCTGCTTTGTCAATTCATTTTCTCTTTTCCAATGCTGAATTGGAATTGGAATAAGTTGTTGGTTCCTCCCTGGTTCCTCGAGGTTTCTTTCTTTGTTTGGCCAGACCAAGAGGAACTTGGAGTCTGAATTTTCGGAGAGTTTCCCAAGAATGGAAAAGTGGATACGGGTGATTGGAGCAGGAATCCAAACTTGCTGTGGCTGTTTCACTAGTAGGTGTTCAATTTTTTAATGTGTTTGAAGTCATCCCTTATCTTATATATAAATTCACTACGTCCGCGATGGAGCTCGGATCCGTCACAGACGGCATACCGGGCCCGGCCTGGCAAAAACGGGAGAGGGGCTGACTGGCTGTGACGGTGGGCAGCAGGGGCGGGCTGGGCACGGGAGAGTCCCTGCAGGTCCTTTGCGTGCTGGGCACGGGAGAGGGGCTGACTGGCTGTGACAATGGCCAGCACGGGCGGGCTGGGCTTGGGAGAGTCCCTGCAGGTCCCCCGAAGCCGGACGGACAGTAGAATTTCGGCCAATGGTAAGGCCCAAGGTGCCTTGCTTTTATTCCTTTAAGTTTGGGGGGCAGGAAGGATTTTTTTTCCATTTTTCCCTGTTTCCCAATGTGTTCTCACGGTGTTCCCTCTAAGTTCTTAATGGGTTCCCAATATGTTCCCCAAGTTCACAATGCGTTCCTCAACATGTTCTGCATATAAGCACCTCACTTTTATCCCATATGCTTTGGCAAATGTTGTGGAGGATGAAGGGGACTTCACAGGGGCCGAAGGTCACGGGCACCCACTAGTAACTCTAATTTGAAAGGAATCAATGGGATGAGACCATTCTCCATTTGACTTTGATGCCATTTCTACACATCACCTCCTTATCTTATTGGAAGATGATGAAGTGTAAAAAGACTGTCCCAGAGATCAGTGCTAATTGAAAAACCGACCTCCCTGAGATTGTTTTTTTTATGAGCACTAATCTCATCTGCAAACATTCTAGGCCAACTACATATCCACTTAGCAATTAGTGCTCATTTTCACTTATGTGATTAATTCTAATCTCTGTTGAGATAAGCACAGGTTTGACACTCATTATTGTTAATACAAACACTAACCAATAGCAACTAGTAAAATGTGACATCAGGCTTGAGATAATTATAATATGATATAATATAATGCCTAGCAAGAAAAAAAATTCATATTATTATTTTTTTGTATTTGCACAATGATTAATGTTTGAAAATTTATTTTTCCTACTTTACTTTTGAAAGAAAAAAAACTAGTGCAACACTTAAAATTCCCCTTGCAATCCAAAGTCCAAGGTTCAAACTTTTTTTGAATTTTAAGAAAAATCAGTTGTCAAAAGGAGAAGGCAATTAAGTTATTTCAAGGGGACAACCATGTTCCTTTGGGGAGTGATAAGTTAGATTGCCTTGGGGGACAACTATGTTCCCAAAGGAACAAAGGTTTAAGATGTTTTGGGGAGCAACAATGTTTCCAAAGGAACAATGGTTTAAATTGTTTTGAAGAGCAACCATGTTCCCAAAGTAGCAAGGGCTTAAGTTGTCTTGAAAGGCAACCACATTCTCAGGGAGAAAATGGGCTTAAGTTGTTCCTCAAAGAACAACCATGTTCCCAAGGAACAAGGGCTTAAATTGTTTTGGGGAGCAACTATGTTCCTGAAGGGAAAAATGAGTTTCAGTTGTTCCCTGAAACAATGTAAGGTTTAGAGTTTAGGTTTATCTCCGATGCAATTTAACCCCCTTATTTATCAAGATAACATGGTTCTTCCCCAAGGTAACCACGTGCTTAAAGGAACAAGGGAGTAACTTCTTTGAGGAACAAAAAAAGTTGCTTAGGGAACAAATGAAGTTCTTCAAAAGAACCTTCAAGAGTAGGAGAAATTCCCCAAGGAGCAATGAACTTTTTTCGAATAAGGGCCAAAGTTCCTCATAAAAACATATGTTTTTGAATTCTTTTTGCAACCATAACCACCTCATGTTCCTATTACAAATGCTTGTGGTTATCATTGAAAAGGTTTCGAGGAAAATTACAACTTTGTAGTTGAAAGCACTTAAACTATTGTACATGAAAAAATTATAATCACACAAAATTTTCATTGCATTTATTCTTTAAGAAATATGATTGCTCCCCTAGGCAAGTTAAGCCATTTTCCCCTTAAGCACATGGTTGGCCCTGAGGAGTTTTTCATGTCCCATAAGGAGAAAGGACCTAAGTTGTCCTAGGGAGCAATCATGTTCCTCAAGGAAAAAAAAAATTATGTTGCTCAAGGGAGCATCAATGTCCCCGAAAGAGAAAGGGATTTAAATCTATTAAAAAACAACCATGTCCTTGGTGTGACTTTTTCATATGAATTCTGATCGAAGAGCTTTCAATTATAAAGTTGTATCTTTCTTTTAGACCTTTTCAACAATAGGTCACAAGAATGTATGAAAATGAATATGAGAGAGTTATATAATTGAAAAAAAATTAAGAATACGCGTTTCCTTGGGGGAGCAAACTTTTCACTGGAGGAGCAATAAACTTTCCCTGTACAAATATGTCAAAGCCAACGCTGCATTTAAATAGTTGCTATTATTTAATGTTAATATTCAACCTAGATGCTTGGTGTTTTCTTCAACTTTTGTTATTTATTTTAAAGTCTTTCCATTGTGCTTTAGCAAGATGGGTGTGAAATGATGCTTTAAACCTTGACACGTAATTTCGAAGGCCCAAAATAGCATTATTATCGTCAACAATTATCAAGTTGCAATATTTTCTTCCTGGTTCTATTTTGTCATTTGTAAGCCAATTGCTTGGTCAATCAGATTACCAATGAAGTACCTGGAATGACATGAAAATTCAACAACAATCACAGATACACCGTTTCTCTATTTCCTAATTTTTCAACTAAAGAGAGAGAAGACTAGAGACAGTTGTGAATCAGTAGAGTCTCTTTGCCTTGCAGCTACTGGGACCCCCCCCCCCCCCCCCCCCCATAAGGCAGCAAATTATATATTACACATATGGTATATAGTACAGGGGTGGCTTCAGCACATTTCACGAATAATATATTACACATGCTATATAGTAAAGCAGTCGCTTCAGCACATTTCTGTCCTCAAGTAATCTATTAAATTTGAAGATTGCATTCCAAAAAGTAAAATCCTCCAGCCTGTTTCAAAAGAATCTTCAATTTCCTTCCCTAAAAATTTGTCTTTCAGCAAAGAAGTTGTTGAAAACCTCAGGCATTCCTCGATATAATATAATTTGTGTTGAAGCCTCCAAGGTTCAACGATATTAGGATATGAAATACTCCCCCAATCTTTGCAAAACATGAACTCATTGTTCACAGTAACAAGTGGCGAACAATTCTCCAAAGACAGGAGCAAATGAAAACTCCATCATTCCATAATCTCTTGAGAGGGGAGGGGCGTGCACTAAGAGGACTTGGTTTTCTCTTTTTGGAGGAAAGAGGGGAAAGCGAAGAGAAGGCTCAAGGAGTAACGAATTCGTATTAGGGGTTTTTGTGGGGAGGAGGGTTGTGGGGTTGACAAACAAAATTTCAATTTTGTATTGTTACTTAACTAAACACTTGTCTTGTGCAAAAACATTGTGCAATTTTGGTAAGTAGAGTAAACATGCCCCCCACCCAACACTAGCCTATCATCAAACACTTTGGCATATCTTTCTCGAATCTTCTCCATTTTGAGTGATTTAAAATGTTATATGAGCACCTTCTCAAGCTCTACAAATCATCTTTGAAATGCTAAGCCAAAGAAGCAGCCACAAAAGAGCAGTTAAAAAAGAGAATTTTAAATTCACACCTTTTTTGGTTAAATTCACACCCTTTCTTCGCGTGTCCAATTATATGCAGATTAAATTTGAGTGTGTCTGCCCCACCCCCCTATGTTCATTTGACTTAGGAATTTATATGAAAAAGGTGTGAATTTAAAATTCTCCGTAAAAAAAGTATGTCTTTTTTACTTGCAAAATGCGGTTTCTTTTTTTTTCAGTTTGAACCCTCCTACTTCATCAGTGTATCACTTTTCTCATTTTATTATTTTTCAAATTAAATGATTGAAACTACTCTGAAGTCGCCATCTTAAGCTATAGAAATCATATTATAACTCTAAAGACAATAGAGTAATATTTAAGAAGGGGGGAGGGGGGTGTGAGGTTGAGATTTAAAATATTATATTATTATTTTTTCTGGGTTGTTTCCAATGGGGGGACGTTTTTTCAGTTTCATGTAATCAAGAAGAGGGTTGTGCACATGCAACAGTGCACTAGTGTTTGTTAGCGCTCTCAATTGCCACATGCAATAATATCTTATTATTTGTTGCCACTCTCACTCAGCATTGCAATAGAAACTTTTATATTAGAGAGCCCCCCAAAAAGTGTGAGTTTTTTTTAATAAGTACCATAGCTCACAAGCAATTTATTCTTTCTATAGCTCTTATATGCTAAAGAGGGTTTTTTCTTTCTTTCTTTCTTTCTTTGGGGATGAGCAAAACATGTGTGTGAAGGTTTTGGTAGTAGAAATTTTTGTTTTCATTCACTTCACATTGCAATAAGTTAGTTTTGTATTGGGGGGCCCATCTAATTTTTTTTATTCCATGCAAATGATTGACTGTGAATGAAAACTCCCAAAGTTTGGAGGCCCCCAATACAAAAAAAATTGTCTTTTACAATGTGAAGTGAGAGTGAAAGCAAACAAAAAAATTGAATAGCGAAACCTCCACACCCCTTTCCCTCACCCTAAAGAAAAGAAAAAACCCTCCTTAGCTTATAGGAGATTAAAAAAGAATAAATTGTTTATGAACTGTGGTACTCGTTCAAAGACCCACGCTTTGTGGGTTGGGGGGGCGGGGGGGGGGGGGGGGTTGTGTGGTGGGGGGGATTTTTTTCTTTCTCCCTTTGTTCCTAACATGTTCCTGTCAAGTTCCCTAGGTTCCCAATGTGTTCCCCAAGGGTGTTCCCAATGCCACCTTGCTTTAATCCCATATGTTTTGCCCAAAGTCCTCCCCTTCTTACCTATATAGGTGGGCCAAAGGGGCAATCACTCCATCTTTCCATAGAATCTTCTATGAGAAGCCCCCATAGTTTTAACTTCTTTTTTGCAATGTGTCAATTGACCCAAAGAAAAGTTGGACTTGTGAGGTACCCTCAACTAATTAAATATGAAACAGAATAAGTAGGGGTATAATACCTTAGGTGTTCTTACATAAAAAATGGCAACAACCAGTTTTAGGAATATAATTTGCATGCCAGCCTATGAGACTGCTTAACATGCACTCAGAAGGGCTCATCTTTTTTCGTTTTGGAGGGGGAAAGAGGGGGATGAAGAAGAGAGGAAGGGGGGATGGGGAAAATTTTGCCAAATTTTTGATATCACAAAATTGAAAGAAAAATCCCTTTTCATGTGCACTTATGAGTCCTTGGTTCTTAAAAAAGGAAAAGAAAGGGAAGATGTCTTTGCTTGTTAAATAAAACGGTCACAAATATTTAATGAACTAAATTTGTTTGTTTGTTTTCCTTTCTATTTTGGGAAATTTGACAAACCATTCATTCCCATGCATTTGGAAGGAAATAATGTGTGGGTAGGCCCCAATGCAAGTTATCCTCAATTTTTGGGGAAATTGGATTGAGAATGCACCATTAGCTCCATGCTACCACCTCAAGTTGCTTAACCCTCACATGCTGCAATGACCTGAAATTCTCCAAGTGGATATGATGGGCACAACAGCATAAACCCTGGCAATTCAACAATAGCAACGACCAAGAAGTATGTATAGAAAGTAGCACAAAGTAGCACTAGTCCAAGGATCTTACATATAATTACAACATGTCTGTCTGTCCGTCCGACGACGGTTCCGCGTTTTAATGGACCCGGCGGAACCGGCCCGGACAGTCGGACAGTTTCGCATTTTAATGGACCGGCGGAACTGGGCTGGACAGATCGTTCGGCCTGCCAAAATGCGTGGACGGAAATCTCAAGGCGAAGAGAAGAAGCTCATGGGGGTTTCTCCGCTCTGTTTGCCGTCTGCATTGACACGAGAGAGAAGAAAATTGCGCTCACAACAGGAGAAGGAGGAGGAATCAAGCTAGAGATGGTCATGGATCTGAACCTTCATTGGACATTGTGCAAGAAGAGACCCTGAATCTGCTGCTTCTGGAAAAGAAAGACGAAAAGCTGCAATCATCGATAGTAAAACTGCCACCGAACCAGTGTTCTTCTTCTTCTTCATCTCTTCTTCACCATGATCTGTATTTGAGCCCTTCAACAACTTCACTCCCAGCTGCTGCATCAAAGTCACACAACCAAATGTCACCATCATTGCTCCTGAGGAGTTCATCAACAAAGAAACTGGGCACAGCAGCAGCAGCAGCATCTTGCCTTCTTGATCAAACAGCAGCGACTGTGAAGATCTTGGAGCCATATATGCAACACCCCTCCAACAGCATTCAATCCCGAACTTCATCACATGATCGGCAGCAGCAACTAACAGCACCCAGTAATCCATCTCTTCCTGATTTTCACAGTAGAAATGCAGGTACACTTTCTCAAGGTCAGCAGAGAATAGTAGTTGCAAGTGAAAAAACAGTAAGGAAATTGAGAAGCCAGGGTTCAGGGTTTAACAGCAGCAGCACTTTCACCAACCTGCAGAGTGGTGGCAGCAAAGAACATCGAGGTTTGTGGAGGTCTAGAACCAGTTGCAATGGATTAAGAGGGGACAATGAAGAAGAAACAGTAATGATGATCTCCAGTGCAGCACAAATAGATAGAGGCTCTGTTTCCTTTCGTGAGTCATCATGCAGATACAAATGTGACGAAGACCATATGCAGAATGCTGATAGCAACAGCACTGTAGCCCCAAGACTGGGAAACCATGCATCTTCTCTCTCACCTCCTCCCTGCTTGAATGCTCGCCAGAGCAAAAAAAAAAGGTCACTAGAGAAGGCAGCATCATCTTCATCATCCATGGAAAAGCTCAAATCCAAACCGACATCATGTTGTTCTCCAGGAAACCTTAGGTCATATAAGATTGTCATTGAGAAATTGCAGCCTGTCAGAGACTGAAGAAAACCAACTATGGGTGTAGGTTTAGGGTAGGTTTAGGTTTTAGAACAAAAAACATTCTTTCACTGCAAGAAACTCTTCAATGCAGCAAGGAGAAGTTCATAATTGTAGACTTTTTGTTTGTGCATCATCATCACAATTACAAAGGTGATCAATTGACAAAAAACCTGAGCTTGGTAACAAATCTGAAGCTCCAATCTCTTGAAGCTGGTGTACTGGAAGACCGACATCATGTTGTTCTCCAGGAACTAATGATTGATCAGGCTTTGATGGGTCAAACATATCAATGCTGAAGGAAGCTTCTCTTCCTTCCTTCTTAGACATATTGCTCAACATAAGCAATTGTTCAAACATACACGTTGGTGGATTTTGTAAGCTCACAGACAAAAAAATCTTGACAACAACAGCAACTCAGCCAACAGCAAAACACCATTCATCACCCATTTTTCACAGACAAAAAACCTTCACTCTCCAACCTGAAGCAAGCCCCCCCTGGGAGCAGGGTGATGATGCAAAGCAGGCCTTGATATCAGCTGGCTGTAATGTTGCAGATGGCATCACCTTCCAGGCCTTTGGTGGTATGTTTTTATGACCTAAAGCTCAATGAATTGAACTTGGGCAGTCCCTTTTGAGTGCATTGTTGGAGATGCCACCACATCAATCTCATCCCCATATCCTATAAGCGCACGGACTCCATCAGAAAATACATAACACAAGCGCGACAGAACTCGTAACCGTCGATTCAAAAAAACTCCTATGATCGCGAACGGAAGTAAACAAAGATGCGAAAAGCACAATTATGAGATGCCCGTGATCTCTCCGACAAATCGGAATCTCCGAAGCTAAAATCACCAAATTTAAATTTAAATTTGATCGGAACAAATCGTGCGCAGAATTCCTGAACAATTCCGACCAAATTTGCGCTCTTCCTTTGTTTTGAACTCACTTTGTGTATAATGCAGAGGGCTGAACAACAGCAGGCATTCAGGGAACGGAATGCCTCTGCCAGGCGTGCTGCCAAGGCAACCCAGTCTACTCAACAATAGCAGGCAGTCAGGGAACAGGATGCCTCTGCCAGGCGAGGGGCTCGCGCCCGGCGAGCTGGGAAGCAAGCCCTCCACACTGCGGATGAGGTGGAGGGCTTGGTGGTACACTCATTGGGTGCCATGTCACATAGGTGCACACATTGCAATGCACTCCGCTTTGAGCACAAGGAAAAGCGCACCACTTTGTGTTGCGGCGGTGGTAAGATGTCTGGGTTGAACAGTGCTTTCCCCGCCCCTGCACCTCAGCCACTCAGAGATTTGCTCACTAGTGTGCCCAGTGAGCACCAGCCTTTGCCACCTGCCATTAAGGATTTTAGGCAGAACATTCGTGCATACAATTCTGCATTGCAGATGACCTCAACGGGCCTGCACATATGTTCCCCGAAATAAGGGATCAGCATGATTGCCATCAAAGGGGCTGTGCATCACTTGCTGGGGCCTTTGCAGCCTACCGAGCATGATGTGCCACAATTTGCCCAGCTGTACATCATTGATTCCATGGATGCACAAGTCACAGCACGCCTTGTAACTTTGGGTGCTACGGGCGTTGCTTTGCATCAGCCAACCTTGGCGGGGCTACAACAGATGTTGCATGATCACAACACATTTGTGCAGCGTTTCAAACAAGTCATGGACATGCCCGCACACGACTTGCCTCAATGGGAAGTTGTCATCAGGGTCGACGACAATGTTGACAAGCGCCGCTACAATGTTCTTACCGCCCCCAAAGTGGCTGGGCTGCTGCCAAGTGAGGTTCTTCGACAACGTGTACTGCTGTGCTATTTGTTTGTTGCCATCTCTCACTTGATGTAATGTTCCTCATTCATTGACATCAATGTTGCTACTTCTGCACAGGTGGCGGTGACGAGCTGGTTACAGGCAGGGACATCAGAGTGCGTGCATGCGACGACGGGCTATGGAGGATCAGTGACCTGCACCCAGCTTACGATCCGCTACACTTTGTGCTATTCCATCCTCATGGTGAGCACGACTAGCAGCCAGGCATGCCCCATGCTCCTATTGCCCTTGTCAGCCAGCGGGCTGCTACCATCGAGGAGGAAGTTAATGTTGGGCATGTTGTAGCAGATGCAAAGCCAGCACAACCTGCACAAGATGATGGCAGCGAGGAAGAAGGTGATGCTGAGCATGTTGTAGCAGATGCAGGGCCAAGGGCCAACACAACCTGCACAACGTAAAAAAATCACTGCACGAAAGTGGGCTTGCTATCACATGCACGATAGGAACCCGGCATCGCACGCCCTCTTTGTGTATGGCAAACGTTTGTATCAAGAGTGGGTTATTGACCAATACAACAAAGTGGAGTCACAACGACTGTTTTACATACGCAACAACCAAGGCCCTTTGCGTGCTGCAATTTATGGTGGTGTGGCTGATACTGTTGCCAATAACGACGCCAACATTGACAACCTAGGCAGGCTCATTGTATTGCCATCCTCATTCACTGCTGAACAACGACACATGGTTCAGTTGTACCAAGATTCCATGGCCATTGTCCGCCAATATGGCAAGCCTGATTTGTTCATCACCATGACCTGCAACCCCAAGTGGGAAGAGATTGTCAACGCGCTGAAGCCCAATGAAATTGCCAATGACCGCCCTGATTTGGTCACACGGGTTTTTTTTTGGGAAATTACAGCATTTGCTGGACGAGCTTTTGAAGAAGGGCGTTTTTGGCAAGGTGGTGGCTAACATTCATGTCATTGAATGGTAGAAGAGAAGGCCTGCCCCATGCACACATTTTGCTCATTCAACACTTCGATCACAAACCACGAGGGCCTGATGAATACGACCGCATGGTGTCTACAGAGTTGCCTCATAAGAATGCACACCCCACTCTTTTTGAGGTCGTTACAAGATGCATGGTGCATGGCCCCTGTGGCACCATCAACCCACATTGCACTTGTATGGCTGACGGCGTTTGTTCAACAGGCTACACTAAGGCTTTCACAGAGCACACCATTGACACCACCGGGTCCTACCCAACATACCGTCGCCGGGATGATGGCCGCACATTTGAACGGTAAGTGTGCTAGCAATAGGACCATGCATTTAGACTGACAACATGCACGACTATGTTGCCATGCTTACGTTTATTGACCTGTGGCACCGCTCACGTAACAATCATTGTTTAACTGCTGTTGCTGCAGGGGTGAGTTTGCCTTTGAAACCGCTTGGTGGTGCCCTACAACCCGTACTTGTCCCTGTTCTTCAACTGCCACATCAACGTGGAGGTCTGCACCTCCATCGTGACTATCAAATACCTCTACAAGTAAGTCTACAAGGGCCACGACCGTGCACAGGTGGACGTTGGCCCGATGGATGCTGCTGCACCTGATAGCGATGCGCCCGCTCAACCACGCATGCGTGATGAAATCAAGATCTACCAAGACGGTCGGTATGTGTCAGCTTCTGAGGCCAGCCACCGTCTGTATGGCTTTGATCTGCATAAGGAGCACCCCAATGTTGTTCGGCTTGCTGTGCACTTGAAAAGGCGACAAACCATCCTGTTTCAAGAGGGCACTAATGCTGCGGCCGTACTTAACCGAAACCCTCACACAACTTTGACTGCATGGTTTGCATTTAACAAAACAACACGAGAGCATCTCAATCCATCTGCACCATTGCGCTTGGTTCTCAACACGCTTTACCATTACTTTCCACGCATTGCTACATGGAAAAAGAAGGAAAAGTAATGGGCACTCCGCACACGGACGCCAAGTCTGCTCCCTGTCGGCCGCATGTACTTTGTGCAACCCTCCGAGGGGGAGAGGTACTTCTTACGTCTTTTGCTACATCACGTGCCTGGGGCTACGTCTTTTGAGGACCTCGCATGCACCAACAGGCACTTGCAACATCCCACGCAGCACGCATCTTTCAAAGAAGCATGTCAGCAGTGTGGTTTGCTACAGGACGATGTTGAGTGGGCGTAGTGCATGGAAGAGGCTGCAAGCTTGGCTAGTGCCTCATGCCTCAGGGCACTGTTTGCTGCCTTCCTGGTGTTCAATGATGTTGCAAACCCATTAGCTCTATGGGAGTGCTTCAAGGAAGACATGGCAGAAGACAATCTGTATCAAGCACGCCAGGTTGGTGCTCAGCTCTGCCCGTGTATGGCTCTGCATGTCAGCCTGCCTTGCGGTTTCGCATGGTCATGGTTTGCATGTTGTGCGGCACTCAATGCTCACTATGTCGTGTGTGTGCTCCTATAACGTGCAGGGCGAGCCATCACGGCAATTTGATGCTGCCATTCGGGACATGGTGCTGCGGGAGTTGGCGCTACACTTGGCACACCTCAACAGCAGCCAAAACTTGGCAGCATTTGGCTTGCCGACGCCTGTGGCCCAACCTGCCACTGCTATGGTGGCAGACGAAATTGCCAAGTATGATGTGGCAACGCAAGCAGCCATACGAGATGAGCGCGTGCCGCAACTCAACCCTGAGCAACGAGCTGTCTATGACAATGTCATGGCCGTTGTCGACCGCTGTGTATTTTTTGTCGATGGCCTTGGCGGCACTGGCAAAACCTTTCTCTACAGTTGCTTGCTAAGCACCGTGCGCGCACAAGGTCGGGTCGCTATTGCTGTGGCATCGTCTGGCATTGCTGCATTGCTGCTGGACGGAGGCCGCACTGCACACTCACGTTTCAAGATCCCTGTGCAAGGACTCAATAGCACGTCCACAAGCTACATCAGTAGGGACTCTAAGCTGGCAGCACTTCTAAAAGCGGCTGCACTCATTGTGTGGGATGAGGCTGTCGTGATGCACAGGCATGTTTTTGAGGCTGTGAACAGATCTTTGCAGGTCATCATGGCTGTCATTACCTCAACATTCAAGTTCCTGCCTTTCGGCGGCTTGGTTGTGGTGTTTGGTGGCGATTTTTGACAAATTTTGCCTGTTGTGCCTTACGGCATCAGGGGAGATGTCGTCAAAGCAGCTTTGAACCGTTCCAACATTTAGCAACATGTGCGTGTATTCAAGTTGTACACCAACATGCGCGTGCAGAGGTTGTTGGCTCAGGGTGACGCGTATGCATAAGTAGATGCCACACGGCTGCAGGCATTTGCTGATTACTTGCAACGTGTGGGGGAGGGCGTAGAGCGTGTGTATCCCTTTGTTGGTGAAGACTCCATTCTTATTCCTCATGACATGTGTTGCAATGGCCCTACTGTGGCAGATTTGATTGAAGAAATGTATGGCGCTCTATCATCTATTGTTGAGTATGCTGCAAGATCTGCATACATCATTGAGTGTGCAATTCTTACACCTTTGAACGAAAATGTGGATGCACTCAATAAACTCATCATTGACAAATATGCATTCACAAAGCACGATGGCTCGCCCGCACAACACCGTGTGTATTACAGCGCAGATTATGTGGTGCATGGGGAGCAACATGGCATTTACCCCACTGAGTTTTTGAACACACTCACTTTTTCGGGCGTACCACCCCATGAATTGCACTTGCAGGAGGGTTGTCCCATCATATTATTACGCAACATGACCAACGGCCTGGCTAATGGTACTAGGCTCATTATCATTCAACTCATGCAGCATGTCATTGAAGCAGAGGTGGCAACAGGTCCTACAAAGGGCCAACGAGTGTTCATTCCATGGCTAAGCATCACACCTTCAGACACAGAACGAATGCCTTTCACTCTGCGCCGTCGCCAGTTCCCTGTGCGCCCTGCATTTGCCATGACCATCAATAAGGCGCGAGGGCAGACATTGAAAATGATCGGCATTTTCCTGCCCAAGCCTGTATTTACACATGGCCAATTGTATGTGGCCATGTCGCGCATTGGGTGCCCCGAGGGCGTGAAAATGTTGGTTACAAATGGGTGGGAGAATGCTCATGAAGATGCACCTGCCGGTGTGTATACTCGCAATGTTGTTTACACAGAGGTGTTATAACATGATGATCATGCAAACAATAAAGCTTAATAGAGCGTTTGGGGTGGCTAGAGTGGCGTAGCCATGGGTTACCTACTAATGGGTAGAGAGGACACACACCTGAGAGGGGAGTGGGAAAGAATAAAGAACCCCATTTAAGGTAGGCAAGCTGGTGTCCCAACACTTAAAGTAAGGTTTACTCGCTGTTTTGGTTGGAGGGCCCCATTGGTTATGTTGTCCAAAGAGTAGATGGAGCCCTCCTCTTGGCACATCTGTAGCATGACTAAAACGAACTAAAGGTGAAAAAGTTACAACACCCTGACGTAGGGGGAATATTTTCTATCAAATAGCTCATAAGCTATTTCCAAACCCCTCTTGAAAGGGGTTTTCTCTTTTCATGTAAGAAAATGTCATTGCAACAATCACTCAATGCTACACTTCAACTCCATTCTAATTGCTTGTTAGGATCCCAAAGGCTTCTAATCTCAACCAATAGCTCTCCAACTTACCATTCTCAACTCAATCCATACATAAGAAACTTAGGCTTGGAATGATGCACCACAAAATTTAGGGAGACACCTTTTTCAACCAAAGAAATCATTTAAAAAACATTTTACAGAGCATGTCCAGGCAGCAGCGGGGGGCAAAAAAGTGGTAAGTAAGGCCCAGAGAGGGGCTGGAGTGAACCAGCAGCCACTAGTGCACCAGTCCAGGATGAGGCCGTTCAAACCATTTTGGGGATGAACCAAAAACACATCCTTTTCCTCTGCCCAGGGATTTTTCAGCCCCCTTTTCTGCCCCAAAAATTTTCCCTCCTACCTCCCTCACTTCATTTCCTGCTCACTCCATCGCCAAAGCTCGGGAGAGTTCCCAAGCTTGGGTAGCTTAGAGCTTCCAAGAGACATGAAACACAATGCTGGAGAAGAAGAAAGGTAAGCTCCTTCCCTTCTTTACATTTTTTTTTCTTTCTCTATGGTTTTTTGTCCTTTTCTTACATTTGAGAATAATTCTTATATTTGAGAAGACGATGACAATGGTTGTTGTCTTTTTGTTTTGTTTTGTTTTGTTTTTTTTTTTTTGTTTGAAGCAAAAAAGGCGATGGCACAAGCATGCCATCGCCTTTTATTTTTCTGCTTGCTATTGTTGCCATTTTTTTCTATTGGTGTTGCTGCAACCAAGGTGACGATAACTATCATCGCCTTCTTTAAGTGTTTTGTTACAAAGAAGGCAACAACAACAAGTAGTCACCTTCTTTCATTTTTCCTTTTTTTTCTTCTCTAGTCCTTTTGTTCAAAGAATTGTTAAATGTTCATCAAAATTGACAATTAACAATGATCTTGTGGTTTTTTTAAATGTTTAAGGTTATAACGGTTAAAGGAAGGAGATTGAAAAAAGTTGGCGGTGATGTGGAAGTTGAAAAGCAAAATGTTGTTTCATCAAAACTGACAATTGGGGAGCAAAATGTTATTCCATCATAACATGGTATTCATGAATCAAGCATCCCATGTGGCTTTGAGTTGGCAATGGCGGTTATTTGTAATTCAAATGATGCGATCCTTCCTAATACAAATTGGGAATTTTGATCGCAAAGTGGTGGGTTAAATTGTTTTAAAATTTAAATACATTTAATCAAATGCAAAAAAAAAAATGTACAAAAAAATTTAAATTTATTCATTTGATGGAAGGTGTGGGATTTTTTTATTTTTATTTTTATTGTAATACTTAAAAAAGGTTAAAGTTTGCAGTAGTTACAACTGATTATGTGATCTTATGTTTTGCAATACCTACATTTTGTTGTGTGATATTTTTATGTTTAAGGTTTTAGGGCTAAGGTTTTGTTGTTACAAAGTAAGGACTTATTCATTTTTATAGTTTTTGGTTTAGGTCCAAGCTTGAAATTGTTTACACCTTTCAACCACCGACACCCCCTTGTCCACCGAAAGACAGAAATGGATGAAGATTGGGTTGAAATGGAAATGTGAAATTAGCATTTACGTTGTCATATACTCTACCAAACGGTTGTTGACCAAACATTTGAAAGAGGTGCATGGTTTAACGGAAAAAAGGCCAATCTTAGGAGGCCTTCGACTTCTAAAGCATGTCCTTAACATCAAGACCATGCTAAAATGAACGCTCACATCATGGGAGATGTCATAGCCATGCAAAGGTAGAATGATCAAAAGGTTATTAATTGTGCTCATGCCAAAGCCCAATGTAAGTGGGATAAGCTAATAATTGTTGTAGAACAATATCCACCATTAATAAAACTAATTTTGGTCAAATTAGTTTTAAGGCAATCATTGCAAATGTTTAGTCTTAATGCTTTAGGCATGGGAAGTGTGCTTTGAGATGCAGCATCATGGATGGAAAAGGATAAAGATTTACAAAAAATGATCCAATCCACCCGTTCTACATATGCATGATGATTGAAGATGGCATGGGATGTTAAAAATTGGGATCGAAAGTCCACCAAAGCAAGTCGGACACAAAAATTGACAATTGTATTGGATTTCCATGTATCTAAAATGATTCATGGAAGGTAAGAAAAAAAATCAATGTTTATTTGTTTTTTTGTTTCATCCAAGGTGTGTTAAGGTTTAATTTGGCGGTTTTGGGTGTTTATAGGGTTCAGGGCACAACAAAGGAAGAATTTGTTCCAAATGTAGTTCATGTTGAGATGCAATGTCACCATCTGCACATTGCTCATGATCCAATAAAAACTACAAATTGGCAATTACTTACCGAACTAAACATGATATTGTAAACAATGATATGGTTTACAATTTCCACTTTATATAATTAGTTTGGTTTTTTCAACCCCTTCATTTTTTAGACTACCCACTTTTTGAATTTTGCTCCTTTGACATACTATAGGTAACCTTTTTTTATTCCCTTAGGTTATTTACCATTTTTTCATCCACCCATTTTTGTACATTTTTTTATCAATATAATATATTTTTCTAATCACATTTGTTTGATGGGTATATGGTTAATCATAGTTGTCTTCTTTATTATCATCATTTTAGTGCTTTAAATGTAAGAGACAAAAATTTAAATAGTCCCATATGCACATTTTATAATTAATTTGTATAGGGTTTACAAAGATTAAAATGAACATTGTGCAATACCTACATTTGATGTATTATGATTCACATCACTTAAAGACTTTTACAACAATATCCACATTCTAATTAACTTATTGGCATTGTCATGAAACCAAACATGCAATATGTATATAATTTCTATTATAACTTCCATAAGGTCATTCCAAATATGCAATACCCACACATAGGTCTCATAAATAGTTGTTGGTTTTTTACATCAATTGCATTACCCCCATGTAAGTCTAGTATATAATAGCTGATTTTTTACATCCATTATAATACTTGCATATAGGTCTGTAAATAGTAGTTGAATTTTAACATCTATTGCATTATTTGCATATAAGTATCCATTGCAATATTTACGAGACTCATATGATATATTAATTTAATCTAAGTATCAACAAATAATGTCATAATTAAAGAATTACTAAAAATTTATATCAGATAACGTAAATGATTAATTATCATATTTAGATAATCATTTAGTATATTAATTAAATTTTTATTTGGTTGATCTTTAATTATTAAAGTAATTAATATTTAAATTTTAGATCTAAAAATATAATTGATAATTTGATGTTTAGTTTATTATTTTAATTATGTTTTTTATGTTGATAAATTATTCAAATCATTATTTTAAATAATTATTCATGATAATTAATTGCCATAAAATTAATTTAAGTATATAAATTAACATATTTTGGATACCCAAACCACTCATTGGTTATTTTGAAATGACCTTACATGCGCACATTACATTTAGGGTTGATTCTTCACTTAAGGTTGCATTAATCACTTATGGATCATTTTGGAATGAACTAGCATGCAAGAATTGCATATAAGCATTGGTCTTCATTCAAATGTTACCCAAAATACATATTGGTTATATGGAAATGACCCTACATGTGGGTATTGCGTTTAAGGTTAGGACTGCACTTCAGGTTACTTAAACTACCTATGGGTTATATTAAAACAAACTTGAATATGGATATTTCATTTACGGTTAAGTATTCATATAATTTTGTAATACTTGCACATGTACTTATTTTCACCAACTAGAAATTTGGCTTTAATTTTTTGAGTAATTAACTAAAATTTGTAACAAAACACCAGAAAAATTATTTTTTTACCATTTGGTAATATCTCCAAGCTAAGTTCTTTCACTTTCTTTAAAAATTTATAAAATGACATTGCATTACTTTATTTATGCTTAAGCCCTAAACATTTTGCCCAAAATGCATCCTAGATTTATTTTAATTATTTTAGACTTGTAAAAAAAATGTTAATTCATTTATATGTCCCAAACTCTAAACCTAAACCATAATTCTAACATTAAGTAATTAATTTTAAATTAAACCCTAACCCCCTATACCATTAATGTGACTAATTTTACATTATGTTCATTTTTATATATGTTAAATCATATTATAAAATGAAAAAATAATTTTGAAAACATGAATTTCATGATTTATTGGTGGGGAATCAAATATTTTAAAAATATTTTTATGTTTCATGGTTAATGAATTATCACAATATGATATGGGTATTGCATTTAAACAAAAGTGGGTTAAGAAATATTGAATTTTAACAACTATGGAACATATGGAAACAAAGAAAATTGAAAATTATGTTACAAATTTAAACAAGTGATAAGTTTAAAAACCAATACAATGAACAAAGTCTAAAGTATAAACCTTAAGCCCTAATATATATGAACCAAATTCCAAAACACTAAATCATAAAGCATAACCTTAAAAATCCAAATAATATTTTTCCATAAGCGTTATTACAACCTTAAGTATATAAACCCTAACAAAGAAATGTCTTAATGATATATGTCCTAAACCCAAAAAATTATACAAAATATACAAATTATAATGCAAAATAAAAGAATTAAAAAAATGTAGGAAAAAAATTAGAAACCAAATTTTAAAACTTTTAAACTACAAACATTTATTGATTAGAAACAAAATAACCTTTGATTTATAAAAACAATCAAATAAATTTCATAATTAGTATATGTCTTTTACCTTGTGTGATCTCTCCAAGCTAATTTTTTCCACTCTCTTTAAAAAAGATATAGAATGAAATTCTATTATTTCACATATGTTTAAGGACTAAAAACTTCCCCCCAAATTTAACTTAGTTTAGGTTAATTATTATAGATTTGTGAAAAAATTGTTAATTAATTTATGTGTCCCGACCCGAAACCTAAACCATAATCCAATAATACATACTTATAATAATTACATGAAAAAGATTATTTGTAATGTCCATTCCATAAATTAATTAATTAAACAAAATTTAATAAAATATGCATTAATTAATCCAAAATGGCTATAATTATGACATTGTTTCCACTATAAATTGTTTGTAATACCTTCATATCAGGACCTATGTTCATCATCCATGAACTAAAGGAAAAGTAAGTAGTCGGGTTGGTAAGCAAGTTAGTAAATAGAAAGGAAGTTCAAGGAGCAAGGTAAATATGTTACTAGGGTAGGTGGGCATGTAGGTAGGCAACTTAATAAATAAAAAGAAACTTACACTAGCAAGGTAAGTAGGTAAGTTAATATGTAGGAAACAAACTACTTTATCAAGGTGGGTATGTTTGTAAAATATTTATGTTAATAGGGTGGTTGTGTATATAGGGTTGCTAAATGATAAGGTAGCTAGGTTAGTAGGGTAGGTAGTTAGTATGGTAGCTAGGTCAATAAGATAATTAGTTATAGGGCAGTTATGTCAATAGGGGATAATTAGTCAGGTACCAAGGTTGGTATAGTAATTATGAGGGTAAGAAGGTGAATGTGGTAGCTATGTGTGAAGTTAGGTGCAAGGAAAAAAACAACCAAAAACAAAAAATAAAAATACAATGGTGAACAACGAAAAAAATGGATTATTATGAACCCCATCAAGCGTTGAATGAAAAAATGCAACCAATTTAGTGGATAGAATGGCCAATTGGCGCATTGGTGGCTACTAGTTCATTCTGGCCCCATGGAGGGGGGGGGGGGGGTGGTTACCAAAATAAGGCACCCACCTAAAGCAATGTCAAATTCTAGTAACGACCTATCCAACTGCCTTACGTACATAATGATTTCTCACCATTGATTTCATTCTAATGCACATAAAAAAAACGTAAGAATGTCCTTAGGGAATTTTACAAATGTAAGGTGCCCTTTTCCTAAAACACGACAAAAATTTGAACGGGTCATTATGCCCTTAAAATTATTCAATTTCATTGGCCATATTAATTTTTCTTCACACCTGCATATATTGTGATGTAGTGTGATTCCTATTAATTAGTTCATGTGTGTGCTCATAACCTTTTTATTTTAAAGAACCATATTCATTGGTCCATGAACAATTTTCTGGGAACATTCAACACTCCCCAATGGAAGCACCTCTTTGGACCATTAGTTGCAATATAAAAGCAAATGTATTTCCCGATGGCTTACCTTTTCAATTTATATACATGAGAATTGAATTTCAAGCAATCCGTATGGGATAAAATTGAGGTGCTATTCAAAACACATTAAGGTAAAACTTGGGAATTTGAAGAATCTCAAAGGAACATGTTGAAAACACATTGGGACAAAAAAGGAAAAAAAAAAAAAACTCATCCCCACTCGACCTCCAAAAAGAAAAAATAGGGCCCATCATGAATGCATGTTAAGCCTTCCAATTGGCTACATGAAATTTTTATTTTAAAAACTTTTTGGCATCATGTTTTTCCTCCAATAGGGGTAGATTTTTGGGGACATAGTAGATGAATACTATTACCTAGGGTTAACAAAGCCTCCAAAGTAGTTGTTCAAAGAAGATAAAATATTCACTAGGTGAAAAAAATGAGTTTTTTTTGTTAAGGCCCAATTTCCAAATAATGGATGAAATAGAAAATTGGGATGAAAATATTACACATGAAAACAAGTAGCTCTGCCACTATCTTAAAATGATATATTACATTTAAAATTGTATTTATGAACTCAAATTATATGGGATAAGAGTTTGTTGGTTTTATGAAGAATCTTGAAAATCTTTTTCTCACCTTTTTATTAGGAATTTTATTTTTAACCTTTTAAAATTCATTGTGCATACTTGAAATTTTCAACCTTAGTTCCATTTATTTTTCTTTTAACCTTACAAATGAATATAAAATTGTAAGTAATGATATTGTGTTAGAATTTAATTCAAGTTTTTCAAAAAAAAATGTAAGCAATTTTTCATAATGTGCACAAGGTAAAACTAAATACTTAGATGTTTGAAATGAATGGATATACTCTAGATGCAAAGAGTTAGGAAAGTTATCCACTTAATTTTTAGTCTCATTTCACTTTCAAGTTTAAAAATTTGACATCTCTTGTAATTTTTGTTGTCACATTTTGGTTTTAGGATTTTCCATGAAAGGTGTTTTGTTGTTGTGCTTGATGGGTGTACATGTGGATAAAAGAATATCCAAATTTTTTCCATCTTGTAGTTGATAGTTATGATTTTTTATTTGCACATGGTCCATGAAAATTTATAATTATATATATTTAGGCCACAAGGTGCAACCATTTTGGGTGTCATTAATTAGATGGAAAATGCAACATTCATGTGCTATATTTTAAAGAACTGGATATGACAATATACATAGGAAGTGCGTTTGGTAATTTGAATGCAATAAAAATCAATTTGTGAAAATATGGCCTATATGCTTCTGTACACTAATTTACTTTCATTTACAGGGTCATTTGCCCATATATAGTCTAGTTGAAATCTAGTTTTTGTGGTGCTTTCACTAAATTGAACTTATCCATGAAATCTAATAGTTCTTATTTATTTTTTCCATGGTTATTGTTTTTTATAATGTCGACATTAAAATCTCCCATTATGATGATTAGATAATATTCGGGAGGATGTTGAATTATAGTTTGAAGTTTGTCTAGGATTGTAGAAATTGAACATGAATGAACTTTATACATGCATATAATATGTATTATTTTTCATGTATTAATATTAAAAGTTGTTGTTATATATTTTGAACCATCATTAATTATTGTATTAAAGAATTTAATTGCATGTGTATGTCATACATCATCATTAACCTATGACCATCATGGACTGAAATATATGAATACTTCAATGAATTTATAAATTTGTGCACATCTATTGATGCATGGTGTATTTTTGTTTTTATAAGACATAAAATATGAGACATTTGAAGGTTATGACCATAGTCGATGTCTACATAATGTTGGTACAAATAAGTTGTATTCAAGGCTTGTGTAATTATATGAAAATTAAATAAATTTTTAATTGAGGAATCAATGGTATCTAAGTTGCAAAATTTTTAAATCTATTCTATATGTACTATTGGATTCACATAGAAATTTTCATGTTCAATGGGAGTTAATAAAAATAATTTTTCTTTTGTTTGGATGCGGAATAATGTTATATATGTTAACCCATGTTCTTTTTTCATCATTAGTAGGATCAAAACCAATTCATTTAGTGATAATCTTTAAGAATAATGAATGGTTCTTACTATTGCAAGTTTAATTGAAAATTGAATCTTTATTATGATAAATGATTGAAATTACCGACTCTTATTTCTTTGATGATAGGTTCAATTGGTGTCCATTTTGATTCAATGTTGTTGTAATAATGACTATTTTACAACTTTGAAACATTATTCATATGATGATTTTGTCACAATCTGTTGTTAATGCATTAAAAATGCCATAAACTGCATTCGTAAGACCATCATACATTGCATAGTTAGCAACACATAATTCAATCAACAGATTTTTTAAAATTTAAATTGTAGAATACAAACCTAAAACCTTTCTTGGATCATTTGAGAGTTTGTCGGACGGTGAGCATGATTGATGATTAATAGCCATTGCTTTGAAAATAAATGTGGGAAATGTATTAGCAACACATGTTCCTTATGTTTTTGCATAAGATTATTTGTATAAAATAAATATGGAATAGTAAAATTATTGGGTGGTTATCGATTACAAATTAATTTATAAATTGAATAGCCTTTGTATTTTTTGTCACAATGAAAAAATATTCAAAGTTTGTATGAAAATTATATCAGATTGTAGAATTTTTTATTTAATTCATAACATTGGACATATGTTTGTAAAAAATTGGTGAAAATGCATTAACATTATCTTTGATATTTTGAAAATTCCAACTATCTTTCACATGGGGTGCTTAATAGAAATCACCTATCATAATAACATCCACACCATTGAAGAATTTGTTTTGAATATGTTTTATGGACCTTAATCTATTATTTATAACATTCAACATTTTAGCACCAACAAGTGATATTTCATTAATCACAACAAATTATAATTGTTCAGATTGACATGTTAACCTATTTGATGAGTCTATTGATAAGTTTGGTAGATTAAATAAAGATTATTAAATAGGTATGTTGAATGCTAAATGTATTGTTAAACCATCAATATATATATATGATTTACTTATTGATGCCATAAGTAAAGCCTTGGTTTTTGTTAAATTAGAAGATATGCTTTTATTGTATAATTATAATAATCCTTGAATTAAAAATTTTATTATAAAAGTTTTACCAATTCCAACACCCTTTGTAAAAAACAAACAAGTTAGTATACCAAGGTATAATTGTTTTCTATGCATAACATCATCATATACTAATCCTTGTTTTTCATTCAATTGTCTAAGCAAACCATAATATTAAAATTTTTGCACCATCATAAAATATGAAGATTTTGTGAAATTTTCATCTTTTCAAGTTTGTGACTTTTGCTTTAATACATTACGTGATTGATTCACAAAATCAAATCATATTATAATGTTCAATATTGATTGTGTTTGTAATAGGAATTACCAAATGTAAATCATTTACTTCATGTTATGTATGTTGTCATTTCAAATGATTATTCGATGTAATGGTTTTGATTTTGAGTATATTGAATCATTCATTTTTTCTATATTTGGATACAACATTTGGTAGTTGAAATTGATTAAATCTGAAAATTTTCATCATGTTGTTGACAATATGCATTATGCTATGTTACATCAATTCCAAGTTGTGAATTTTCTAAAGTTTGAAATGGTGAATATAATAAAAATTGTTCTTTTGATCAATTTTTTTTCAATATTTTTATATTTATTATAATTTACAAGTTTAATAATTTTGGGTTTGTGATGTTTTTTATTGGATTTTTTATGTTATAAAAAAACTAAATTCTTCTAGTAACAAATATTCATATTGATTCAGGCGAACAATATATTTGTCTATGATTAATGAATACATTATATCAATTGCATCAAATTATAATTCATTCAATGCAACTTGTGGTTTTAGCAAAACACATTCATTAGAAGGAATTCTTAAATGTATGACTCCATATATGATCGATGTTGCAATCATATTAGACATTATGTGACTAAAAACCCTTAGTTGTAATAATCAAGTAGCAAAGGACAAATAATCATTTAATGTTTGGCGTGACATTTTTCATCATATAGTCATTGACAACAAATCATAAAAGACAAGCCATATATAATGTTGAGGTGTCATATAATGAATGACTAATATATGATTGTTAAACATTAAACCATTTGATTATTCAAATTTATACCTAGATCAAAATCGTTTTTACGAATTATTATTTTAAATATTTTTAATTAGTAGGTAGGTAAGTAATAAGTTTAGGTAGGTTGAAAAAACATGTAGGTGGGTAATAGTTTAACCTATCTAATTTGACTTGCATAACCTATGTAACTACCTTAGTTTAGCTTATTTACCTTAGCCCTTTAGGAATGCACATAGGTTGCAAGTATTAGGAATTGAACCCTTTATTACCTTCACAATGATAAACCAAGTCCTTACCAATGGACTTCAACATCAAAAGGTGTCCAGTTTCGGTCAAGTTTTCTATTTCATATGTTTATTTTCATATCACTACAAGACTATGAGGTAGGTAATAAGTGGTAGGATGATAAGTAGGTAATGGGTAGGTTATAAGAAATAAAAAATAAAAGGGGGTGCAAGCAAGATATTTTGTACATATTTGTTACCTTGTTTTTTACTTGAAAACATGAAAAAAAACAAAATTTCAAACTTCTAACTTTCTTCTAGCATTTCAAAACAAATGAATTTTTTTTCTTTTTCATGGGGGTGTCTAGCCTCCCTCTAGCTTTTTAAAGCAATTTGTGTCATATAATTTGAACTTGAAAAAATACCCCAAAAGTATCCCCAAAAGTATCCCCCATTTTTTAGGGGTTGTGGATGATTTTAAATTATGAAAACAAATTCGATTAACCAAAAAATATATATTAGAATGTTCACCACATTAATATTGAGGTGCTTGAAAAACAAACACTACTAGGAAATACGTCTTAGTTCACTCTAGATTTCACTAGATTTTGAGTGAATTTGGACATTTTTACCTAATGAAATTGTTCAACCCCCTAATGAATAAGGACCAGCTGCTATAGACAATGACTTGTTTCACTAGGTACTAATGAAATAAGGTTATTGTCAAGTGAAAAATTTACCAAACCATTCACTTGCTAGTTAATTAACTAACCATCATGAAAATTAATTAAATTAGGTATTTAATATATAAATATTATTGATAACTGCATGATTTTAAAAGCCTATTATTTATTGACACATGTCACTACCTACACTAGGTTAAAAACTTAGTCTAGTTAGGTAAGTAGGCTACATAATCAACCTAGGCACTTATTTTAATAATTCAATAGGAGAATATTCAGCCAACAACAATACTATTCATACATATCTATGTGAGCTAATTTGATCGTGAAAATGATTATGGTTAGAGCTACCCTATCCAACAAATCAAAATGGAAATATGGAGAGCTTGAATTTTCCATGCTTGTATTTGCAATTTAATCAAAGGTGACATACCTATTAAGCACTTTCACCTCAAGTGCAACATCTCTAACTTTAAAATCCAAATCATCCATCACAACAAATAATCAATTTTTTTCACTAGAATAACAACCATTGTGCAAGAAAACAAAAAAAACTTCCCAAAATGAATTTGATAATAAATAAACAAAGTAGCAGAAAAAGGTCTTAATTAATACACACTTGAAAAAACTCAAGATTGCAAAAAACATCAATACAAAATGAAAGTTTAAGTCAAACACAATGTTTGTCTTAGTTAGAAAGAAAGATAAGAAACATACAATGTTATTTTCAATATGGGACAAAAGAACTTGATTGAAACTTTAAACCTAATTAAACATTTTACCGATGTTCTTTGACTTTAAGTAATTTTGACTACATGGTTGATTACAACTTAACAATGAAAAATCATATTCATGATTCAATGGTTAAGTTATGGTCTAATAATGAACAAAGTATCTTACAAATTTTAATCATGTAACTCATTGGTACATTGGAACCCTAATTGTCTCAATTCATATTTGAGATACAACATTTCAACCCTCAAATTTTTTCCAGTATTTAATTTTTTTTTTCATTTTCACTTCAATATATATCTATTTGGTACATGTATACGTGGTAAACATCAATTTTTTGGTCACTTGCATGAAAATTTTGTTCACACAAAAAGTTGAAATTGATTTTTTTTTCAGTTATAGTTATTAAATTCAATGTTTTGATTTCAAACAAGATTTTTTTAATTTTTCTTAAAATTTTGAAATCAATTTCTTTTGTGTTAAATGTTTCCATGTTTGATGACCCCAAAAAATGACGTTGATTTCTATAAAATATTTTCTTGAGAAAATATCCTTGTTAAATCATCATATTATGAGAAAAAGGGTATACTCCCCCTTTTTTCCCCCCCAACCTCCCCACCCCCCCCCCCCTCCCCCCTGCCCCAAGAAATAATTCCTTGAAAAAAAGAACTCCATATGCTTCCCAATATAACTTAATAAAACTCCTTTATTTTCAAGTTCATTAAAACCACACATCTAAAAAAAAAACCTTTTGAAAGATGAAAATATTTAAATATTTAAACCCCTGTGCTTTTATCACCTAGCTTCTTAAAAAAACATAACACCTAAACTTATCTATTAAGCCTACTTTTGATTTTTCAACCCCTAGACTCGCTCAAAAGGTGTTCCCAAAATGTTTAAGTAGGATTAAGCCAATAAAGATTGGACCAAACTAGTCTCTTCATCTACATTCATCCTTATTGGAGTTTCACCCTTAGTTTGGATTTTGTGCTACTTGCACGTACATTGTTGCTCCAATTTTTCATTAAATCAAAGTCTTGTTAAAGAAAAAAATCCTAGAAAACGAGTTTTATAAAACAATTTTCAATTTCGTTCACTATACGACTACATTCAAATTAGGGATGAAACATGGTTAAGATGGTAAAACTAGGGACCAAAAACATCATGACTTTTAAGGATAACCCTATTGTCCAACTCCTTTTTGGTCCCACAATTCATGTGTAAAGTAGCTTGTTATTAGTTGCCGAAGAATTCTAACTTTTGGTTCTTTGTGAAATCATTTGTACTGTCATTAGGCTAGAATGAACCAGTAGCCACCAAATGCACTAGTTGGCCATTCTATCCACTAGATGGGCTGCATTTTTTCATTCAACACCAAATGGGGTTCATCATAGTCCATTTATTTTCATTGTTGACCATTGTACTTTTTTTTTGGTTTGTTCTTGCCCGTTTTTTCCTGACCTAACCTCACACATAACTACCCTACTCACCTTCCTACCTTCCTAAGTATTGTACCAACCTTGGTACCTTGTTAGTTATCCCCTTTTGACATAGCTACCTTATCTAGCTACTATACTAACTACATACCCTATTGACCTAATCATTGTACTAACACCTACCATACTGACCTAGCTACTTCACTATTTAACAACCTTATATACACAACCACCCTATTGACATAAGTATTCTACAAACCTAGCCACCTTGATAGGGTAGCTTGTTTCCTATGTACTATTTATGTACCTCATTACTTTGCTATAATAACTTTCTTCCTCTTTATTAACTTGCCTACCTACATGCCTACCTACTTTAGTGACCTATCTACCTTGCTCCTTGAACTTCCTTTCTACATATTAACCCAACTACTTAGCTATATACCTACTTACCTACCCATGCACCCACATTCCTACCTACCATTATGCTTACCTACCTACCTACCTATGCTTTTTACATTGCCAAATACTTAATTATTTACCTACTCACTTTTTCCACACCCCCTAATCCTACCTATCAATTTATTAAGGTTCACCTTAATTCATGGATGATGAACATAGGTCCCCATATGTAGGTATTATAAACAATTTATAATGGAAACAATGCCATAATTGTAGCCACTTTGGTTTAATTAATGCATATTTTATTAAATGTTTTTACTTAATTTATTTATGGAATGGACATTATAAAACATCTTCTCATGTAATTATTATCAATATGTATGATTGGATTATGGTTTAAGGGACACATAACTAGTTAGCAAGTTTTTCACAAATTTATAATAATTAACTTAAACTAGGCTAAATTTGGGGGGAAATTTTTATAGTTTACACATATGTGAAGTAAGACAATTTCATTCTCTATCTTTTTCAAAGAGAATGGAAAAACATTATCTTGGAGAGATCACACAAAGGTAACAGACATATATTTTCTTTTGGTTTTTTACGAAATTTATTTGATTGTTTTTGAAGATTAAGGGTCTTTTCTCTGTCAATAAATGTTTATACTTTAAAAGCTTTAAACTTTGGTTTTTAGATTTTTTCATGTGTTCTTTAAAAAACAATTCTTTTGCATTATATAATTTGTATGCTTTACATAATTTCTTGGGTTGAACGCATATATCATTAAAACTTTTTTTGGTTAGGGTTTGTGTAATTAGGGTTGTAATAGGGCTTATGGAAAAATATCATTTGGATATTTTGGGTTATGCCTTATGATTTAATGTTTAAAAATTTGGTTCATATATATCAGGGCTTAAGGTTTATACTTTACACTTTGCTCATTGTATTGATTTTTTATTTTATCACTTATTTAGATCTATAAAATGATTATGAATTTCCTTTGTCTCCATATGTTCCATAATTGTTAAAGTTTAATATTTCTTAACCCACTTTTGTTTAAATGCAATACTCGTACCATATTATGATAATTCATGAACCATAAAACATAAAAATATTTTAAAAATATTTGATTCCCCACCAATACATCATGAGATTCATGTTTTTAAAATTATTTGTTAACGTTATAGTTTGATTTAACATATATAAAAATGAACATAATGAAAAATTGGTCACATTGATGGTATAAGGGGTTAAGGTTTGATGTAAAATTTACTAGTTAATGTTAGAATTATGGTTTAGGTTTAGAGTTTAGGACATATAAATTAATTAACATTTTTTTACAATTTTATAATAATTAAAATAAATCTGCAATGCATTTTGGGTGGAATTTTTAAAGCTTAAACATATGTAAAACAATTCAATGTCATTAAAAATTTATAAAAGGAAAAAACTCAACTTGAAGATATTATGAAATGGTAAGAGTATGCCTCATAAAGTTATAGAATTCCATAAATCAAATAAATTAAGCTAAATTATGGACATTGTTAAACTTGAATTATGGATCGACTTGCACTATGTATTATCAGGCTATTTTAGGCAATTAATGCTTACATCATTGATCGTTGCTTAACTTGGAAGATACTTTCCAATGACAAATGCATCAAAGAGGTCTAATTTTTGTCCATATCCCATTGAAGCCTAAATGGCAGTGATAGTTGAAGGGAGCGAACGGCTTTGTGAAATATTTGATGGTTGAGGTCACTTTTCGCTTGTTGCTTGAACTATCGTCGACCTCCACACTGTCCCAGCCTTCGTGGATGAAAAAAAAGCACCGCACGGTCACATCTCCTATGGCATCCTTGGAGACAACCTCCAAGTTGAACTTTAGGGCGTGTTTCATTTGGAATGGGGTCGATTTCATGTCACATAGACGAACAAAAGTGCTAGACCTTATTGAAGAAACCCCATTGCTAGTTGCAGCATGTGTATAATTTTTTTCCTATTTTGTGGACAATTCCAAACTTATTTTATGAAAATCCGGGTGCTATTTTTAGAAATCCATAATTTTAAGAAGCTTGGGTGAGACACATACCTTCTTTTGTGTTTTGTTACAAATTTTATTTAATTATTCAAAAATTAAAGCCAAATTTGTAGTTGGTGAAAATGAATACTTATGCATGTATTGTAAAATTATATAAATACCTAGCCCTAAATGTAATACTTATATTCAAGCTCATTTCAATATAACCCATAGGTGATTTATTCAACCTTAAATGAGGGATTAACCCTAAATGCAATATCCACATGTAGAGTCACTTAAAAGTAACCAATAAGTGGGTTGGGTACCCAAAATATGTCTCTTTATATACCTAAATTAATTTTATGAAAATTAGTTATCATGAATAATTATATAAAATAATGATATGAATAATTTATCAACATAAAAAATTAATTAAGATAAAAAATTAAATAGCATTTAATTAATTTGATTTTTATATCTAAAATTTAATTATCTGAATAATTAAGGTTCAACCATATAATCAATTAATTAATATAGGAAATAAATGATTGTTAAAATATGATAATCAATCATTTATTTTATTTGAAATATTTTTTTAGTAATTCCTTAATTGTGACAGTATTTGCTGATATTTAAATTAAACTATTTGGTAATACGAATATTAAATATTGCAATGGAGACCTATATGTGAGTATTGCAATGGATGTAAAAAACTAGCAATCATTTACAATACCTGTATGTAGGTATTGCATATTTGAAATGGCCTTATGGAAGTTAAATAGAAAGGATGTAGGTATTACATGTTTGGTTTCATGACAATGCCAATAAATTAATTAGAATGTGGGTATTGTTTTTAAAATCTTTAAGTGATGTGAATCCTCATACAGTAAATGTAGGTATTACACTATGTTCATTTTGATTTTTGTAAACCTTACACAAATTAATTATAAAATGTGCATATGGGACTATTTAAGTTTTGATTATTACATCTAAAGCACTAAGAAGATGATAAAAAAGAAAACATATATTATTAATTAACTATGATTAAAAGTAAATATTATATTGATAAAAAATGTACAAAAATGGGTGGATGAAAAAATGTTAAAGAATCCAATGAAAAAAATGGTTTTCTATAAATATCAAAGGACTAAAGTTCAAAAAGCGGGTAGTCCAAAAAACAAATTAATTAATTATATAAAATGGAAAACCATATCATTATCTACAATGTCATGTTTAACGCGATAAGCAGTTGTCACATTTGTAGCCCTTATTACATGATGAGCAATGTACAAATGGCGACATTACATCTCAACATGAATTGTATGTGTAACAAACTCCTCTTTTATTTTGCCTTAAACCCTATAGACACCCAACAATCACCAAATTAAACCCTAACACACCTTGGATGAAACAAAATAATATACAAAAAAAAAACATTGATTATTATTTTTTCTTACCTTCCATGAATCATTTTATATTCATTAGATTCATGGAAATTCAATACAACTATCAACTTTTGTGTTCGATTCATTTTAGTGGACTCTCGATTCCAATTTTTGATTTCCCATGCCATCTTTAATTGTCGTGCATATGCAAAATGAATGGATTGAACCATCTTTTGTAAATCTTTGTTTTTCTCCATCTGTGATGCTACATTTGAAGGCACATTTCCCATGCTTTAGGCATTAAAACTCGACACTTGCAACAATTGCTTTGAAACTAATTTGACCAAAAAATTACCATTTTATCCCACTTGTGTTGGGCTTTGGTGTGAATGCAATTAACAACCTTTTGATCATTTCACCTCTACATGGCCATGGCATTTCCCAAGATGCGAGTGTTCATTTTAACATAGTTTTGATGTCAAAGACTTCCTTAAAAAATTGAAGGTTTCCTAGGTTTGGCCTATTTTGTCACTAAGCCATGCACTTCTTTTAAATGTTTGGTCAACAACTATTTGGCAAAATATGCAACAATTCAAATGCTAACTTTACACTTCCATTTTGACCCAACCTTCATCCATTATTTGTTATTTCAAGCCATATAAATTGGATAAGGGGGTGTTAGTGGTTAAGAGGCTTGGTTGGTTTCAAGCTCTGGACTTCAATTAAAAACTATATTAAAAAAATCATTATTTTGTACTAAAAAAACCTTAACTTTAAAACTTTAGATATAGAAAAATCACACAATAGAATGTAAATATTGTAAAACATAAGATCACATAATTAGATGAACTTACTACAAATTTAAACCTTTTTAAAGTATTGTAATAAAAAAGTTTTGAAAAAAAAATCTAACACCTTCCATGAAATGATAAAGGTGCAGGTATAATTAAATTTAAATCCTTTTGTACAATTTTTTTCTACATTTGATCAATGAATGTAGATTCTAAAACAATTTAACCCACCACTTTTTGATCGAAATTCCCAATCTATATTGGAAGGGATTTCATCATTTGAATTGTGAACAACCACCATTGCCAAGTCTAAGCCACATGGATTGTTTGATTCACAACTCTTGGTTTTGATGGAACAACAATTTGCTCCCCAATTGTCACTTATGATGAAATAACATTTTGTTTCTAAGTTTCCAAATCACCACCAACTTTCTTTAGTTTCCTTTCCTTAACCATTATAACCTTAAACACTTAAAAAACCACTAGATCATTATTAATTGTCAATTCTAATGAACAATTAACAATTCTTCACAAAAAAAGGACCATGAAAAAATAAGAAAAAAATAAGAAGGGTTTAGGGTTTAGCAAGCCATTATTTTCTTTGCAACAAAACACTTGAAAAAGGTCATGACAATTGTTGTCACCTTCTTTGCAACAATGCCAACAAAAAAAAAGGTGACAACAACAAGCTTGTTGTCGTCACCCATTTTTGCTTCAAATTTTTGGATGATGATAGCAAGCTTGTTGCCATTGCTTTGTTTGCAATAACAACAACAAAAGAAAAAAAAATGCAACAACAATGTTGTTGCCAGCATCTCTTTTGCTTCAAGTAGAAAGAAGGAAAAATTAGGCTTGTTGTTGTCGCCTTGTTTGCAACAAAAAAAAAAAAAAAAGAAAGAAAGACAATGACGTGCTTGTGCCATCACCTTCTGCTTCAAACATAAATAAAAAAACAAAAGAAGAAGTGGATAATGTCTTCTTCTTCTCAAGTAGAAGAAAAGGAAAAAAAAAAAAAAAATGCAAAGAAGGGAGGGAGCTTACCTTTCTTCTCTCGTTTCTACATTTGGGATGAAGCACTTATCTTGCATCCTCCTCTCAACATTCCTTCAATGTTGAGCTCTCCACCTTCTTTAGGCCTTATGTTTCGTGTTTCTTCGAAGTTCTATGCTATTCAAGCTTGGGAGCTCTCTCGAGCTCTAGAGATGGAGTGAGTGGGAAATGAGGTGAGGGAGGTAAGAGGGGGGAGTTAGGTAGGATGGGAAAATTTTGGGGCAAAGAAGGGAGTTGAAAAATCCTTGGGCAGGGGAAGAGTTTGTGTTTTTTGGTTCATCCCCAAAACGGCTTGAATGGCCTTATCCTGAACTGGTGCATTTTTTTTTCTTTTTCTTTTAATTTAACGTCAATACTCGGACCAGAGAGATCCATTTGACGACAATTACATAGTTGACTTGAGCAAAACACTCCTGTTTGTCTAGGCAAGAAACTAAGTACAAAGCTACCGCTTTTTGATTAGCCGAATGCATCAATTCAGGAAGTAAGCTGCACGGTGTCAATTGTTTCCCTAACTATTGACTAAACTTGCAACGAATGTCATGGTGAGCAGGGCACACTAATAACAAGTGGTCTTCATCCTCAACAGCTCCTAGGGAACATAGACGACAAATCTTATCTCTCTTCGGGACACTCTCAGGCTTTGCATGCCTGCCACACTCTACCTCCAAATGATGGTTTGAAGATCTGAACCTTGACAAAGATTGCATGAGCTTAACATTTGTGATCACTTGCAAATACCGCTGATGTGCATATGAGTATCCAGATTCTGTTGTACAGCTTGTGTTCATCAGCTGGTATGTACGTAATCTGCTACTTTTGGTTTTGGCCTGTTCACCAGAAGTGGATTCTAGGTAAGAAGCCTGTGCACTTGCTATAGCACACTTGATATTAGCATAGAGAACCTCAACACCTTGGTCTTTAAGCCACAATTGCACGTTTTGGAGCCAACATTGTTGGTTATCATTGAGCATGTTGAGCATCTGGATCTGGGTCTAGTACGCACAGTACAACAAACAATTTGCTGTGGATTTCCGTAATCTATCATAATACTTGAGAGTTTGTTGCCACCAGAAATATTATAATGGATACCTTCCAAACTCCCCCAACACAACAAAAGTGCTTGTTGTTTTATTGACCCCTAATATTCCTCTTAGGACCATTCTATGTACTTGTTCTGCTTGTTGCAACCCTTTCGCCCCTGTACAACCTGTCCACACCTTGTATGCATAGCTCAGTATTGAGCATACCAGTGAGTCGAACAACTGACACATTACTTCCGGATCTATTATGCTCAGATCATTACATTTACGGCGTAATGCAAACAGTTCCTTCTTCCCAGCAGTAGTCAATTTGGCTATGGCTACTGCCATGCCTTTTGTACTATGTAACTCTAAACCCAAGTATCTGAATGATTGAACCCGCTCAATGGTTGTCCCTCAATATGTGAACTCTGGCCCACCTTGGTCTTGCTCACATTGATGACCAATTGTCGGTCAACACAAAACTCAGACAAAACATTTATTTGTTTCTGCAACCCTTGTGGGGTTTCTGACATCAATGCCAGATCATCGGCATACAGCAGTAATTTGACTATTATGTCTGTCAGCTGTGGCGGGCTGTCGCCCTCAAGTGCATCTACATGTTTCTCAAGTCCATCTAGGTAGAGTCCAAAAAGCAGTGGACTCAGTGGACAGCTTTGTTTGACCCCAATGCCACATGGGAATCGGGCTGATAGCCCTTCTGTTGGATGCATAACTCTGACGCTATCCTAGCTATACATGCTCTGTAGACACTGCATGAAGCGACCCACAATTCCCATCTCATCTAGCACTGCCATAGCAGATCACCAGGCACTGTATCAAAAGTTTTGCGGAAGTCCATAAAACAGCAATACACCTTTTTGCGTTTGTGAATGCTCTATTCAATGAGCGTTCGCAAAATGTACAGGTTATCCATGGTGTGGAAATCTTTCCTAAAACCAGCCTGTCCCCTGGTACGTAAGCCCCTCTGTTCTGCCCAGCTGCTCAACCGTGCCTCAAGAATCATGGCAAACACCTTAGCTAATACAGGACCCACTGTGATTGCCCTGTAGTTTTCAAATTACAAGGCATCACCACCCTTGTGCAATGCATGAATGACTCCAGTAGACAAGCTTGCTAAATAACCTTGTTGCAACAACTTGTTGAATACAATCTATAGTGGTACATGCAACATATCGCCAGCATCAAGTAGAAACTCTGCTTTGATGCCATCTAAGTCAGCAGACTTGTGATGTTTGAGTCTCCTCATCACTCATGCAATCTCATCTAAGATTATGTCACAGTTTAGTGTGCTGCAAGCATCACTTGCAAAAGGGTGTGACAAGTTCAAGACCACCTAATCTGTAGAGCTACCCTGTGCCCCAGCTATATTATTGGGGCATTGTCCTTCCAGTAGCTTCTAGAAGCCAACGACCAAGTCTGTTTTGCTGATAGCAACGGATCGCTCCTTGGTCTTGGAGTATTACCTCCAGAAGCTGGCTGGATCTGTCTTTGCTAGTGCACACAACTGTCGCCCTTGCAACTTCTTGTACGTGCGTTTCTTACGACGCAGTAGCTGTTTAAGTTGTTTCTTCCATTCGCGTGCTAGATGGCTGTTAGGATGAAGCTTTGCATATGCAAATACTTCCTTGTGCTTGCTACGACATTCAGTATCAAACCATGGTTGATGACGATGTTGTGTTGTACTGGTGCGTGCCGTAGGACAGCCATGCAGAGTCGCAGCGGCGTTACAATTGCAATCATGCAATAACTACATGGCCATGTTAACATTGTTTGTGTCACTCATCTGTGCTATGCACTAGGTAATCTGTTGCTGCAGGTGTTGACAATATTGTGTGCACTTGCTAGCATCATATTTGAAACGACGGATGTCTGTACGAGAGTCTGAAATAGTTGGTGACACATGTTGCTAAGGTAATTACAAGTTGAGTGAAAGTGGCTTGTGGTCGGAATCACCCCCTTTTCCACAGAATAGAAGGCATTTATGTACCACAAGTGATGTGGCACAATCAAACAGAGCATGTGATGCGACCATATAATCCACAAGGCTAGAGCCGCCATTGGCACGGCAAGTGCATTCCCCTGATTCATCGCCTGTGAGCTTGCCATTGAGAATGAACAATCCCGAGGAGCTGCAAAGGTCTAAGAACTCATTGTGCCAACCTTTCAACCCCCCCTTGTTCGAGTTATGTTGCTTAGGCAAAACCTTCGGGAAGTCATTCCCTAATGGCAGCGTGTCAGGCATGTGCTTTGCAAAGTAACGACAATCAACATAGTCGTCAGCTACACTGGTCCTTGCATTGAAATCACCAGTGAGTAAAATACTGCCCCCAAGGTCTTGAATCATGCTAACCTCTGCAACAATGTTTTCAAACAAGCCTTCATTAGCATATGGGGACCCTATGGGTGGAGCATACACTACAGCCAAAAACAACGATGCAACCCCCGAGCATTGGAATTGTAGCCACAATCTGGTGCCATCTGTGTTCTGTTTCCATAGGGATACACAATCTAACCAAGAGTCATTTACAAATACTGCAACACCACCACTATGCTTCATTGCTACTCTGACTGAGCTCATGTCAAATACAGGGCGTGGATTATGTAGACACTGAAAACTAGGCATATGTAGTGGTGTTTCATGAGGGAACAAGTGTGTTTCAGTCAGTGCGACAACATCTGATTCATCAAACAATTTCTGTATATGTGAACTGGTACTTAGCTTTGTGTTTGTCCCCCCATGGATGTTCCACAGGGAGACTCGTAATACTCTCTGGTCCCAGCACCCCTAGTGTTGAGCTGTGACTTTGGTGTCATTGATGTAAAGGTCTGCGCCACACTAGTAAGCTTTCATCTTGTCCACTTTGGCCTTCTCAAATAGATGCCATGATGCCTTCTTTTGCTCTTGCTGTTGTTTGGTTCACTCCAGCCCTATCACTAGTCTCGGAGATTAAATTAGATGAGGCAATTGTTTTTTTTTTTTCTTTTCTTTTTTGGTTTGTCAATTTTTTGATGTAGCCACAAGTGATCATCCATAGGAAGATTTAAGAAAAAATTGGGCTACAAATTAGTCATTGAATAGAAGCAAATATAAAAATATGGAAATTAAAAAAAATAAAATTTGATGAAAATTCAGGATCAGAAAAGCCCAAAAATCAGTTTACTTTTTGCATTTTTAATTTTAATTTTCGCTATTTGACATTTTGTCAGTAAATAAAAGGCTGAGACCCATAACGGAAGAACAAGTTCCTAATAAAAACTGACTCACCTCCCAACACATTTCAACCTAGGAATAATCGCCCGTGCAAGGCAGAGCTGAGCACAGGCCCAAATACGGTAATGCCCACTGTCGAGGGCTTTATGGACTGTAAATACCTGATCATGTATATATATTTCTTGGGATACCTGTCAGGTACCCATTGGGTATCACAGGAAAATATTTAAAAATCGAGGGTGGGCATTTCTAAAAATACAATAGACCTATGTTCTGCAAGCATTGACATTTTTGAAAATGCCCGGCCGGCGTATGCAGGGGAGAGATTATACAACGCCGTAATGTGCCCTCCAGGTACAGTAACAAATTTCCGAGCAGGTGCTTACAAGAGACTTCGATATTTGCGTCAAGTTTCAGATGGAACTTGCGGACAGTTTCCAGATTCCCCTGGTCGGCCACAGTGAACCAGCACCCAACACCAGCGCACCATGACGGATGGATAGTAAGTGGTCAGGAAACAGTTTTCTGTTGGCTTCCAGTTTCCTAGCTAACCATGGTGGTTAGCTCAGTTGCTTTTTTTCTTTTTCCCCTACTTACCTACTAACAACCCACAAGCACGTTGTTGTTAGTAGGTAGGTAATTAAAAAAAACAGCCCTTACCTATGTATAAACCATCTACTTACCTAACAAATACCTATTTTCTTACTTATCTACCTGAATATATGAGACCTATAGAATTGGTTACCAAGGTGAAACCAAATATTAACTGGCCCCACTGGTCTGATTTTGGCAAGCTGACCAACAAGCATGGTTGCTGAATGAAAGAAAGGAAAGGCTGAACCATGCCCAGGAAATAGAGAGATTCTTCAGGAAAATCTTGTGAAATTTCTGGGCTGGCCTTTTTCCATAGGGTGGAATGCAACCCTTGAGAGTGTGCTTCCATGTTGACAAGAGAAACTGCAGACAGTTCTTGAGAATCCCTTTACACTATGGTGAGGGAACATGACCGTGGGACTGTTTGAGAGCTGTGATAGATACATTGAGCAGCTTGTTGATACGACCAGAACCTATCACTATTTTTGAAGATTCCTGTTTCCGGCCATACAGTTTACAAAAAGGAAGAAACCAAATGACAACAACAACCCAGGAAACAAGCAGACCGGCCACAGACATGGTGTTTTTTTTTTGGTTGGGGGGGTTTTGTTGGGGCCGAAATTTCACTATATTTCAACAAAGAAATTGGAGAATTTTGGTTTTTCTAGTGTAAATTCAGGTATTTTTCTATTTTTTAAAATCCACAATTTTGACTTCATGAAAATGGAGAAAAAGAAAACACTGGTGGGACATGAATTTCTCCGCAGCACCCTGCTTGTGTATGATCATGTCACATTGTGGCCTTGCCATTTACATTAAAACGTATCTTAAGGCAAAAAATAAATTATACAAACTCAAATATTTCACCATGCAAAAATCTAATCTTCAAAAAATCCTCTAAAAGAAATCAAAATCCTTCAAGATATTACTAGCATGTACCCCTTGCGTTCGCTGCCGGGATAGGCATTGATGTGAAGGATAATGTAATCATTTTATTACAACAAATATATATCCATTACATATACATGCACACACTACAATCTACCAAATACTTCTTCGATTCATGTTTTTGGTTTTTAAAAAAAACTTTTCTTTTGGTCCCCCCCTCGCCCGATCCTTCGCATTTCCCACTCCGGTTCTTTACCCCATCGACCTGCCCCCCCCCCGCCCGATCCTTCACATTTCCCACTCCGGTTCTTTAACCCGTTGACCCCCCCCCCCTTCCTTCACATTTCCCACTCTAGTTCTTTAACCTTTCGGTTCCGACTCTTGAGATCCCAACAGGAACAAAAGAACCGTCGGTTCCCTTCATTTCAACAACCTTGCCGAGCTGATGGTTTTCGTGAAAGAACTGCCACTTCGTTGGCGGGTTCTTTGTCTTTGTCATTATTTTGAAGCCCATAACTATGTACCAAGACTACCTTTTTTTTGCTACTGTCCGTGGCCACTGTCCGTCCGGCTTCAGAGGAAGCTTCATCCATCCATGGATGGATGACGAGACGGATTTAGGGGTTGCTTCACCACGCCGGCCCAAAAGTTTTCATATATAGATAACTCTATAACTAATCTCAAGTTTCAACGCAAGCTAATATATCATCTTTCAAAAATCCTCATATGAAAATAGACCTATTAGGTACCTAGGGGCCAAAACCCCTTAAGCTACTATATTCTATAATGAATCTAAACACAATATCCTTGCCTTGGTAGGCAAGGCCAACAAACATATTTAACCATGCAAATGATATTGGCTGCCAACAACATCCTTCAATTCAAAAACCATCCAATTTTGATTTCCCAATTTTGGCTGGTTGCAATGGCCAATCTTTTTGTTTCTGTCTGCCGAGAGCAAAGGGTCTTGACATCTGTGCAATATTTGAGAATGAAATTTTGACTAACAAATGTGGGAGTGGAGCCTACCTATCTAATATTGGCTGGGACATTATCCACATAGTGAACATATTATGCATCAGTGTACACATTTGGGGTAAAAATTTGATACAAACTTCAACCACTGTGTAAGTGATAGATAGTTAGAGAAGCTCTTGATCCAGCAATGGAAGGGAACCAGTTAATTTGAAGTTATGAAAAGGGCAGAGTTGTTATGCTATGAGACCCTTGTTTCCATACATGTTATTGGAAGTTATCACATACTATCTTAGCTTTCCGAAACCTTCCTCTGACAAATTCTGATGTCGTGCTCTAGGGGTTTCACATTATTTTGTGTTTGTATTGTTTAAGATTGGTGGCAGTTTCAATACACAATTTACATGAATCTTCAAACTTGTAATAAACAAAGCAGATACACCCACACCTAGTATGTGGGCCTTTATTAGTGTTAACCACGTCCAAAACATTGTGCATATTCAACAGGCCAAAAGGAAACAAGTGCAGTCAGTACAAAAGTGCTGCTGCAATTTTTTCCTCCAGTCTGGCCATTTGCCCTGTTTATTTTCACCTTGTTGCGCCTAGGCATGTTTGATTCCATGTTATGCACCCCATGAACACACTAGGGGTATAAAGGCGTATATAACATATTACTTGACATGTTATGTGAGGTTACAGCTGCAAAACATGCCATATTATTTGAGGTTATGTACGGGAGAAGGGTTTCAAAATAGGGCCTACAGGGATTTATCAGCCTTGGGGGAGGGATCGAGAATCCCGAAAGGCCCTATTTTGAAACCCTTCTCTGGCATAAAGAATTGGTTGAGTTTTTTTTCGCATCCTTTTTTGGTATGCCTTCTTTAGCTACTTTTTTTTGCTTTGCCCTAACCCTAGCCCTTACTTTCCATTACTTTCTTCTTGTGTGCACCGTTATTTCCTTTATCGGATAGTACAAGATGTTTTTTTTTTCTTTCTGTGCGCGCTTTTCTTCTTTGAATGAATTGTACAAGGCATCGCCTCTTTGCTTTCACTCAACAAGGCCAAGGTTGGAACATCACCATTGCATCTGTACAACTGCTCGCATATTCAAGATCTGCCCCCATCCATGAGTGGACTTGGGAAGTTGAAGGTGTTGCACATGGGGCAGACTAGAGTGCAAACACTTCCAGAGGATTTTGGGAAGTTGGGAAGCCTTATTGAATTGAATCTTCAAGAATGCCAATCCTTAAAATCACTCCCTGACAATTTTTGACTCCTTTTTGAACTTCAAAAACTTGTCATGCATCACAACAAAAGCTTTGTCAAACTACCAGAAGGATTTGGAAGACTTCAAGCCCTTGCTGAGCTTGATCTTGGCACTTGCTCAATTGAAGAGAAGGGATTGTCTTCAGATTTTGGGAACTTAAGTGGACTCAGGACACTTCGCTTGCAATACAACAAGCTTGCTACACTTCCTGAAACCTTCAGAGACCTAGGAGCCTTGGTCTCCTTGGACATGCATCATTGTCCAAACCTCATTGATGTTCAAGCATTGCCGTGGAATTTGGAGCACATGGATATTGGTGACTGTCCCAACCTAACAGACATTCCATTCCTGGGAAAGATGAGCTTGCTGAAGTGTTTAAGACTATGCAACTGCACAAGATTGACACAATTACAAGGCTTGGAATCCTTGCCTTCTCTGGTGGAATTAAATGTAGCAGGTTGCACCATGTTGGAGAATGTATCAGGTCTTAACCATAACAGGGCATTGGAACAATGCTACTTGAGTGGAAGTAAGATCTCCATGAAATACGACAACGACTGGTTGAAGGTAAGTGAGCTCGACTTCCACTATCTTTGGATCAATGTTTTCTTAATTGAACACAATGAAGGCATGTTGATTCACAATTTACCTCAAGTGCCTCAGTATTTAATCAATAGGATCAATTATATATGTTTATTGTAGATAACATTAAAAAAAACAACTTAATTAGGAAAAGCCAAATCTCATATGAAGATCTGGTGGTGATCAAGGTTCCCAACCTAGGACTACTCTTGTTTAAATAAATTTGAGTTGCAGCCTTTGTTAGTTGAAGGATTGGATTAATTTTCCTTCACACAATTTCTTAAAATTTCATAAGTGGGACATATTGAATGATCGAGTTCTACTTTGCATTTCTTAACTTGCTTGAGATTTCAAATGTTATTTTGTAGAAAGAACCAGCAACACAAGTGGTTAGCTACTACGAAGATACCATAGCATTTGCGCACAATGGCATGGCCCAAAAAGTGACATCCAAACAATGGGCCAATGAGCTTTGCATGGAAACCATCCTCACAAACCCAGAAGAATGTATTGCAGTCATCTTCTCATTTGTTGCACATGACCAAGGTTGGTCTGACTATCCTTATGACCAAGGTCGCTATAACGGTTGGTGCTCCATGGAAGCTCGCATTGTTCGAAACAATGAGGACGTTTACATCAGCAGTTTGTTCCGATTGCGACATGCTGACAGGAGAGACCAAATGTATTTTTGCACATTGCGAAGGCTACACCCATTTGTGCATGCTTTGCAACATGGAGACAAGATCCGTGTGTACGCATGGTCAAAGCTACCCAGGATGGGCCATCACAGTGGAACAAGGGGCAGTGTGTGCCGTGCATGCAACAAAAGGAGAATTGGATCATGAGAAGGTGCATGTGGTAATGAATGGTGGCAGTGAAACTCACCCAAGCAATAAAAGTGTCAGTGAGTCATTGGATGATGAGGTGAAGGTGAAGTTGGCGACACTACAACTTGCTGATAATCCTAAACTCATGACACCAACTTTTGCAGCCATTGACCCTGATGCAATAAAAAAGATTTACTGTCATGATCAACAAATGGCTTATACAATGCCTAGAAGCTTGAGAGACCTACACAACTTGGTCACTTTAGGGATCTACCATTGTCTAAACCTCAATGATGTTCAAGCATTGCCACAGAGCCTGCAATACCTTGATATCTGTGATTGTCCCCAGCTCATGAGCATTCCATCATTGGACAATTTGAGCTTGTTGAGATCCTTAACATTGTGCAAGTGCACAAAGTTGACCCAAATACAAGGCCTCGACTCCTTAACTTCTTTGGTGGAAGTGAACTTGACAGGTTGCACCATGTTACAAAATGCACCAGGTCTGAATAATAACAATACTTTGGAAAAGTGCTACTTGAGTGGGAGCAAGATCTGCATGCCCTATGACAGCAATTGGTTGAAGGTAGTTGATCATATCTTCAAATTGACTTTACTAAATTTCAATGTGTTGTTCTTTGAACTTGTTGGTGATTTACAATGTTGCAATGCTAAATCAACAAAAACATTGCAAATGTTCTATATAAGGTTGGAATGTAGTAGGTATTTGATGATTGTGTGTTATTGTGAACCCTAGGACTTAAATTTCCTTTGCTACTTGATTAATGCCAACTTCAAGAAGTTCCTATCAGGTCTTTTATTTGGACCTTGGTCATAATAGTTTAGGATATATTTCTTCAGACTTGGTCATGATTGGTTTTTCATTAACGTCACCAAATTCATGTTATAGTTTTACATTCATCATCTTATGTTGGTAAGTAACACCTAACATTGTTATGTTGCAGAAACAACCAGCTGAACAGGTGGTCAGCTACTATGACAGCAACCTAGGATTTGCCAACAATGGTATGGCTGTCAAAGTAAAATCCGAAAATGGTTGTGAGTTGTGCATGGAAACCACTGTTACAGAACACAAAGAATGCATTGCAGTCATCTTTTCCTTTGTGGCACACGATCAAGGTTGGTCTGAGTATCCCCATGAACATGGTCGCTACAATAGCATATCCTCTATGGAAGCTCACATCATTCGAGACAATGAGGAAATCCAAACTTGTGAATTGTTCAGACTTCGGCATGCTGACGAGAAAGACCAAGTGTATTTGTGCACATTGCGAAAGCTACACCCATTTGTGAATGCTTTGCAACATGGAGACAAGATTTGTGTGTATGCACAGTCACGCTACAAGGGATGGACCATCACTGTCGAAGAAGGGGCAATGTGTGTGTTGTATGCTATTCCTGGGGATCATGGTGAGATATGTGCGGTAGTCAATGGGGGCAATGAGGCCAGCTCAAATTTGTCATCCAAGGAGGTGAAGGCAAAATTGACAAGACTACAATTGGTTGACAATGCATCTCACCAAATGAATACTGTCCAACAGAGAATATTTTGTGTCGATTCGGTCCCGGTTTGTTTCATTACTTAAACCCAGATCCTTCCCCCCCTATATGAGGTTGCTTTGAAATGTTTAAGGTGTAATTGATTTCCACATAATTTTTGTGTATGAATTTGTATCAATCACATGCGATGTTGTGATCAATCTCATGGAAGTTGGAATGTTGGTATCATTTGAAATTTTCATGAGTCTTCAATGAGTATTTGAAATGGAATTCAATAGGTTCTGTGAGATTAGAAACTTTGGGTTCATTGCATCATATTTGTGCATAGATGATATAACTGTTCTATCCTGGGATCTCACATAATGGTATATTGTTTCAAGAAGTGTGCTAATTGATAAATCTATATGATGTCATTGGCAGGTTGTGAACCCGCAAACTGGCCAACCAATGATATTCCAATGTAAAGGTTGCAGTTGCAGACCAATTATAACACTATTAGTCTTGGTGATGTCGGTCTTCATTGCAATGCTACTCCATCAAAATCAGAAGACACTTTTCCAAAATCTTGTAATCCTAAACTAGCAACCCTAGATTCAGAACTCATGACAAATTTGAACCCATGTCTGTCACCCCAAATTTTTTTAAGGAATACCTTGCTAAGTAAATCATCTGTACTAGACAGTGATCATGAACCAATTCCAAAACCTGTTTCAAAGAAGTCTATAACTCTTAATGCACCATCCATGTCAACCAGAACTAAAGTTTCTATGCAGGAAAAGGTGCTTAAACCTAGCAAGAAAAGAAACCCCACACATTCCATTCCAGGAACTGGGCCACGACTTACACATGCTTCTAGACCTGTTCCAGACGTAGCAGTGTGTAAGAAGGCTGAGATTTAGATCACCTAAGTTCTGTGATTACAATGCAAGTTGTGACTTGTACTTGAACTTCAAGTTCAATATATATCAATATATTTGATTTCAACTACTCACTACATAGTCAATGTTGCAACATGTTAAATTTCTCCAAATTTTTGTTCTGTGTGTACTGCAGTGAACTTCATTTGCATATGAATCAAATGGATCAAGTGTAGTTTTAAGATGAACTCTTAATATTGATATTGTGTTGATTGTACTATACTATGGTCATGAGCTAATTCTTTGCTGGGTAGCTTGAAGTGTGGTCTCACCACATGTGAACTTACTTGGGTTCTTAAGTAGGATGTCTGACAACCAAGTGAATCTAGGTCAAATAATGCTCCAGGAGTCTTTTTATCCTGAGAACACCATACAATTATAACCATTTTTTCCCCTTTATTTGTTATCCAGAATTGTGGGTGGGAAAGCAGAGAACATTACAAGTTCAAATCCATGGTGCTTGGACCTCAATGAGGTTGGGATTGGGCTTCTATCGTTTTTGTCGTGGCCAATTCCAGAAAGACAAGGTCAGACATTTCTCTATGTATTATAGGCATGACATTGCTTGTTTTCACTTTCTATTTATCAATGAATTCAAGTCTATTTTTTCATTTTTGGTTTTAGAGCTCCTTTCCATTCCTAATCTTTCTCTATTTTAATTGGGCATGAAAAGTTTGTGAGTGCCAAAAGAGTATCATTTGTCAAAAGATAACAATCTAGTCGCACAAAGGTCATGTGCCCACTATCGTGGAGGAATGCAATCTCTGAAGGATGGTTTGCCCATGAAAATGTGGAGGACAATGTGAATGCACCAAGGCCAAGCTTATCAAAGGACTTGGTTTGTTTGATTCAATCTCAAATATGATAGGGACATTTGAAGATTCAATTTTGAATGGACAGACACAACTGCAATACCAATAAAGTCAGTCCACCAACTGTTCATAAGGTAGTTCCAAGGTGGTGCTAGTGCAAATTTTATGGCCTCCCCTAGAAAATGAGGAGGAATTTGTAGATGTAAAGACCAAGTTTATCACAAGGCCTGGTCTTTTTGTGTCAGAGGCCCTGATAACAGCCTGGATTTATCAAGATTCCATTCCAAAAGGAAAAGCACAACAATAAGCCTTTGAAAGACAAACACAGCGTTTACAAAGAATTGAGGTGATGCCAATGTGCAATATGCATGGTATGAGACTTCCAAGTCAGGGGTGTCAAGAATAATTTGAGCTCCCATCATCAAGACAAAACCAGAGAAAACTTTCCATCTTCACTATGAGAATCAATGGTGTCCATGTGTGGCAAATCTCAGTGCTGCATTCAGCACATTTGTCCATGTCCACTTTGGTGTGGATATCACTGTGAATTTAGACCCATTGATCCTGACATGGATAACTCTTTTCTTGAAAATGTTGCCAATCTTCCTCATCAAAATGTCACCAACAATTGAGGCTTGCCATCCTCAGTCATGGAATAAGTAACTTCTTGTTTTCCATATAATTTATTGACAGTAAGATGAATGTTAAAAGGCTTTGGTTTCGTCTAGCTTTCAGTTTAGTTACCTTATCAGTTTCCAATTTTGTTAGTAATGATGTCTGGGGTGATGGGATTCTGTTGTTTAGACAAAATGTCTGCAATACAGTAGCATGGTGTGCAAAAACAAATCTTATTTGTTGTGTTGTGGAGACATGCACAAGTGATCAAGGGTCAATGACTCTATCTTCCTGTTTAGCTTTCTGGCATATTCCCTATTTTGCCTTCTTTCAGTGCCAGCAGGTATATCTATAGGTCTTTAGTCAAAGTGTCTGGATCCCTAGATACTTGTGGCTGTAGACCTTGAGCTTATTGTCTTTAATTAGAATGTAGTTTTAAGAATAGATCCAAGGTGCTGCAGATCAAGGAAATAGTGGAATTTGGGCTGTTTTATAAGCTTGTCTTTTCACCACTAAGAAGTTTCTAACTAGTATAGACATATTCTTAGCCAAATAGGTCATTCCTTCACTTCTGGAGGAGAAGGCAGTTGTGCACAAGGAAGATGGATGGGTGAAAGTAAATTATGCAGTACTCTTGAATTTCTGTTGCTTCATTAAAGGTCAGCAAATGGGGCCTGGAATCAGGTCCAATTCAGAGCCAACCTTCTGGATACCTGTGCATGTGGTTGACACTGAGTGCCCTACTGAACGCTCAATTTTTAATGTCCCTGCAGGTATTTATCATAATTGGATCTTCAAAATTGAACCATTGGTTTGCTTGTCGATGAATGATTATTGTTTTCTGTTTCTGCCTTTTGAAATGAGTTTTGCAATGTCTCAGTCCTCAGTGAGGAGCTTTTCAATTCCTGGTTTTTTCTCCAAAGATAATGCTCTTAAGGTTCTCCATGTTGTTTCTCTCTTTTCTTCCTTATTCCCTTATTTGTTTCTTTTTTGGGTTTTCCTGTTTCTGCTTACCCCTTTCTTCTTTAGCCATCTCTTTATTGTTTGTAGAGCTAGGCAGCATCATGTTGAGTCTCCTGTTACTGCCGGTCTTGTGACAGAAACTCGCTACACGAATGGATGACATTGATCTGAACCCATTGCCAAGAGCTGGTGAGGATGTTATGGTAGCTACTCACTATTATAACTGTTCCCGTTGATGGTTATTGAACATGTGTGTAACTGTGACTGTTGTTCAAACCACTCTTGAGTCTTTTTACTTGTCTTTTTCCTTCTCTCTCTCTCTTTCACTTTATTGTTGTTGATTTGTTGTCAGATCTGAAATTTATAGAACCTCATTAGATTACTTTCAGTTTTGTTCAGCTTGACTTAGATCATAAGTATGGAAAATTTCCCAATACTCATGTAGATCTTTGTGATGTTGTAAATGAGACTGAGTTTTCCACATTCTTTCATGTCACACCTTTGTCTAAGCTGTGGTGAACAGAGAGCCTGATGGCCTTGTTTTAGGGGTTTTAAACTTTGGATTGAGTCTTCGTGAAGGGTCTTTATTATTAGAAATGGTGTGCTGGTTTGCACTAGCTCCCGTGAGGTTTGACTTACAAAATCATGAGCCAGTGACATGACTAACTAGCAAGGAGCCATTTTATCCTTGGAGCAACTTTCTGAACACTATTTTAGGGTTGTATCTGTCCTGTTTCTGAGTGTCATTTTCACATATTGTATTTTCTCTTTTGATTGGGTGGAGATTTGAGGAAATTGTTGTGGGCAATCTGGTACAAGAGCTTACACTAGAGGAATTCAGTGGAAGTATTAGAGATGTACTAGCAGATTGTTGGATTAAGTAGTGATATGTAATGGGTGCAGCCCACATGTGACAATTGCAACTGCTATTTTGTTCTGTTATCGCTTCTTTCTGCACCAGTCACATCACAAGAATGACCGCTATATTGTAAGTTTTCCTTGTGACCTAGAAGTGGTTGATGGTATGTAGCTATGGCTTAGCATCAATGAGCTACTGGAAATGACAAGGCAGCCTGAGTATCAATGTGGTCACACCTGGCGTCTTATTAATCAGGAGTTGTGGTAGAAGCAGTTAGACAAAGCACTGAGGCTTTTGCTGAGAAAGTTGCTTGGCGGTTCCAAAAGTTTGACCTCCAGAAAATATGGAAAGCATTTGACAATTGGATTGTCAACGGTGTGAAATTACAGATGGTTGCAATCATATGCATGTTAATAGTGGAGGAAACCCCTCGATCCTTGTGTGATATTATCCCGGTGTCCTATGAGAATCATTTGAAGAAAGATCCAACTGCTGTTCACTAAATCAAGCAAAAAGTAACTTAATTATTCACTGACCTGCCCTTGGTGTACATAGTCACCTTGTACAGGCTAAAGCAGCATTAGCCAAATCCTGCAATGGGTACAGTCCTACCATGCCTTTGGAGGCCATGGCCAAGCATGAGGTGTGAATAACTTGTTTTGTTGGAGATGACCTAGTGGTGCATTTTTCTTTTACTATGGCCTACATTACATTTGGATATTAACAAAACAATATGATGTATGTTGATGTTTAGGATGTATATGAGGCAGAGAAGGAGAAGGTGCTACTGGGAGAAAGGCTGGTACTTACCACATTGGGGTTCGATCTCAACATTCATCATCCCTACAAGCCACTAGTAGTAGCAATTAAGAAGTTTCAGGTGGCTGCAAATACTTTGGCACAAGTTGCCTAGAATTTTGTGAATGATTGGTAAGTTTATGTTCTTGATTCTACAAGTTTAGTCTTGTACCTCAGCAGACAGGGTCTTGTTCAGCAATGTTAGTTATCATTTGCTTCATGTTTCTACTGTTCCTTTAAATTTAAAAGCAGTTAAAGGCAACATTAGCTGCCCTACCTGCACCCTAGTCCTTTTGCATAAATAAGAGGTGATGCAAACTTAGGTGTGAGGCAATGTGAGTATCTGTCTTGCCAAAGGAAAAAGAGGCCAATCTTGGTCTTAGAAAGCATTGTATCTCCTCTATCTGCCTCCTCTATTTTTCTTCCCAATGTCTTGTTCCTTTCAGTGGTGGAGTGACACATTGGAGGAACTGTGCAGGCTGCGCACATCACACTATACTTGCAATTTAAGCCCCACCACATTGCTGCAGGAGCAATTTTCCTAGCAGTTAAGTTTCTCAAGGTTAAGTCACTCTTTGATGGTGATAAAGTTTGGTGGCAAGAGTTTGATGTTGCACCCCGCCAGGTGGAAGGTTAGTTTTTTCAGCCTAAGCTTTTGTTAAGATTGTCTATTCATTGCTAATGGCACCCTTAGTAATGTACAAAACCCATTGTGAATTTATTCAAACCTCTGTAATAGCAAAAGAGCAGGAAGACACTTCCTCTTACAGGTTTCTATATGTTTGAAATCATAGTTGGCCAGTTTAGGCTCCTAGTTGCCCCTAAGTATCACATTGACACAATATTTGTTACCCACCATGTCTGATTATGTTTCTTCTGCAATTGCTGAAGTCAATGCAACCAAATGCTGGAATTATATGAATAAAACAAGTTAGGCACTGGCTCCTGGTTGAGTGATCCTACTTCCAGTGCTGGACCTACCAATTGACTCAAAGGAATTGAAGCTGCTCAAACAACAACAGATGGAATACCTTCAGCTAACAGGCAGTGCCACCTTCTGCCAGCCACTGTAACAACTCAGTCACAGGAGCCCATTCAAATGTTATTGTCATTTTTGTGGTTTCAACTACTTTTCAACTTCTGCCATAGAACTATGTAGCGGTGTTTCTCATGGTGTTTCTCATAAAGACATACCTTCTTTTTGTGTTTTGTTACAAATTTTATTTCATTATTCAAAAAATTAAAGCCAAATTTGTAGTTGGTGAAAATAAATACTTGTGCATGTATTGTAAAATTATATGAATACCTAGCCCTAAATGTAATACTTATATTCAAGTTCATTTCAATATAACCCATAGATGATTTAGTCAACCTTAAATGAAGGATTAACCCTAAATGCAATACCCACATGTAAAGTCATTTAAAAATAACCAATAAGTGGTTTGGGTATTTAAAATATGTTTTTTATATATCTAAATTAGTTTTATGACAATTAGTTATCATGAATAATTATCTAAAATAATGATATGAATAACTTATCAATAGGAAAATCTAATTAAGATAATAAATTAAATATTGAATTATCAATTTGATTTTTAAATCTAAAATTTAATTATCTAAATAATTTAAGGTTCAACCAAATAATCAATTAATTAATATTAAGAAATAAATGATTATCTAAATATGATAATTAATCATTTACATTATTTGAATTTTTGAAAATAATTCCTTAATTGTGACATTATTTGTTGATATTTAGACTAAATTATTTAGTAATACGAATTTCATAAATATTGTGGAGACCTATATGTGAGTATTGCAATAGATGTAAAAAACAAGCAATTATTTACAAGACTTATATGTAAGTATTGCATATTTGAAGTGGCCTTATGGAAATTAAATAGAAAGGATGTAGGTATTGCATGTTTGGTTTCATGACAATGCCAATAAATTAATTAAAATGTGGGTATTGTTTTAAAATCTTTAAGCGATGTGAATCCTCATACATTATATGTAAGTATTACATTATGTTCATTTTGATTTTTGTAAACCTTACACAAATTAATTATAAAATGTGCATATGGGACTATTTAAATTTTGATATTACATTTAAAACACTAAAAAGATAATTAAAAAGAAAACATATATGATTAACCATATACCTGTCAAACAATTGTGATTATAAGTAAATAGTATATTGATAAAAAATGTACAAAAATGGGTGAATCAAAAAATGCTAAAAAATCTAATGAAAAAAATGGTTTTTTATAATATATCAAAGGACCAAAGTTCAAAAAGTGGGTGGTCCAAACAATGAATTAATTAAATATATAAAATGGAAACCTAAAACCATATCACTATTTACGATGTCATGTTTAACGTGGTAAGTAGTTATCAAATTTGTACCTTTTATTACATGATGAGCAATGTACAAATGGTGACACTACATCTCAACATGAATTAGATTTGCAACAAACTTTTTTTATATTTTGCCCTAAACACCCAAAACCACCAATTAAACCCTAACACACCTTGGATGAAACAAAATTATATATATATATAAAACATTTATTATTTTTATTTTTTACTTTCCATGAACAATTTAAATTCATTAAATTCATGGAAATTCAATATAATTATCAACTCTTGTGTTCGATTCACTTTAGTGTACTCTTGATCCCAATTTTTGACATCCCATGCCATTTTTAATCGTCCTTCATATGCAAAATGAGTGGATTGAACAATCTTTCGTAAATCTTCATCCTTTTCCATCCATGATGTTACATTTTGAAGCACACTTCCCATGCCTTAAGCATTAAAACTCAACACTTGCAATAATTTCTTTGAAGTTAATTTGACCAAAGTTCTTTTTGGTAATGGTAGACATTGTTTTGTAACAATTACCATTTTATCTCACTTGCGTTAGGCTTTGGCATGAATGTAATTAACGACCTTTTGATCATTTCACCTCTACATGGCCATTGCATTTCTTAAGATGGAGTGTTTATTTTAACATGGTTTTGATGTCAATGACCTCTTTCAAAAATTAAAGGTTTCTTAGGTTTGGCCTTTTTTGCCACTAAGCCATGCACTTTCTTCAAATGTTTGGTCAACAACCATTTGGCAAAATATGCAACAATTCAAATATCAATTTTACACTTCCATTTTGACCCAACCTTCATCCATTATTTGTCCTTTTGAGCCATATAAAATGGATAAGGGAGTGTTGGTGGTTGAGAGGCTTGGTCAGTTTTAAACTTCAAACCTAAACCAAAAATTACAAAAACAAATAAGTCATTATTATGTAATAAAAACACCTTAACTTGAAAACCTTAAACATAAAAAAATCACACAACAAAATGTAAATAATGCAAAACATAAGATCACATAATCAAATGCAATTACTATAAACTCTAACCTTTTTCAAGTATTGCAATAAAAAAATTTTGAAAAAAATTCCAACACCTTCCATGAAATCATAGAAGGTGCAGGTATAATTAAATTTAAATGTGTTTGTATAAATTTTTTTCCTGCATTTGATGATGTAGATTTTAAAACAAATTAACCCACTACTTTTTTATCAAAATTCCCAATCTGTATTGGAAGGGATTTCATCATTTGAATCGTAAACAACCACCATTGCTAAGTCTAAGCCACATGCATTGCTTGATTCATTAACTCCTAGTTTTGATGGAGCAACAATTTGCTCCCCAATTGTCACTTTTGATGAAATAACATTTTGTTTCTAAGCTTCCAAATCACCACCAACTTTTTTCAATCTCCTTTCTTTAGCCATTATAACCAGGCCACCTAAAAGGTGGAAAATAAATGAAACTTTCCACTTTATCCACTTTTAAAGGCTCGTCACTTTCCATTTTTAAGGAACTTTTTCAAATGACATCGAAACGTCGTTTGCAAGCATCCATAACAAACACGATCGATTCCTCACGCTCCCCGCTCTCCAAATCTAACTTGGCGCGCTCTAGCACCAAATTGGCAAGGTATTAATAACTAAGCTTACGGACTGTAATCACGGACGTTTTCGTGCGTGGAGCCCGGAGCAAGCGCTGCCAATCCCCACCACTCGGCTGTCCCATCGGCGGGCGCAAACCCGCGAACATGGTGCAGGCGGGTCCTTGGTAGCCCGGCTACGTCGTGACGTACGCGCTGCAGGTGACCAAGGTGGACCCGATCACCAAGAACGTATTGTCCGCCGTCTGCTGCATGTGTAAGTATCACGGCCGGGAACTCGCCCCAGGCGCTGTCCGCAAGCGCAAGCAGACGCAGAAAGTTCAAGTTTTGGTCGGCGCCATGGCGCACCGACCTGATGTTACAACACAAAAAGGAACAACACCCGCTGAAATGGGCGAAATACGAGGCGCTGTCGTAGGGCGAGAAGAAAGTCTTTTTCGTGACTCTGATTTCGCGCAACAACGCGCTGTATCGATATTTTGAGATCGACGGCGACGTGTTCGAGTTCGTCCTCTCCCGATCTATCGTTGACATCATCATCGACGAGCTGATGTTCCGGCCCGACGACGAGCTGGCCGAGATCGAGGACGAAGACCCCGACATCATCGTCGTGTCGCGATCGGCCAAGATCGCCAAGTTGCGTCGCCACGCGATGTCGCTGTTCAAGGCAAACGATCATGCTGATGATGACGAGTCGCACGCGTACAAGGTTGAGATCAAGAACGTCAAACGTTTCCAGTTGGCCATTCAATTTGTGTCAGCCGACATGTCGTTCAAGCAGGTGGTGGTCGCCATTGGGCACGTGTAGCGCACACTGAGTTCGGCGAAGCTGATCGGCATCAATGACCACATCATCGACCAGTACATTCACGTTCTCGTCGCCATGACTCTACAAAAGATCACCTTTTTGCTCCAGCACGAAGATGTATGGGCGTTCTTGCTCTTGTTCGACGGCAGCAAGCATCGTGGCACGACGTTCTTTGATGTACGGATCCGCATCGCCTTCGGTGGTTTTCTGTTCAATCTGCATTTGATCGCAATGCCGCACTTCGGCCGCCACACGGCCGACAACTAGATCAAAATGTTGACGACTCTGCTCGGAGCGTTGTACGCGCGCTAGCAGCAAAAGCTACTGAACGTGGCGACCGATGGCGAGAAGACGAACATGGGCCACAACAATGGCATCCAGGCGCAACTCGTTTGGATGGCTGAGTTCCCAATCGTGCAGGTGTGGTGCCCGTTGCATCAGATCGATCTGGTCGTGAAGGAGACCACCGATGCTATCGACGGCGACGCTTAGCTCTCGATGACGTACGAGTTGACGGTCTAGCTGCACCGGCAGGACAACCTGATCACGGAGATGGGTGTCACGAGCCCAAAGAAGACGAATCGCTAGGTCGCCTTGGCGAGCGTGCTACAGTACAACATGAAGCACGAGCCAAAGATCGTCTCGTACATCTCGCAGCGTCGCGAGGAGTGCAATGCTGCCGTCCTGCCCGTCGTAACTGAGTCGTGGTGGACCCTTGTCTACGCCGTGGCGCGCGGCATTGAGCGCATCAAGCAGATGTTCGCCGAATTGCAGCATCGCCTCCTACTCGTCAGCCAGCAGCGTGTTTACATCGAGAATCTCCTCACTGACATGGTCATCCTATATGACCTGCGGTTCGTCGAGGACGCTAAATTCGATGACCTGCCGGCCAACTCCAACATCCATTTTGGCGACTGGTATATTCTTAAGCAAACCATGATCGACTTCATCTTGGACCAGGGGTCGTGCGCCAAGGCCCACTTTGAGGCTCTCGACGACGACGAAAAGATCGAAGTTGTCAAGCAGGTCACTCGGTTCGCTGTGAGCACCATTGAAGGACTACAAGGCATCAAGGCTGAACGAACCGCGCGCAACGATGCGGCTGATGACGACGCGCCTCCCTGCATGTCACACGAGCTCGTCGCCATCAAGCCCGCCAAGTTTGTCAGCGATGTGCTGGAACCGCACCGCGCTCGCCTGCTCAAGAACGATTGGTCAGAGGACGACATCTACGCGATCGTTGAGGAGCACCGCGATCTCGTCAAGGCGTATAAGAACGAGACGGGAATCAAGGCCATCATCGATAAGCTCGATCACAAGAACGACTTCAACGAGTCATGGGACTAGCTGGGCAATGTGCGGTTCGTGAACCTGCGACGCCTCTGTGCCGCATTTGCGACGGCCTGGCCGAACTCAGCCAGCGTGGAGTCCGATTTCTCAGTCTTGAAATGGGAGAAGGACGCCTTTCGCACCGCCCTCGTGGACTTGTCCTTGGAGGGCATCTTCCAGTCCAAGCAATTTGAAATGCTGGCCAGTTTGTGACGCGAATACAGCCGTATTGTCCAAGACTGTGCAAAATGACGAGTTTTTGAACTTATTTGGTATATTCCACTTTTAATTCTTGAAGTCTTCCATGTTTAAGCTAAAAGTGATAAAAGTGAAATATTCCACCCTTTATGAGGCCAGATTATAACCCTAAACACTTAAAAAAATCACCAGATCATTATTAAGTATCAATTTTAATGAACAATTAACAATTTTTCATAGCAAAAAGACCATGAAAAAAAAAAGAAAAACAAAAAAAGTTTTAGGGTTTAGCAAGCCCTTGCTCTCTTTGCAACAAAACACTTGAAAAAGGTGATGACAGTTGTTGCCTTTTTTGTAACAACACCGACAACAAAAAAAGGTGACCATAATAAGCTTGTTGTCATTGCCGATTTTCGCTTCAAATAAAAAGAAATAAAAAAAGGGCGACGGTAGCAAGCTTGTTGACGTTGCCTTGTTCGTAGTAACAACAAGAAAAAACAATGCAACAACAAGAAGATTGCAGCCATCATCTCTTTTCGCTTCAAGTAGAAAGAAGGAAAAATTAGGCTTGTTGTCGCCTTGTTTGCAACCAAAAAAACAAAAGAAGAAAAAAAAAGGCAATGACACATTTGTGTCGTCACCTTCTTCGCTTCAAACAAAACAAAAAAACAAAAGAAGAAGTGGATGGCATCTTCTTCTTCTCAAATAGAAGAAAAGAAAAAAATAACATGGAGGAAAAAAAATGCAAAGAAGGGGGGAGCTTACCTTTCTTCTCTCGCTTCTAAATTTGAGATGAAACACTTATCTTGCATTCTCCTCTCCACATACTTTCAACGTTGAGCTCTCCACCTTCCTCAAGCCTTATGTCTAGCGTCTCCTCAAAGTTCTATGCTATTTAAGCTTGGGAGTTCTCCCGAGCTTTGGAGATGGAGTGAGTAGCAAATGAGGTGAAGGAGGTTAGAAGGGGGAGGTAGGTAGGAGGGGAAAATTTTGGGGCAAAGAAGGGGGCTGAAAAATCCCTGGGCAGGGGAAGAGGATGTGTTTTTTGGTTCATCCCCAAAACGGCTTGAATGGTCTCATGCTGAACTGGTGCACTGGTGGCTGCTGGTTCACTCCAGCCCTATCACTAGTCTCAGTGACTAAATTACATGATCCAACTTTTTTTTGTTTCTTTTTTGGTTTGTCAATTTTTTGATGTGGCCACAAGTGATCATCTGTAGGAAGATTTAACAAAAAATTGGGCTACAAATAAAATGCAAGGTAAATCATTGAAACATCTTTCTATATTTTTAGTCATCAAATAGAAGCAAATATAGAAATCTGGAAATTTCCAAAAATAAAATTAGGTGAAAATTCAGGATCAGAAAGCCCAAAATTCAATTTACATTTTGCATTTTTAATTTTAATTTTCGCCATTTGACATTTTTCCAGTAAATAAAAGGCTGAGACCCATAAAGGAAGAACAAGTCCCTAATAGAAACTGACTCACCTCCCAACACATTTCAACCTAGGAATAATCGCCCGTGCAAGGCAGAGAGCGGAGCACAGGCCCAAATACGTTAATGCCCACTGTCGAGGGCTTTATGGACCGTAAATACCTGCTCATATATATATAATTCTTGGGATACCTGTCAGGTACCCATTGGGTATCACAGGAAAATATTTAAAATCGAGGGTGGGCATTTCTAAAAATACAATAGACCTATGTTCTGCAAGCATTGACATTTTTGAAAATGCCCGGCCGGCCTATGCAGGGGAGAGATTATATAACGCCGTAATGTGGCCTCCAGGTACAGTAACAAATTTCCGAGCAGGTGCTTACAAGAGACTTCGATATTTGCGTCAAGTTTCAGATGGAACATGCGGACAGTTTCCAGATTCCCCTGGTCGGCCACAGTGAACCAGCACCCAACACCAGTGCACCATGACGGATGATTAGTAAGTGGTCAGGAAACAGTTTTCTGTTGGCTTCCAGTTTCCTAGCTAACCATGGTGGTTAGCTCACTTGCCTCCCCCCCCCCCCCCCTTACCTACTAACAGCCCACAAGCACGTTGTTGTTAGTAGGTAGGTAATTTTAAAAAACAGCCCTTACCTATGTATAAACCATCTACTTACCTAACAAATACCTATTTTCTTACCTATCTACCTGAATATATGAGACCTATTCCTTATTGTATTGGTTACCAAGGTGAAACCAAATATTAAGTGGCCCCACTGGTCTGATTTTGGCAAGCTGACCAACAAGCATGGTTGCTGAATAAAAAGAAAGGAAAGGCTGCTGAACCGTGCCCAGGAAATAGAGAGACTCTTCAAGAAAATCTTGTGAAATTTCTGGCCTTTTTCCATAGGGTGGAATGCAGGCCTTGAGAGTGTGCTTCCTTGTTGACAAGAGAAACTGCGGACAGATCTTGAGAATCTAAGCCCAACCCCTTTACACTATGGTGAGGGGACATGACCGTGGGACTGTTGAGAGCTGTGATAGATACATTGAGCAGCTTGTTGATATGACGGAACCTATCATTATTTTTGAAGATTCCTGTTTCCAGCCATACACTTTACAAAAAGGAAGAAATCAAATGACAACAACAACCCCGGAAACAGGCATACCGCCCACAGACATGTTGTTTTTTTGGGGAGTGGCGTTGGGGGGGGGGGGTTGGGGGCGAAATTTCACTATTTTTCAACAAAGAAATTGAGGGAATTTGGTTTTTCAGCTATTTTTCTATTTTTTTTAAATCCAAAATTTTGACTTCATGAAAATGGAGGAAAAAAAAAAACACTGGTGGGACATGAATTTCTCAGCAGCACCCTGCTTGTGTACGATCCTGTCACACTGCGGTCTTGGCATTTACATTAAAACTCAAATATTTCACCATGTGAAAATATAATCTTCAAAAAATTCTCTAAAAGAAATCAAAATCCTTCAAGATATTATAACTCTATAACTAATCTCAAGTTTCAACAGAAGCCAAAATATCATCTTTCAAAAATCTTCATATAAAAATAGACCTATTAGATACCTAGGGGTCAAAATCCCTTAAGCTACTATACTCTATAATGGATCTAAACACAATATCCTTGCCTTGGTAGGCAAGGCCAACAAACGTATTTAACCATGCAAATGATATTGGCTGCCAGCAGCATCCTTCAATTCAAAACCCATCCAATTTGGATTTCCCAACTTTGGCTGGTTGCAATGGCCAATCTTTTTGTTTTCTCTGCCCAGAGCAAAGGGACTTGACATCTGTGCAAAATTTGGCTGACAAATGTGGGCATGGAGCCTACCTATCATGATCCCATAGTGTACATATTATGCATCAGTGTACAAATTTGGGGTAAAATTTTGATACAAACTTCAACTACTGTGTAAGTGATAGATAGTTAGAGAAGCTCCAGATCCTGCAAGGAAAGGGAACCGCATCAATTTGAACTTATCAAAAGGGCAGAGTTGTTATGCTATGAGACCCTTGTTTTCATACCTGTTATTGGAAGTTATCAGATACTATCTTAGTTTTCAGAAACCTTCCTTTAACAAATTCTGGTGTTATGCTATCAGATTCACATTATTTTGTGTATGTTTTGTTTAAGATTGGTGGCAGTTTCAATACAGAATTTCCATGAATCTTTGAACTTGTAATGAACAATGAAGATACACCCACACCTAGTATGTGGACCTTTATTAGTGTTAACCACATTCAAAACACTGTGCACATTAAACAGGCCAAAGGAAACAAATGCAGTCAGTACAAAAGTGCTGCTGCAATTTTCTCCTCCAATCTGGCCATTTGCTCTGTTTATTTTCACCTTGTCATCCCTAGGCAGGTTTTGATTCCATTTTATCACATTATGAACACACTAGGGGTATAAAGGGGTATGTAACAAATTACTTGGCATGTTATGTGAGGTTACAAGTGCAAAACATACCATATTATATAAGGTCACGTACAGGAGAAAGGTTTCAAAATAGGGCCTTCAGGGATTTATCAGCCTTGGGGGAGGGATTGAGAGTCCTGAGAATCCCGAAAGGCCCTATTTTGAAACCCTTCTCTGGCATAAAAAATCAGTTGAATTTTTTTTGTCTTCTTTTTTTTACGCCTTCTTTTGCTACTTTCTTTTTCTTTGCCCTAACCTGGCCATTACTTTCCATTACTTTCTTTTTGTGCACACCTTTCTTCTTTTAGCAGATAGCACAAGGTGTTTTCTTTTCTTTTCTTTTCTTTCTGCACGTGCTTTTCTTCTTTCAGTGGACTGTACAAGGCATCACCTCTTCGCTTTCACTCAACAAGGCCACAGTTGGAGCATCACCATTGCCATCGTTCAAGTTCATACATGTCACTCAAGTTCTTTATCTCTTGCTACCAACCTTTCTCTCCTTCTTCCTCATTTTCTTTCTTCTCGGTTTCAATTTTCTCAATTTGTTCTTCTCAAATTTCTTTTTTAAGTTTTTTTTATAAAACATTCTTTCATTCATCTCCACATTTGTGCTTGCCTATTTTCTTCTTGAACATTTTTGCAGCTTTCTTACAACAGTGATTTTCTTGATTTTTATTTTTTATGCGCTTCTCATCACCATCTTCTCTTACACGCTCTATACTCTTCTCCTACAACACAATTTATGCAATACACTATATCTTCTTCTTATGCAAATTTTTTTAACAATCTTCACTTTTTTTTATTTGAAGTTTTCCATTACAATTTCCCTTTGTTTTTTGATTACTTCCATTGCATGGAAGACAAAGTGCCCTTTCTTTTCTTTGTTTATCATTATCCAAGGACAACACTTTTGAGAGGCTTCTTGGCTCTATTGGTTTTCTATTCCTCCATTTGATCTTTTTTTGATTTTTTTTTTTAAAATTCTTTTATTTTTTCCTTCCCTTACATTTTGTACTCATCTTGTAGTTTGTTTTCTTAATTTTGTAGTTGTTCAACCTGGTTTGTTTTTGTTTCTAGTTTTCCTTTGTTTTTTTTTCTGTTTTTGGCATTATTTCTTGTAAAATTTTCTTTTCCATATTATTTTTCTATATTTTTATACCAATTCCCAGTGGTTTGCATTTGGGGACCATCTTTAAAAAGAATTTGTCTTTGATCTCCACTTGAAGAAGGTGCGGTCAATTAACATTTTTCTTCATTCAACAATCATGAACATCTTGAGCAAGAAGCTTTTGGATCATATTCTTTATCTCTTTCCACACCTTTTCTTATGTCGTCTACAGCTTCTACTAGTGGTGATGTTGATTTGTTGTGGTTTGAGGACAACTCTAGCATTTATCTTAAATTGTCTAATTTTTTTAATCATCTTCAAATTTATGTTGAAAAAAATCATGTTGATGATGCTACAAATGCTAAACCTTTTGATGTTGCAAATGTTGCAGATGTTGAAGTTTTTGATGCTGCTCATGATGAAGTTGGTGATGTTGTTGGTATTATATTTTTGTAATTATAGTTTGTTTGGATATTAAGGACTTTGATGTCTGTAATTTTGATCCATATGATGATCATGTTTCTTCCAATACTATTGTTTGCCAATACTCTCCTTATGATCCCAAGGATGATGTTTCTACATCTGTTTGTGATTTTTATCCCTTATTCTGATTTTCAATTTTTTGATTATCCTATTTTTTTGAGGTATGTAAAAGATCCTGCATTCTAGAGGTCAATGATAGGGAATTGGAGAATGTGAACATGGGCAGTTGTAGATCTAGCAAACATGTTGAGATGTAAGCCAAAAATGCATTTGATGAATGGTAGTAGTTCCATGGGTATGAAACAAACATGTTAATTGTAGATTTGTCAGAAAAGGAAAAGAACATAAAAGGTCTTGTAGACATGTTTGCTTGTTTGTTTTTCAAGTTGCTAAAAAGGATGGCATCATGTACTTTTTGACCAAGCATTTATTTCTTGATGTTGCTTTATTTTTTCAAAAAAAAAAAATTTCCCTCAAATTTCTTGTATTTCAATTTGTTGTTTATGTTGTTTATGTTTTATTTTTTTCTTTAACTTTTCTTTCTTTCATTCATGGTAGCATTCAAACATTGATTAGAAGAATCGGCAAACTAACCAAGCAAAGCCAAAACCAAAGGATTGTTGAAATCATTGTCGCCCCAACGATCCTTGTCAACATTTTTACTGATGTCTCATGCAAGGCCTTACTAGGTTGCCTTTTGACATGACCCTTTAATTTTCATCTTTTGGTCAACCTAGTTTAAGTGACAAATTCCATGTTGACTCCCCCATATATTCTTCAAAAAAGGTCATTGTCTTGAACGATTTATTTGATACAAAATTAGATCTCAACTTGCTACCTTGCCTTCTACCTTAAACATTCAAGTGGGTTGTGAAACTCCTTTTGGTTGGCCATGCCCCTAATGACATTCTTCACAATGTCAAATGTAAGGTTTGTAGCACCATTAATAGGAAGCCATGTTTGCTTGCTTCCAAGTGGGATATATTGACAAAGCATGAGGACAAGGGGAAGGTATTTTGTTATTGCTAAATTTGAATGTAAAAAAAAGAGGAGTGTCATAACAATAAAACATGTAGACAAAAATAAAATAGGCCTTATTTTCTACCCAAGCACTTACTAGATTATCTTACAAAATAAAATAAAAAATGGTCACTTGCAAATGGAGAGGAAAGTGTCCAATTTGCCACATTATTTTAGATTTTGGAGGGTGGTCAACCTATGGTACAATATAAAAATAAAAAGGTTTTGTACTCTTTCCTTCGGGTGTTTTGAAAACCCAAATATGTATTGGTCAAATAATTTAGGATGGATAATGGTCAAATTCATGTATGTTCACATGACTAATGTAATTTTAAAAATTGATTATATCATTAATTGAAAATTGATTATGTAATTAATTATGTGACCCTTACATGTGACAAGGTGAACAATGTGAATAATGGGAATTAGATTTTCAAACATGCATGTGTGATGTTAAATTGGGTGAAAATTCCCATGATGATGTTTCTTCAATAGGTTGATGGAGCGAGATCTAACAATTTGATTATTATGATCATGGAGGTGATCCAATAGGGCGGAGGCTTCAATTTTGTTTTTGTGGTTCAAAAGTTTTTTGCTTTGGGGTTTATGGGGTAAGTACATTCCAAGGCACAAAAAATGGTCACATTAAATAAACAAACACAAACTATGCACCATTTTCAATTGGGGTTCATTGGATGGCCCATAGGTTTAATCTTGCATTCAAAACCTTGTCCAACTTGGGAATAATCAATAGCATAGAAGATTTGTTATAAATTTTTCACACATGCTTTGTTCATAGCCCAAAAGGCTCTTGTTCTTGGTTCGTTCAAAGTTGTTGCATGTTTTTTTAAAAATGGATCACCATTCTTGATTTCATTAAAACTATTGTATTTTTTTTTCAAAATTAAAATTTGGTTATTGGTTTCTTCAACCTAGCACAATTTTGTCCAAAGGTGGATTTTAGTTTTTTCTTTCTTTAAAGTTGTAATATTTTCTTCCAAAGTGGAATTCTAGTTTTTTAAAAGTTAGTTACATTTATTTTCAAACCTAGATTTGGTTCCTAATTTTTTCAAAGTTGTATTATTTTCAAGTTTGTTAATATAATCTTGCTTGCTAATCCTTACTGCATGTTGGGCACATGAGCATATGTCCTTTGTTGGAGAACATGAATAATCTTGTGGAATTTGCATAATAACATGGTGTTTTCATATGTGATTTTGTGGTCATAGTAAAGATCTACTAGGGGCAACACTATTATTTGTACAATGATGGAAACTCATCATTTTCTAGTGATGAGTTTGGGCATTTAAAGGTTTGCTAAATTGTAACCATGACCACATCCACATGCAATGGGTGGCAAACTTGAATGATTCCAATGAACAACGTGCTTTCATTGTGAATGGTGAAAAGTTTTAGGCCAGGCACAACATTGACCTAATTTCAAAACTATCGAAAGTTGTAATTGGAGAATCTTTTCAAACACTTATTTCACAAGTGAAATTAAAATGTTCAAGTAAGTTTCCTAAACTATTTACAATTTGACTTAAGTGTATTTAATATCTTTTGTGTCGTGAGGTTTAGGGTTATTTATTGATGGGTGAATATCTTTTGTTTGCCTTTGTTGGTCAGCATGTGCAATTACCCATTTGATCAAGAAATTGAACATTTTTTTCTTTCAGTGTGCCTTGTTTAATGCCATGGGCATTGTATATCCACAATATTAGTTATGGTTTAACTATGAAATCAAAATTTCCAAACACTTGGAAATATTAAAAGATTGATATCACAAACAAAAAATGTTAGGTTAATGTGGTGAATCAAGTTCTATAGATTCACCTTTGCATGATCATTGGCAACTTGATGTTCAAGTTGTGTATGAAAGGCAACTCCAAGGCTATCATGGAACCACCATTTGATTTCAATCCATTGACTTGCATTTGGAAAACATCTTATGTTCAAACCCATTCCTTCCTTGAGTACCTTAGCTTGTAGAGATGGTTGTAGTTCATGTTTTAGGAAGTGTAGAGGATGAATGTTGTTTCTCATCTCTAACATTTTTGAACAGCAAGCTTTGAACTACTTTAAACCTTCACCTACCTTTTGTGGTTGGCATGTCTAACTAAAAGTTCTTCACATTATATAGTTTTCCCTATGCTACCACACTTGATGCTTGGATTGGAGCAACAAATCACTATGGTGTTCTTGCATAGATAAATTTTGTGTAAACGTATTTTACATATATTAGTCGAGTTGTTGGCTTTATGATTGGTAGTTATGATCTTACAAGTCTACTAGTCATTTTATGAGCTTTGCTATTATTTGTAGCTCCTTTGTTTTTATTATGTAAGCATGATGAAATTTTTGCATATGAAGATATTTCCTTGTGCTATGGATTTGTGTTTTTGGATGAGACTTTTACACATAATACAAAGTTTTGTACATCATAGCCAATTTGCTTTTCACTCACAAAACCAGGGAGCTAGAGTAAGCACCTTCTCAAACTACATAACAACCTTAAGTTTGCTTTTAAACTTTGGTTGAAGCCATTAATGAAATATTTACATTTCCCTCTAATCGCCACCACACTTGGTTTGCAACACATTGAATTTCCTCACTATCTTGCATTGCTGAGTAGAAGATAGCCAACTCCTTTAACAAACATTTAAAAATATCGCCACTTGGATTCTCGAATCCATGACTCTTGTAGCCATGTGGGCACTTTCTCAAAAAAAAGAGAGAAAAAAAGAAAGAAAGGCTGGTATGGGTTAACAATAATTGTCAGAAGTGCAGGGGGGAATGATGATTTTTTTTTGGGATGAGTTTTACCCAAAAGAAGGTACCTTGACATTAAACCAGGTGGTTATTAGGTAGGATATCAGTTGGGTATTTCAAAACTCGCCCTTTATGAATAATAGCTGGGTATTATATTAAAAAATATCCACAAAAATTGGTAACCAGGAGTATTGCTTAGCCAAGCAATACATAATTGGCAGTAACTTTATACCTTATGTGGGACAAAAATAATAACTTCACAAAGACTCTGCCTCACTAGTATATTCTACTTGTTGGATTTTGGCACCTTTGAGTTTAAAAAAATCTATACTGGACAATGCTTTTTATTATTTACATTTATCTTCATATGTATCATGTATCATGCTTTTGCTCTCACATGCGTACAACACCTTCACTTCACAGTCCATAATAATTGATTTTCCATTAATTCAATTTTTATTCATCAATCTAAAATTTATGAGCAAAACCAAAGTAAATCTTACAATATTTTCAAACAATTTAACATTTTAGGAGCAAAATAGTTTTCACACAATACTGTAGATGTCACATTTGCCTTGGTTGCCATATCTTCTATACGTCAACAAGTAATGACTTGTGTTGCTAGAAAATCAAATTTTGTCTCTATAGATTCACCACATTTTGTTTTGGTGTTTGGAAAGAATAAATCAAGTAAATTGCATATGAATTAGTACAAATTCATGAGATATCCAAAATTTCCTTGCATAATTGGAGAAAGGAGTTTCCATTGTTTTGTTTTATTTAACAACAAAATACATCTTGTACAGAAATCAAGATTGTGCATCACATCTAAACAAGAGAGATTTCAAGAAGGCCCAACAGACAGCTTCATCAGACAATGGAGGAAAACAAGCAGCTCATGGGCTCAGCCCTTTACGGCAAAAGTTCAAACCAAATCATGAGAAATCACAGTACAATATTTAACCCTAAACCATACAGAGCTCTAGTTTTGCTGAGGAGAGTTCTCATCAATCTAGGAAGCCCCATTTTAATCCTAGATTTTGCAGCTTGCTGAGTAGAGCTCTGATTAAGCATGCAAGCAAACAAACAAGCTCTGCAAGACTCTGGACTCACGTAAACCCTAAAAGCAAACAATCTGATCTATATAAAATTCCATTAGTGATCTGTATCAATTGCACAAGAAGAAAAACAACCCTAACCCTGTACACATTCTCACTCTTTTTAGTTTACTTAGCCATAGCAACGAATGGGGTCATTGCACATTTTTCGGGCAGATTGTCCCTTTCCTCTTCCGCCACCCTTCTCAAGATACTGCTGGTGATACTCTTCAGCCATGTAAAATGGAGCAGCTGGTAAGATCTCTGTTGCAATCTTCTTCCCAAGACGGGACTCATACTCTTTCAATGATGCTATCGCCTCCTCCTTTTGGTCTGGTGTATGGAAGTAAATGCTGGATCGGTATTGTGATCCGACATCATTTCCCTGCCCCATTTCCAGTTTTACAGACAAGTCAGGAGATAAGCAAAGAGAAACTCAGCAGATAAAGCAATGAACAACTTTGGTGAAGCTTAGAGCATCTCCAATGATGGTCGATGTGTTAAGTGACCCTGCACTGCACTGGAAATCTCAGATGATGTACAGCAGTCAAAGCCAGTGGATTCACTGGAAGACTGCTGTGACCCTGAAAACATGCACAGCTTTCAGATCCCTGGAGCAGTCTAATAAGCACAGTCAGATCATATCTATTGACTGCTTCCTGTTTCTGATTGTCTAGATAGTTTGATTGGTCCAGATGGGTTGCTATTAGTAATCTCCCACATATTTGCAGTCCCAGTTTCAGTTTTATGGGTGTGGTTGGAAAAAATAAGTAACTAAAACTTGGATGTCAGAAATATTTCACATTCGGAGCACTGCTGGAGATGCTCTTATGAGGGAAGAGGAAGAAGAAAGCCTAATTGTAAGCACATCCAGGAACAGCAGCAGCCGGAAAGCAAGAAAGAATGTAACATGGAAGGAGAAGGTAATATATCGAACAATAAGAGATTGAAGACATGTTCAGCGATGCACACAGGGTAGTAACTAAAACGTACTTGGCGATTCACTTGAGTAGGATCGTGTTTCTTCCAGAAAACATCCAGCAGTTGTTTGTAAGAGACTTCCGCAGGATCGTATTCCAGCTGCACAGCTTCCGTGTGCCCTGTGGTACCACTGCACACTTCGTTGTATGTCGGATTCACTGTCTTGCCCCCAGTGTAACCGACTGCCGTCTATACCACCCCCAACCCCCATACGTACCACAATGGCAAAGATTAGAACCCACCATTTGTTTCCCTTGCAAAGATTTGCAATAAATGTGCAAAGTCCGTCATATTCGGAGTTTGAGTTTCTGGAGGTTTGTTTCTCGTGTCAAGAAAAAATGACAGTACCTTAGTAACACCGGGAACTCGCTGGAACGCCAATTCCACACTCCAGAAACACCCGGCTGCAAATGTAGCTTGCTGTTGTTGTTGCGCCATTTGCACTCAAAATTTTCAAAAACAAAAAAAGGATCCTTAAAATCAACCTTCTTCCTCTCTCCACAAAAAACCAAACTTGCTTCCTCTCTTTTCGCACACCCCCCCCCGCCCCGCCAACGACAAAAAAAGAACTGAAAGCTAAAATTTGTTTTTTAAAAGAAAAGGGGGAAAAAAAAACCAGGATCTCCAATAACTCAAAAGCTCGAAACCGGCTCACGAAATCGCTCCTCCAAAATCTCAAATAAAACAGAAAGGAAACTCAAGCAAAACTCGAAAACAGGAATCTGAAACTGGAGTACAATTGTGTTTGTAAATGCAATGGAGATAAATGCATATATATACAGACGAGGGTAGCGAGAGATGAGGAAAAACAGAAAGAGAAGAGTCCAGACTATTGGAACAAGCGACGAAGGTCAGTAGTCTAAGACAGAGAGAGAGAGATTCCCAAAGAGTGGCGAGTGAGGAGGGAAGTTTCCCGTTGGGGTGTTGTGGTCGCGGAGGAGAGGAGCGAACGAAGCGTCGTGCCGCGACCAAGAGCTGTGGTGGGTAGTGGAGGAGAGGAGCAAACGAAGCTTCGTGCAGTAGCAATCAAGAGACACGTGGAATAACCAATAGTCAATATCAATTTTCTATTAGAGTTATCTGTAAAGTAACCCTGTCTTTGACCTCTTTTCACCCCCTATCCCCTCTTTCAGCGGTATCCGCAAAGTAAAGAGATTTTATTAAATCTGAGTATGAAATGCTGCCACTCAGTATCAAATGCTCAAACTCAGCATTTAATGCACAAGGTTCGAAACTACTTATAATAGTTGTACAGTTAGGAGCAGTAAAAATATATGTAGCCGCAGTGGAGGCGCTCAGGAAAAAGGAAAGACAAGATGAAACTAAGTTTACCACCAAAATTCACTGTGTTTTCTCAGTTTCATCCCCTGTTGAATGCTAATGTACTTTTTTGCAGGTTTTCTTTGAATCTTAACCTGTGTATGACCAAACTCAGGGTTCTCGTGCTGTGTTTTTCTTACTTTACTGATAACTCTATTATTTTAATTCGACTAAAAATTTCGAGGAACTGGTATATGGGTGATTTTTTTGGAATCTATTATTGTACAGTCCCCCAGACAATTCCAAAAACAATTCTTATTTGGTTGTCCTTAGACACTTTCAGAGACAATTCTAAACACACATGTATCTCATTTTCAAGCTTAATTATCTCATTTCTTTTTAATATGTATCTGCCCCTTATTTCTTTTTCTCTCCCTTTCTAATTCGGCAGGGTTTCATCACATTTATCTCCTCCTTCTTTTTTCCTGTACCTTTTAATGTCCATGAAATTTATATTAATTCAAATTAAATTTGACACCCAGTATGACAATCGACCAGGGGCTACCTTGCAAGGTGGAAACCCTTGTGTGTCAATGGAGTGTTCTCCAACAGTGCAACAACCTAGCTCCCCTTTGTTCCAAGCAAACACATCTTGATATCGTTCTAAGACTCCCCAAAGTTGTTGTCCCTTCTCCTCATCCAGATTCTGATCAACTCGAATCTTTGGCAAATCTCTCCCCACCTCGAATTTGTCTTGCGATTGTCAGCCAATTGCTTCTTGAGGTTGTTGTGAGAGTCAGTGATGTCCATTTGCTGGACTTGTAATAGCACAGACATTTTTGCACCATTCGCGGCTTCTAAGAGGGCTTGCTTTCCTTGCTCTACATCAATAACCCATCTAATCCAATCGGCATAGTCGTCAGCATCCGTGATCTCCTCCTTCATGAGATCGTCAACTTGTTTCTGCAGCATTAGCTGCAAAATTTGTTGTGGTCTTCCAACAACACCAAATCCTCACGTTCGTTGTTTCCGAACTCAGACTCGCCATCAACTGGGCCCACCAGTTGAATCCCTTCGTTACAGTCCTCATTCGTGACAGAGTCAGAATCTGACTCCTGTGTATCCATTCGTTCATTAGCACCGTGCTCATACAAGGATGACTGTCTGACAACTGCACCCAAATTCTCAAGTGTGTGCTCCAGAGTAGTAGCATCATCTCGGATTAGAGTTTTCGAGTGCATGTTCACCATGGTCAATGGTAGTACTTCCACATCACATCCTGGGTCATGCCTCACTTGGATCAATCCTTGCTCCACGTCAACGATCGTTCCAATTTTGATCAAAAGATCAAGTCCAAGCAGTACGTCATAACTGTCCGTATTTACCACCATGAAAGTCATGGTGCACTGTACACCTCCAACCTTGATCCGTACTTCATTGATTCGACCGAGAGCCTGTGTAACGGCTCCTGATGCGGTCTTGTAAGTTTCGGATCTAGAAACCAAATGCATCGGACCCAATTCTCTAACTACTGCAGCTGCCATGACAGACATAGACGCTCCAGTGTCTACAAGTCCCTCTACCACATAATTATTCACTTCTACTGACAAATGCAGTGTTTTACTTCTATGTGTTTTGTTGATGCATATCCGCCTAAGCATTGGAGCTGCTGAGACCATCGACACCTAGTTACTCGCAGCTTCTGCATCCTTCTTCCTTCTAGCCACCTTCAGTAGACTCTCAAGGTATCATCATTATTCTTTCCATGGGTGTTAGTGAGATTTTTCCTTTAATGAAATGGGACAGAATCTTCGACCTGACAGAGTCTTCTTGATTAACTCCTGCGCCTTCCACTGCAGCTTCAGGAGGTGGTACAGTGCCTACTGGTGCCACTTCGACAAGCATCCTTCTTCTTGGTACTCGAGTGTATGAGAATAGGTTCTCACTCTCACACAGCTTGTTGAGCTGATGCAAGGTTGCTTCCTCATCATTCAGTAATATTTCCAGAATGTTTGCTGTTCTAGGATGTACCTTCCCATCCTTGGGTTTCTTCGAGCATCTGTCCTCCGAGTGTCCTAACCCTGCACAGAAAGAGCACTTTACCCCACAATTCTCTGTCCTATGAGACATTCCACATTTGGCACATTTCGGTTGTGGTTCATTAAGTCTCGGACATGCTGTGGCTATGTGATCTCCTCCCTTACAAATCTGGCATCATGCAGACATGCTAGAAGTGGTGATGTGACAGGTTTCGGCACATTCCCCTTCAAGAAATTAATGAGTGTGTTATTCAAAGCATTAACCTGCTTCTCCATCATTGTCTCCGCAACTCCTTCCTCCTATTCCTCCTTCAGAGGTTCATATGGAGTCTCTCCAAGTTCACCCAGTACCCTCTCGAGCTCTGTGGCAGCACCCACCAGCTTTTCAATGTCAGCGAACGTCCTCACTACACATAGTTTTTGAATCTCAGGTCTCAACCTGCCCAAAAACCTCCTCTTCTGTTCGACATCTGGTATCCTTCCCCTCTGGAATAGTTTATCAAGCTGCTCAAAATATTTTTGAACCCTCTCCTTGAGTTCTTGCTTAATGGCATTCAGCTTCATCCGGATGTCATTAGCATCCACATTTCCGTATTTCTGCACCATTAGCATCCTCAATTCAAGCCAATCGGCTGGTGCTGGTTGTATTCTCTTGAACCACTCCTTGGCTCTACCCCGCAGGTTTAGCTTTGCAATCTTGAAGAGCTTGTCTGCATTCAGATCACACACTTCAGCAGCCATGGTGAGTCGCTCCGCCCAATCATTTACATCCTCATGGTCTCGTCCCCAGAACAGCTCATCCATTCCCTGGGGACTAGTCATTTTGCAAATACGCAGTAATAAACAAAAATTGCAGCACCACCTGTAATCACACGGTCCTTAAACAATAAGCAGGTGTCAACAGAATCAACCAGTTTCTCAGCCTTTGCTCGGTTTTGACTCTTGAGGAAAAAAAACAGACGTCATCTGAGCTACACATCAAACTCAGACTAAACTCCCTCAGCCACTAGTCTCAAAGGTGCAAAATTAAATGGGAAAATAGAAAATTTTTGCTCATCTGTGGATTCTTGCTGGAATTGCCACTTCCCTTTTGGATCGCGCCAACTTCTCCAGCTTATGAGACGTGACCTCGATCCAGCATGTTCTACCCTGACTAGACGATCTCCAGTCTGGAACAAATTCTCTACACCAGGGATGTAAAATCTAGTAAAATAGTTGGATGAAACAATAGACTTGGGAATCCAAATGTCTTCCAACCTAGGCACACCACGCTGTCTCTTAGCGAATATAGGCGCTACTCTACGCAAGGTACGAGGTGTAATAATATTGTGTCTGTAGCTCTGAGACTGACACCCATCCCTCTGCTCCATTCCTCACCTTCAACCAAACCTTAGCGCGCGTATGAAAGCCACTGTGAGCTATCTCTATTGCTACGTCCCCTACTCGGGCTTCCTCTGGATCTATTCCTACAATGGTTATCACACCAAAACCCAGGAAGCGCAAAATTACCGCTCCTTTCTGTGGTCCACCCTAGGTAGTCAAATAATCAAATCTATTAACGATTCGTTGTTCACGAATGTCTTGAGTTAATTTTTTTCCCTCTACCTCATATGCACCAGATGAAGACATGATACCTCAACTATCATTCTACTTGGACCTCTACAGGCTCTACCGAAACCACCGAACCTGCTCTGATACCAAAAAGGAGGGTGTGTAACCTAAACGAACACCCTGACAAGATGACAGATCCACACAGAATTCAAGTTTCTGAGGTTCTGAAACTAAATCGCGACCTCTGATCTTTTCTCTCTCAATCTTTGTACAAGGCTCAATTTGTATACACACACACGTCTTCACACATACACAGCTTGCATTCTTTAAACATTCACAACTCTGATCATGGAACTCAGAACTTGCATTCCATTCACAAACATGTACAGAGACTGATTGCTTTCGATCTCTAGCAGATCTGCCACCAATTAGACAGCTCTCAGGATTTAGTCTTTTCGACCAGGAACTCTTGGTATACACACAATCAGTTAAACCCCAGATCTGCCTCCTCAGCAAAATACAGCAAATGCACCCTTACAACACTCTTTTTGACTCAAAACTTATGTGTTGCAAGTTCGTAAGTGTGACTATATACAAGAACTTCAAATGCACAGACAATTGAACTCCATCCTCCCAGCATCCTTCACAGATCCTAGCTCTCATGCAAACACCTTCAACCAATCTCTGGTTTCTAGTCCCACTTTATTACTCCCTTAGATCATACTTCCTGATGACAATTGCAACTACTTGGCTGGCTACTGGCGCAGCGGAAAAGTCTGTATCCAGCCAAATCTCTATCAACAAACAAGTCTCATTTTACACCTCTAAGGTAGCCTAACACAATCTGCCTCCGTCCTCTTCCACAACATGCTCTTCAAAACTTTAATCTCCTCCGAAGCTCTCTTCAGCAACCCCCAAAAATCTGCCGTTCCAAACCTTCTTCCTAGCTTTTGAATTTCAGCTCGTCAGCCACCATGCATCCCCAACCGCCTCAAATCATAATTGCAGCTCCACTCCTTACCATAATTCCGCGCCGTCTTCCTCACACGTGATCAGCCTCCGTGATCCTCCAGTAGCAGCCGCCATGCATCCTTGTAGTAATGGAGAGTAATGCGTAGCCAAAACCAATGACGGTTGCAAAAATCAGGATCAGAAACAGGTAGAGCTGACAATGTGTGGTGACCCACTGTTCGGTCACAAATAATGATGAATTATTAAAATCCATATGAAAACATCAAAGAAAAAAAGAGTTGATTATCACTGGTAGTGTACAGCAGCAACTCAAAGCCCAAATTTTGTCAAGTAGGGGACTGGTAATCATCCACAAGAGGAAAGAGTTAAGTTTGGCTAGAGGTAGATTGGACAGTAAAGTAGTTTTTAAATAATCCTGCCAAGTTCCGGTAACCAATAGGAGGAATTCATTGCCTAAATATGGTGACATGTGACAATTTTTTTCCTCAAAAGATGGCGAGTTTTGCAGTTTTTTTTTCCAAAAAAAGCCTTTGTGCAATTTTGCATTGGGTTTTTTTTGTTCCTAGGGTGTGAAAATTCGCCCCCAAAAACAAATTCTAGTCAACACCATTTTATTTTATTTTGGTCAATTTTTTTATGTAGCCAAATTAGCAATCATCCATAGGTATATTTAGTTAGATCTGGCTTGTTGGCAACAAGCTAAATATGAAAGTAAATTTTTAAAAACTTGCTTCGATATTTTTGGCTACCTACTTGAACCATGTGTAGAAGTCTGGCAAATTTTTATTAAATTTCAGTCGAATTTTGACTATTGGAAATCTCAAAAATCACTTGATTTTATGACTTTTAATTTTTTCCTTTTCTTTTATACTATATATAGCCAGGCAAAAAATGTCTGAACTCTCAACACCACTGAATTCTGGTAATCTCTTTCAGCCTTTTTTAACACTGAAAATTAGAATTAAAAACTCAAAAAGTAAAGTGAATTTGAAAGGTTAAGCCAGAATTGAGGAAAACATTAACAAAAATCTTCAGATTCCCATATCCGGTTTTCAATGTGTAGCCAAAAACATAAAAGGATGAATAAAATTTTATATCTCATATCTGGTTGATAGCCAGGTTTGGCTAAATCTTCCTAGGGATGATTGTCACTGTAAGTTACAAACAAAAATTGCTTAAAAACATAATAAGGCCCATGTGGGTGGAGACCATTGTTGTTGATTACCTATTCCCTACATTGTTCTCTATTGTTGCCTTTTGGGAACATGTTATAAAACACTTTGAGAATTCTAAGAAGGTAAGTGAACACCATGGGAACTTTTGGGGAATTTTGTGGGAACATCAAAATCTCAAAAACTCAAAATTGTTTAAAAATCAAACAATTGACACACTATGTTAGATATGATAAATATTGTCAGAAGCCCAACTAGGAGTGTGGGTGAAGCTGTTGCATGATCTAGTGATTAGTCCAAGTGGTGACACTTAAAAAAGCCTCCAAGTAAGTTGGATGTGATAAACACTAACTATAGGCTCAAGTGGGTGGGATGGAGGGGAGCTCTTACTGCCTAGACTTGAAAAGCTTTTGCCATTATAGTCAACCCTACAAGGGCTGAAATCGTGTTTTCTTTTTTTTAAATATTTTTATTTTATTTTTATAATTCTTGTAATTTTGTGGAATTGGCCATCATCCATATGAAGATTTGCTAAATTTGGTTATAAACTAAAATATGAAAGTCAAAAAATAAAGCATTGATTCCTTCTATGATTTTTTGGCTACTTACTGAAACCTAATGATATATCACAATTCTTAATCTTATTTTTTTGGATCTTATCAATTTGAGGTCTTTTCTTCTTTTGTCAACCCCACAAGGGTTGACGATGTGTGTTTCTTTTTCAATTTTGTCATTAAGTGGAAATTGGCTACCATACTTACCAAGATTTAGCTAAATTCTGATTTTTTCAATCTGGTGAATTTGAATCATTTTGTAATGCAAAACCCTTTATTATAGATCAAAATCAGTTTTCTCAGGTCAAAAATTGATAGATATTGCCAGAAACTAGATATATGAAAGTCAAAAAATTTAAGCCATCCCGCAATGATTTTGGCTACCTCATGAAACCTATTATAGGAGTCTGAGGATTTTTATTTTTTTAATCTGGTGAATTTAGGTCATTTTTTCATTAAAATCCCTAATACATGTCACAATCAGATTTTTCAGCTCAAAATATTGCAAAAATCTAGCAGGATTTTTAAAAATCTGACTATTTATATTTCTATTTAATTGGGAGTTTTTTCATTGAAAAAACTATTATAGAGGGAAATCAGGATTTTCAGGCCAAAATTTTGCTCAAAATTTTTCAGAATTTTAATTATGTGTGATAAATTTTTCTTTTAAAAATATGTGAGGTTAATTTGGGATACATTTTCATTTTTCCAATTCCTAATATGGATTGAAATCAGGTTTTGCAGGTAAACAATTTGCTAAAATTCGCTAAAAACATTATTATGGTTGATCTCTGGACTTCTTTCTCATCTAATAAGGGAAGGATTAAATCAGTGTTGGCTGATTAGACACGATTTTTGGTCTGGATTTTTGGTCTGGTAACTAACTAGTACCTAATTCCTGTTGGCCAAGTTGAACCAACACACCAATCAGCCTTTTTTTTTTTGATTCTTGGAAGTAGCCTATGTGGCTATTGTGCATTTGAGCTAGCATGTTAAGTGGCTACAATCAGATGTGAAGCCATCTTAGACATCTTTTAAGAGAAGAAAACAAGAAGAACATATGGTGGTTTGAGCCCTTGGAGGGCATGTGTATTTGGCTAGTGCAAGTCGCATCTTGTATGTGAACATAAGCTTCTTCAAGTTTGACAAAGTGGGGATTTAGGATATAATAATAAAAATTGTGAAGCCTTTTGGTGAGATGTGAAAGATTGGAATGGTAATGTAATTAACTTTGATGTCATTGTCTCCTAAATCAAACCACCATACAACACTAAGGCATCCACCAACATTTTCTTCGGATTATTTGAAGTGACCCATCAACCACCTATTACAAGGATAACAACAAAGGCGTTCAACTACCAATTTCCAACAACATATGCATGGATGTAAACCCAAAATTGTTGATGTGAGGTTATAACTTCATCACAAGAAAGAAAAATAAACCTCATAACTTGAACCAAATCCTTGGTTTTTTCACCACCAACTCATGCATAAAAACTTGCCATCCCCCAACCAATTGAATTATACCAATGAATTCTTGGAAAATCTTTGACATCAAAGAATTGTAACAACTTGCTCATATTTTCAGAATATGTCATAGGTTTGCCCTTAGACACCATGTGAAAACAAATAGCAAATTGGACCAATTTTTTCTTCATTTTGCAATAGCACCACAAAAGATTTGATTAGCTATTGTGTCTTTTTTAACATTTGCATAAAGATGTTCATTTTTGGCATGGACTATTTTTTTTTCATATAAAATTTTCTAGTTTTACATATTCTTAGGATTATAACTAAAGCCTTCCTCCTACCACCATGTTTCCAAAGGTTGTCCAATTTAAGGGCCAACATTTTATCCTTCCCTTCTATTTTGGAACAAACTTTACATTTGGGTCAAAGCAAAATAAAATAATCAAAAAATGTAGACGATTCCACTTCAACCTTGCACCATTCATATAACTACCATAAATTAACATTAAATCAAATGAAAGTATGTGTCATGTAGCATTAATTGTTCTATTAAATTTATAAGAATTGAATTCTAAAAAAATAAAAAGCAAATGATTTTAAAAGTAGATTAAAGATACATTTGAAACCAACTTTAAAATATGTGTTCAAGTTTATTTGTTGGTTAGAAAATTTAATGAAATTGATATGCAATAAATTAGGAAATGAAGATCAACATATATTTTAATGTGTCATTAAAAAAAAATCCATTTCTTTTTTGTAAAAACCTACTTGACACCTAATGGAAACCAAAAGAACACATTGAAAAGTAAAGGTCAAAAGCTATTTGTATTTTGAATTACCTACTTAAATCCTACTTTTACAACTTGAAATATGAAAATCAATGCACAATAGTCTAAACATATAATATTTTTAATTGTTGAAATGAAAACATTTACTGTTCCACAATTATATATGAGTTATGTTGTTCTTTTAAATCTACTTATTCCAATTTTGATAGGTAATGAAGTTTGATAGTTTTTTTTTTACACCTATTTAACTTAATGCACCTTCCCATCTTTGCCTATAATTGACTCAACTCATGGAAGTTTAACACTTCAAATGTATTAAAATTTTTGTTTTGTTCATGCTCCTTTCATTTTCATTTATTTTCTTCAACAAAAATCCATAGATTTGCCTTAGAAGGAGGACCATAAGGAAATAGGGGTTTGGGGTTTCTTGAGGAAATGATGCTACATCAAAAGTGAAGGTAGACTCTTCTTGAGGAAAAAAAACGACATAACCTAAAGTTTCAAGGTGGATTCGATGGTGCCATCTTTGAAATAGTAAAAGTTAACTAAATTGTGAAGGCAAATGGCAACAAGAAAATTGGTGATGGTTGGCAACAACTTGTAAAATGATTAGTGATGGGCCTGATGGCTAACCAACCCTAAACCTAAATGACCAAGAGATGAGCATGAATGTTGCCTACATTAAGCATTGAATAGTAATGGTTGCTTGCATTGAACACTAACTCCTAAACAATGATGGTTGCTTGTGTTGAGCAATGATTCTTGAACAATGATGGCTACTTGCACTAAATATTAACTCTTAAGTAACAATGGCTATCTATGATGAACACCGAACAATGATGGTTGCCTACGTTTCGAAAAACATGACAAAATACAAATGTTAATATCAAATGACAATGGTTCAAATTAATTTGTAGCTAAGTGATTTAAGGTAAGAGGAACGTGATTCCTAACCTTGATGAAAGCAAAATAAAATCATGATAATGTGCATTATGTGATGGACCACAATGTTAATAATTATTTAGATAAATAATGTTTGATAAAATTAATAATGTTTTCCTTAAGAATTACAAATATTTGTTATATTAGTAGATGATCCAACAAATAGATATTTTTAATGTTTTTGCCTCAAGTTCAATTGAAAACTTGATTTTAACCACCAAGTTAGAAAGGTCCAAAATTACTGGTTTAATGCAGTTATTGACCAACAAAAAAATCATGAATCTGAAATTAATTAAATACATGTTTTTAACTCCAACATATGTATTTACATTCTAGAATAATTGGCAATCCTACCTAGAACTTTATGTAAGCAATAATGGCAAGAGGTTATTTTTGGCAAGTGACAATAGTTAATGATAAAAAATAAATCTTCAAAGGAGATTCTAGAGAAGAATAAAAGAAAAAATTAAGGCATCAACAAGTTAGGGTGTCAACTTATCGCAATCTAGCTTACACTAACCCTAAAAGCTTTCCATGTGTGGCAATGGGTTTAAAGTTTAAGGATAAATTATTGGTGAACCATCCGTCATTCGGTCTAACCTTTTTGACCAAAACAAATTTAATTTCTTTTTTTTAGGCTTAAAGGTAGGAGCTACCCCTTTGAGGTCAAAATATGGTAATATTTTGCCATTAAAAAAACGTTGACACCAATGCACCATGAAATATGGATGGTATATAACCATAAAAGAGTTTTTTGTTGGGTTCCAATTTCATAACTAAACATGGTGGTTAATTCAAATTTTTTTTTATTACTTATCTACTAACATCCCACTTGTTGTAGCTTGCAGGTTGTTAATAGGTGGATGCCAAAAACATACCTTGCATGTGTATTTGAACCAAATATTTACTTTATTTTCACCTATTTACCTATCTTGTTATATTTATGACGTATTTTTCAAAGTTCATGGGTTACCAAGGTGAGACTAGATATTAATTTAAATGAGGTTTGTCAACAAGTGAATCATAATTGGCATCCAATGGATGGTGCATTGGTGTGTGGTGGCTCATGCAAAATTACAATGTTATGGACTTATGAAAATACAAATTAATTTAGGGCATTCAAAAGTTCATAGGTAGAATTTGGCTATGATTTTTAAGGAATTTTTTCACATACAAGTTTATTATTTCATTCTAACTCATGTGCTAAATCACTATAGATAGTTTTGAGTAAAATTTAAGATGAACATTTCAATTTTTTACCATTCCAATCAATTTATTAGCCCATAATTTTGAACTTCAAAAGTCCATTACTACTAGCATATGAACTTTTTATCAATAAAAAACTACACAAATATCTTCATAATAAAGTTGTTAGTTTACATTCAATTACCAATCAATATATTTTAAAATATACTTCTCACCATATGCCTTTGAACAAAGGGTACCTAGCAAAAAACACCATTGTGACACCAAAAGTGAGCCATATTTTGCATTCACCCAATATGTGCAAAGAAAATCATATTTCTTGTATTTATCTCCCATAATTAACCATGGTGGTGAACTATGTAACAAATGTAAACATGTATCTACCTTATTAATATCCATCAAACAAGGTTTTTTTTGTGATGTAGTTAAAGTGACAATCATCCATAAGATGATTTAGGCAAATTTTGCTATTATATAGAAAAAAACCAATTTTCTTTTGTATTTTTGACTACTTACTAAAACTCATCATAAAATTAATAATTTGGAATTTTGATTTTCTTTGAAATTTGGCAAAACTGGGCCATTTTTTTTATGAAAAATCCATTGTATAGGTCGAACATATTTTTCAAGTCAAAATTTTGCCACCAAGTGCCTTATAGATAGAGTGAGGTATAGGTAAATGGTTTAAAATATAAACTTAAGTTGCAATTCATGCCACTATTGGTCTATTGTTTATTTTTTAAAGGAACCTTCAAGTCCAGATTAAATGTTTTTTCTTTAAACTAGAAACCTTTGGTTCTGGGTTTATTTAATACTTCCAAAAACTAGAACTTGTCAATTCCAAGGCCAAGTCAAAAAACATTTAACTAGGTTCTTGGATCTATAGTTCCTATCTTGATCAAAGTAATAAATAAATAAATAAAGGGGTCCATTCATGGTTAGGGTACCAAATAAAACAAGGACTTTAAGACTTTCTTAAAGTTTTCTTTTAAAAAAAAGAACATTTGCATGAAATAAATTTTAGTGAAAAAAATTGAATAGTCCAATATAACATAATTCATGTGGTGGTGGTGATTTTTCACATGTGCACATAATTGTGCATGAATAGTTTGGTTTGCAAGCAAAAGCAAAGAAAATGCAAAAATGGGCTTCTAAAATCAACTAAACATGTTTTTTCACATTATTATTTCTTGCACATATGACATGCATTTAAAGTTAGAAATTTTGAACCTAGTGGATATAAAAAAGTAGCCAAATTATTTAATAAAATAATCATTTCCCTTGTGGCCTTTTGTTTCAAAAGTTCAATATTTTGAAATTTTTATGTGATTTTATTTTTCATCAAATTGACATAATGAACATGTAGTTGCATAAAGGGAAACATGTTTTTCTTGTATAAAAAGTTTGAAATCAATTGCATCATTTTATGCATTCCTTCAACAAAAAATATAATATGGACATTTCACCATAAATTAGTCAAAGGAATCAAAAGGAATTATCTACAACATCCAATCAATGTTGGATTTTTTTTATAGCTTTTATTTTCAATACTCTAATTATAGGAACATAAAAATACACCATAGTTGTAATATACTAGACACTATGAAAATCTAAAATTGCCCTTTAAAGTTCTTTTTTAGTTAGACACTATTTTTTGCAACCTCAACCATGAATGAACCCCAAGGACAAACATTTGACAAAGGAACATGAAAAGAAAATGAAAAGGACCAAAGTCCAAACAAAAGACTACACCTAAAAGTGCAAAAAACACAATGGGAAGCCCTATGAGGAGAAATCAAGTAACCTATGACCTAAACCCGGCACTAATAGCATGAAGCAAGTCGTGCAAGGAGATGGGCAATAAACCTTGAAGACACTAAGTCTAGAAGAGGCCTCTCTTGTTGCTACAACTACACGTTGCACTTGATAGTGGCAACTTGAACTCTTTGAAAAACCAACACCTTCTACCTATAAAATGAACATAAAATTGAATTTAGAGCATTTCCTATAGAGCCTTTTTCCGACCATGCCATGTTGGCACATCGATGAAGGAATTTGTCAACATACTAATGTAAACATTTAAATATTTATACTATAAGAGGCATAAAATTATCATCTTCAAGGTGTCAATTGCAATATGACACAACCTTTGCCTAAGCTGCAATCATCACATCCACTCCTCGAGAAAAAGCGATTCATGGAGTAAGATCTGCCCAAAACAAGTCAATAATGATTACATTTGCCAAAGTGCAAATACCATCTACTATAAACACAATATCCATTTGTTGCCATGATGGTCAGAGAAACGGTGTTGAAAGAAAGTGAGTTTGTTTGTGTGAAACATGGAACCCAACATCCTTAACAATGAAAGTGAAAAAATCCTAAACCACATCATGTGTGGAAGTGTGTTCTCCCCCATGAACACAATGAAATAGGTGTGTTCTTGTTGAATTTATGGGTTGGCTGCATATGCATTAAAAATACCACAAGCCATAGGATGGGGGAGGCCCAATCTAGTGGATAGAGTTAAGGAAAAAATGTTGGAAGCCATTTGAAAAGATGGGATAATTGGGCGGGTAAAAAGCTAATTAGGTGTAAGCACTTGAACCTATGCCTACGTAAAATCTTAAACAAATGCGATGGTAATCAACATACAAGTCCGAGATGATGTTGGAAAAGGAATGCTCATGCACATTTTTTGACATGTTTTCTTGAAAACAATTTGTTCCTTATTCTGATAGCTACTAAAATGGAGGGATGTAAGAGCTTGAGCAATTGGAGGTAGAAGGTCATGAACCCACTTAAGGTGAGCTTGAAATGAAAGTGGACCTAAAATGCTAGCCCATATAGGCCCCAATAAAAATGTGTGGTCATTCTACAAAAATCTAAATGTAATGATTGGGGCCACAAGCCCCAATTTCCCAAATACCCATTGAGGTGATAACCTCCATGTAAACAAAACCTATCCCACTTCTAAATGTAAAAAGAAAAGCTTGTTGATGAACTAGGGGAGCTTTCAAACACTCCAAAAAACCTAGCCTTAAAAATTTCCTAAATATGTGAATGAATGTCAAATCAAAGGAAGCTAGTTAGCGGTGAAAATCCAAAAATTGGAAGAGATAATGAAGAAGGTAATAAAGCCTTGAAGGGGGTGGTGACGTAAAGTCGTGTGAAAGTTGCGAGTGAGAAAACAACTTTGCAAGCGTCAAATGCAGGTCTTAGGAAGTCCATTAAAAAGTTTGATGTGCTTTCTATTGAGGAAGAGCATGCCATGCTTTCACAAATGGTTTGTCAACCCACATCTCCTTATGGTCTTTAATATTAGGTTTGGATATTTTTTATTAACAATTTTTTCATTCGTGGTTGCTTTGAACTTCAGAATGTGGGGTTTGAAGAATTTGCTTTGGTTCAACTACCTAATGATTTGGTACTAAAGTTTTGTTGAGGGGTTTAAAAAAAATTGGTGCATCAATGTGACCAAATGTTCTTCAAATTGACACCAACCTATTATTGACTATCCCATCCTGAATGTCATTTCAACACTCATAAAACTTGCATGCCAATGTCCTCTTGTTTGGCCTAAGTTAGGTTTTCATCCTTTTTTCTTCATCTGTGATCTAAATGGAAGAAAGCCGATGACATCTAGTTTATAACTTATCAAGTTGGTCGCAATCAACTTTGGTTGATTGTTGACCATTTGACGTTTGATTCTCTTGTTTTGAAAAAACTAAATTGTCTAACAAAACTAGGTGAAATGTTGGCATTACTCATATGGAAAAGGCGCTTGTTCCATGCAAATAAATAATGGAAGTGACAAATCACCATGACCTCATTTTGTATAGGAAGTCAATTCTTGCCTTTAAATTATTATTTTTGGTTTTCTTTGTTTCCATATATATCATTTTACTTTTTGATTTGTTTATTTATTTATTTATTTATTTTTATCTTGTAGGTCTAATCAAGTTGATAAACATTTGAGAGATTGGGTTTTACAATGCATAATTAGCAAATAACTCAAAAATAATTACTTGCTTCATTATGATGAAGCTTTTAATGAGGAGAAAGGCGCCTTTGATAAGACAAAGGTTTTTTTCCCGTCTTTTTTTTCCGAGATTTAGGGTTTTTTTTTTTTTTTTTTTTTTTTTTTTTTTTTTTTTTGTTTACAGTTGATTTTTGTTTGTTTTTTGTTTTTTAGTTGCACGAATTTCATGAAAGTTTGATTGATTTGTTGTTGCCTTTAAAAGGTTGTGTTGCTAACAATGTTTCTTTACATGTGGGAATTGGTGGTGAATTTTGTCATTTTTAGATTTTTTTTTCATTTTTATCATTGTTTTTAAAATTGTTTTTAGTTTGCAAGAGGTTTTTTTAAATGTTGAAAATCTAGCTCCTTCTCATTCTATTGATGCTTTTGATGGAAATGATGTTCATGTTAATGGTGTTTTACCGAATGTTGGTCATAATGTTTCTATTGTTTGAAAGGATCCTCTTGATGGTGCATTGATTCAAGATTTACTTGATGGTCCTTTGTTTTTTTGGTGTTGTGTCACATTTTATTAATGTTGACATTGTCCTTACACAACAAGTTTCAATTTCTACTAATTTTGTTGTCCCAATCTTAAGTTCTCCCATGAAGATTTATGATGATGAATTTTATAATCACATGTTTGATCTTGAACTCCTAAATTTTAGAGCAAATTTGGAAAGGATATATGGTCAACAACCACTTGAACTTGTCAATGTCAACACAACTTTCGGGATTGTTTTCAACAATTTATAGAATTGCCCAATAACAAACAATGTTGTTGATCAAAGGGCGATCCCTAGTTTGGTGGCAGATGTGGTAGTGGCAACATCAATGCCAAAAGTATTTTTATTTGAACCTTTTTTTTTCCCTATTAATTTTAATAATTATTAATTTGTTCTTTTTATCACATCCATTTCTATTTGATTTTTTTTTGTAATTCTTGTTTTAGAACTTTTGATTTCAATTTTTGATCATCATGGTTTGGCGGCTTGGCAATAGACATAGCTCAATTCAACTTTGTGTTTCATATCTTCAAGGTAATTATGTTATTTCACTTGTTTCATTTTTTTTGTTTTGTACATTTTTTTTCATGGACAAATAAGTCACTTGTTGCTTTTGATGCCAAGCCGACAAATCTTCTATTTTGGAAAGCTTTTGATTCATATTTTTGAATTTATTTCCCAGTGATAGATGCAACATAAAGGTATAATTGGTCTTCCATTTTTTTATTTTCTTAGAATTAAGATTTTAGATTTCCAATTTTTCTTTTGTTTCCCCTCCCTGTTTTACAATTTTTTTTTAAATCACAATGCAAGGCCTTTGTTTTGCAACTTGACTTTTACTTGTATGTTGTGTGGAGTTTTGGGGAACTTGAACTTGATTTGGATGCTACAACTTAGGATGTTGTGGGTTGCTTGAACTTTACTTGGGTGTTGTAATTCAAGATGCTTCAGGTTTTGTTGTTTGAAGTTGACTTGAATTACATATTCAATTTTGTATATTTGCAACATCTTCATTCACAAATGTTGGACTTGGATTTGTGTTTCATATTCATTTTCATTGTTCAAACAATGAAAATTTGTTTCATTATTCATTTTTCACTTAGATTTTTGCACCTTGAAATACATTAAGATTTAATTCTTATTGTTTTCATTCTTTTGGAATTTATTGTTGGAATTTATTATTGGAATTGGAATCAGCTTTTGGAATCTTTTGTTGAGTTTGAATTTCAAATTCAAGACATTTTGAAAATTTTATTTAATATGAGTCAAAGGAAAAAAAAATTAAAAAAATCTAAAGAAAGTAAGATAAAAAAATATTAAATGAATTTTTTTAAAAAATACGTTCTAGATTTTAGAAAGCCCAATATAGGTTGTACTGGACCTTTTCAAATCTGGAAGATAAAATTGATAGAAACTATAAAATTAAGGCACGTATCACTACTACAAAGTGCGTTTTATTTCACTTTGGGTTTCACTAGATTTTGAGTGCATTTTCACATTTTTACTTGGTGAAATTGTTTAACCCCTTAATGAACAGGGACCAGTTGCTACGAACAATGAATTGTTTCACTAGTACCTAATGAAACAAGGTTATTCTCAAGTGAAATACAAATTTACCAAACCATCACTCACTTGTTAATTAATTACTTAAACAACAAGGAAATCAATTAGAATTTAATTATTTAATATATAATATTATTGATAATTTCATCATTTTTTTAACCTATGATTTATTGACATTTATCATTACCTAGGTTAGGTTAAAAGCCTAGGTAGGTAGGCCACATAATCAACCTAGGCACCTATTCTAAGAATTAGATAGGAGAATATTTGATCAACATATCATTATTGATCACACATAACACCACTCATGAGGTTTGAACCCTTGACCTTTGGAATAGAAGCAAACACCCTTACGATCAAATTACCCCACTTGTTGTGAAAATATGTTAAATTACATTATATTTATCAAATACTTCATTTTAAACATTATAAACACATAAATTTTGAAAATTCATATTTTATTGAGATTTTGCTCAAATGAAATGATTCGAGTTTACTTTTTAAAAAATATAATAATGTACATAATTACATTTATTTCTTTTTGAAAGTTTAAAATCATTTGAACAAAAAAACAGTTGAATATCATTATTCAATAACATTTCAATGACCATTTTTTTGAGAAAAAAAGTTCAATAAATGGATCAACTTTTTGTTAATATAATAATACTACCTATGTTAAAATACTTTCAATTATTATATGATTATTTTTCATGAATTTAAATTATTTCACCCTACATTATTTAAGGCTATTTATGGCCATTCTCAATTATTTTTGGTTATTTTTGGTTATTCTAAGTTACTTTTGACTATTTTAACTTATTTCGCCTTAGACTATTTTTAATTATTATAAGTTATTTTTAGCTATTGAAGGTTAATTCACATTATGTTATTATTGGCAATTCTAAGTTATTATAGATTGTTTTACCTTAAGTTATTTTTTTCTATTACTAATTATTTCAACTTATATGATTTTTGGCAATCCTAAACAATTCTAATATATGGTTTTTCCTGAGTGGGAAACAATTCTTTTAATGTTAGAAATAATATTTATGGAATGACGCACTAATTTATACTAGTAATATTAAGAATTTTTAATAAAAAAAACACAAGCGCATGTTTACACTTTACTTAAGCAATATTGTTTTTTGTTTTATTGGGTGTAGCACTATTAGTTGTTCTATTATAAAGGCTATTGGTGGTTATTAATCGTTATTGATACTTATTTTATTGGTAGATATTACTGTTTATTAGTGGTTATTCTATTAATAATTATTGGTGGCTATTTTATTAATGGCCATTAATAGTTATTCTATTAGTGACTATTGATGGTTATCCTATTAATGACCATTGGTGCTTATTATATTTATGGCCATTGGTGTTTATTCTATTAATGGCCATTGGTGCTTATTTTATTGGTGGCTATTATATTAATGGCCATTGGTGCTTATTTTATTGGTGGCTATTCTATTAATGGCCATTGGTGCTTATTTTAATGGTGGCTATTCTATTAATGGCCATTGGTTGTTATTCTATTAGTGGCTATTCTATTAATGGTTATTGGTGGGTATTCTATTAATGACCATTGGTCATTATTCTATTAGTGGTTATTCTAATAATGGTTATTGGTGATTTTTCTATTAATGGCCATTGGTCATTATTTTATTAGTGGTTATTCTAATAATGGTTATTAGTGGTTATTCTATTAATGGCCAATTGACGTTATTTTATTATTGGTTATTGGTTGTTATTGGTCATTATTTTATTAGTGGCTATCCTATTAATAGCTATTGATGATTATTCCATTGGTGGATATTAGTGCTTATTAATGGTCATTATATTAATGTATATTAATGGCTATTGGTGGTTATTAATGAATATTATATTAATGGCTAATGGTGAATATTTTATTGGTGGATATTGATGGTTATTAATGTTATTATATTAATGATTATTATGAATATTTTATTGTTGGATATTTTATGTTACAATATCATAGGCTATTGGTAGTTATTATATTTAAGATAAAATAAATTATAATAACATAAAATAGAATTATTTAAAGTATAACTTGAAATAACATATATTAATTTAAAATAAAATAACTTAAGATATAACTTAAAATTAGTTGAATAATTTAATTTAAAATAATTTTAAAACTTATAATAAACTAGATATTATTTTTAAAAGTAAAATAACATATAATGTTTTAGGGTACAATAATTTATAATAGCCTATAATCACATAAAATATTAATTTAAATAATTTAAATAATTTAAAATAATATAAGGTATATAATAAAGTAGCATAAATAAAATATTTTAAAACATAAAAATAAACTTATTTATTACAATAAATTATAATAGTAAATTATGTTAACTAGTAATGAAACATGATATTTACATAATGATATTATAGTGAAATAATTTCACTAGGATGAAATCAATAAAATGCAATAAACTTATTTTATTTTAAAAATCCATAGTGATTTAAGCTACTAAATTGCACCCCACTTCTGTAATAATGTAAGCATCTTAAAAATACAAAGAAAAAATTCGATCAGTTTTTTATGGGTGCAAAACAAGCTCTTTACGAATGCAAAACAATGAATGAGGCAAATGGGCAAACTAAAAATAATAATAATAACAATATTTTTGTACTAACTCCATTCATTTCCTTTAGCTTGTTTAATATTTTCCATCATGAACCCCCCAGAACCAAATCTTGGACTAAATAAATGCCATCACATGGGCTGTTTAACTTAATCTTTTTTATTTTGGGTACCTTTTTGGAGAGCATGGCAAGCATATTTACAATTGCAAATTAAAGTTGTGCATGTAAGTATGAATGGCCATGTATGTAGCCGTGTACGTTTAAATCACTTACATGTCCAAAAATTTTAGACCTACTTTGCCTACCAAATATATGTTGTCAATTACACTTACACAGAGAAAGGGTGGTGAGAGGAAGTGAAGAGCTCCGACCTTGCGCTCACGACGTTCGGCTCGCGTTGGCAGTGAGTAATAGGACGGCAAAGCTTGCTTCTTTGGTGAGGTCTTTGAGAGATTTTTGTGCTCGTGGCCATGGCGAACCCGAATACAATATCTGTTTCTGCATCTATGAAGCGTGCGATCAGATCAGAAGTTCTTTCTGTGGCGGAGGGGGTTAGAGAGGCTGCCATAGCCAGACCTTCGATGTCGTTGCCGATGGTTTCAAACGTGGTAGATTTGTCACAGGGTATCGATGGCGCATCTGATCGGCCAATTCTTGGGTGTCTTCTCAGAACGTATTGAACTTGAGAGGCAAAGGGGTGGGGGCTCTAGGTGTTGCAGGTTTTGGAGGCAGTGAAGGCGCATCCAAACTTTCGTGCTCTCCGCTTTTAGCTTTCGGCTTTTCAAGTCGTCACGAAAAGGAGAACGTTAGACCGGCTTCACGAGTTCTGCTATTCACCGGAATTTCAGATGCTAGTTTGCTTCGAGGGCAAGGGGGTGAAGCTCCGAGTTTTTCTTGCAGACTAGTTTCTCAGAAGTTCTTGGCAAACGCGACTACTGCAGAAGGTTTATGCTCAAGAGAGTCGTTACTTCAAGGTTCTTTGGGGGACGCTGCTGAAGACGGCAGCATGAAAGCGATGGTGATGGCGTCGCCTATGCTTCCGCCTCCCCATCCGATTCTCCAAGTTCCTGATGCAACAATGATTCTTGCGAAGCAACCGTCAATAGATCGGTTTCTGGATCTGGATTTGGAGAAGCCATTTGTTACGCCTCCTTTGGAAGGGAGAGCAGCACCTCAGGGCCCGGTTCCTCAACCGAAAGAGGCGAGCGGTTGCTAGTGCACTCAACCAAAGTGCAATTCCCCGACATTAACTTTCAATTTCGCAATGTTGAAAATCTGACTTCACTAGCTAGCAAGATCGGACAGGTCTTCGAGGTTAAAAGCTTCGACTCTTATGTTAAGAGACCAACAGGGCCAATGATTACAGATGAAGTTACTAATGTCTCGAAGCTGCCTGGATGCATTCTGCTTCCTTCATCGGATCTCAAGGATCCAACTGATGCCACGATGCCGCCACGAATTCTGTATTTAGGGCTGCTGAATCAATGCAGAAGATGTCGCAAGATTGGTCATTATGCAAGGCGTTGCCTTATGCCTTGTGCATGGGATGGCAAAAGTCCTGAGTTTAGCCGGCGCCAAACCTGGAGCGAAAGAGTTTCTTTCTCGGGCAAGTTTCCAGATCCAAAATCAGGAAAAGAAGACATGTTGAACAGCATCAAGGATCAAATGGCGAAGATGACGGAGGCATGGTCCAGTGCCGTCAAAAAGGAAACATATGGAGTGCCTCAATTCCAAATCAATTTTCCAAACTCCATCTCAATAGGATGTATGAAGAAGAGCACGGGTCCCTTGACGATAGGGCTTCTGGATGGTGAAGATTGCGTCATCAAAGTTCAATGGGCTGATGACACGAGCCTCACAACTCATGATTCACAATTGCATTCATTTCACACATTGGGAATAACAAGGAAAAATTGTTAGTTTAGTTTTCTATATTAAATAAATCTCTAAGGTGTTTGAATATCATGCCTAAAAGCACAATAGTTGAAAGGTGGGGTGAATGAATGAATTTTGACTTGAATGCATTAAAAAATATCCAAATATGGTTTTGGCTTGAACTCTCTCAAAGAATTTGAACATGGCAATGAAGAATCCATAAAATGAAAAGCCTACAAAGAAACAATGGTCTTTGAAGAGGTCAAGCTTGGGGTAAGGGGGGCGAGAGCCCACTCAACATGAACATACTCTCTTGTTTGCCCTAAAGCTAGACTTCGATGAAAATGATGGTGCCTTGAGTGGGAGAAAATGGATGGGGCCTTTAAAGGAAAGACACCATTCAAAAAGGGGGGGACTGAAGGTAAAGCAATTGCTAAGGTTATGTGCACAACAAATGTTCAACTTGAAGTTCTTCCCATCGCCAGAAAAAAATTATCATGATTAAGTCTTTATTTTTTTATGCCTAACATTCCCCCTTTAAACAAGCAAAAGAAAGCACCACGGGGGAAAAATTAAAAAAGATTCCATGTTTCAACATCATTTTGATCTTGCATTATGCAATCTAAGGGAATTCCAAAGGTGAGTTACACCTTTTGTTTCAAAGTAACTAAAATGCCTTAATACAATCAAAATTTAGGGAGTCCCAACAAAAAATTCCAAAGGGATCCAAACTTGATATCCACACTTAAGTTGTTGGAGGGGGGTAAGGGGTTTGGAAAAATGAGGCACCATCATCATCACCTAAAAAACTAACATGAACAACCTAACATCATTTTTGATCGTGCGTTAAACCGGTTAAACCAATACACGTAAATAAAACACCACAATCAGAATATGGGGTATCTTGCTAAAAGGGAGCTCAACTTGTACCCTCAACATGTAACAAAAAAAAATCAATTCATAGACTCAAGGCATTTTCACCATATAATACAAAATAAAAGTTGAAATGACAAAAAGAAAAGGAAGGAAAAATTATAGAATGAAGACCTTTTGAAAGGGCAATAAAACGAGAAGCCTCTACCATGGGCATGAGTGAAGGAAAGGAGTTAAGTACATGTCTCCTATAAGGAAAAGAGCCTCCATCGGCTAAGCCGACATTCACACGTCACAAGCTAAAAAAAGAAAAAAAATTAAAAACACTTACCACACAAGGGTTACCATTAAATGAAAAACTGAAATTGGACCTTTCATTTTGCATCCTTAAACAATCTCCAAAATACAAGTTTTCAACACCACTAAAATCTATGAACAACCAAACGATGGTGCTTTATGATGTTGTTAAATGTTTTGTTGATGCTTTCACATGCTCCACTAACGTTACAAAATTCTCCACCAACCCTCTTTGAAGATGCACTAACATTTTACGAAACTTCATTGACACACTCAGAAATTCCTTTAATGCATGAAAGTAAGAAAAAAGATCTTTCAAATTTTCTTAACTAATTCACCCAAACCAAAAATCCAAAATGATAACATAAATAAAATATAAATAACAAACCCAAAAAAAAAGACCAAAAACTTGAAAGAAAATCTAACCAACTAACTAGAAAAACCAACCAAATTTGAAATTCCAACCCCAAAAAAATGGCTGATCTTAGACCCAAAGCCACAAATAAGCATGCAAAAAAAGAAATTAAAAAAAAATCTATTCCAACTTCAAGTTCTACAAACCAATGTTTGAAATTCATTGAGTCAACACTGGTTCAAAGTGTTTAAGGTAAAGTAAACCATCCATCATTGCACATGCACTTCTGATTGAACAATTTTCAATATTTCCCTCATTCCTTAAACAAATTGAACATTTTTTGTGTTACTGGACACACAAGCTAAAGGGTTTAAAAAAAATTGTGAGCATAAAAAGCAAAGTATTAATGCAAAAAACACATGAAGAGGATGAGTGATAATTTGCTTAAAAAACTTTGAAGAAAAAAACTCTAGACCTTAGTTCTAGCCCCATATCATTTTCATTTTGAGTGTGTTTTGAATGATTTAAAACTTCATGGTTACACCAACTAGGACTTTACAAAACTTCTTATATTCCAAAAACAAAGAGGCAATGATCAAATATTTTAAACTCAAAATCTTAATATGTTTTAATTCACACATCATCAAACACTAAACCTCATTACACCAAACACCCCATATCTTCCCCTTTCTTTTATCAAATTGAACAATTTTTCAAGCGTTGGAAGCACTAGGTGGAGGGCTACAAATGATTTGAGATTTACAAGTAGAGAAAGAATGTGTCAAGAATTGACCTCCTTTGCATTCTTAAATATTCATTCACTGGCCTATCTATCCTATTGGCCTAATATGAAATTTTAGCCTACCTAGCAAAGATGAAATCTAATTAAAATGAATGTAGATGTGATGTTGTGGACAAAAACATGCTTTATGTAAATGTTTAATGCAAAGTCAAAAACCACTGGAATATTATGGGTGCAATGTTGTCTTTGTGAACATAGTTTAAGTGTTGGTTTAATGCAAAGTCATTGCATATAGTTAAAGTGAATATTCAATGCAAAGTTAGAAACCACTTAAACAATGCAAGTGCATTGTTTTCACTGGCACATGGTTTTAACGAATGTTCAATGCAAAGTCAAAGACCAACAAATCAATGTGGTTACAACAATATTTTAACAAACATGGTGTACATGGTGTAGGTATTGCAATTGTAATAGTTTAATCTTGATGTCATATAGATTTTATGTCGATTTAATATTGACATGGTATATTTCAATTTAGTACTGAGCTAATATTCATTTAATTTATAACTTAAATTGCATAGTCTCTGTTTTTGTTCTGTCCAAACTCCAAAAAAAAATCAATATAAGTATGAGCATGTTAAAAATTCCAGGAAATACATTTCCTGAAAAAAATAGGTTGCTTCAGAACAAAATGAAGATGCTAGTTTGGACCTCAAGGAGTTTTCAACCCTAGATTTGAGACTTATACCAATTCATTGTACACAATATAATGAGGAAATCTATCCCTTGATAGTCTACATTTCATTTGCAGATAAATCTTTCGGTTAAGGCAACGAAACCTACAACTGTGATCATACGAATTAAAGACTAAATATAGGAATCACCAAAATGAGTATGGTGCTATGTCCATTGTATAAAGGATATTTCAAGCTGCTTCTCATTTGGGTAACTTTTCACATCTGCCTTGCCTTTGCTCACCCATCTTCCGAAGCCCACATCTCCATTAGTTATGGTGGATGCCCCTGGTTCAGTGTAATTCAGTTCAGTTTTTGCAAAATAAGTTGAATCAAGCTGGGCCAGTTAGCATCAATCTTTGTTATAAACTCCATAGGATGCAGAACACAGAAAATTACAAGTCATGGAAAAGACAGATAACAGCAAGAGCTTGAGTGGACAAATGACATGTACTAGCTCCATGTGTTTTGCTAGCTTCATGGTTAACACCTCTTGCAAAAATATCAATAGCAATCCATGAAGAGCTTACGGCTGTCAAGATTATATCAATGTCAATTCTCTGGGCACCATATGTTCTTGCAACTTCTATACACCTACAGAAGAAATCCTTAGAATTGGAAAACATTTATAATATATATCAGTGAAGCACAAGAGTTCTTGCACCTATTCGGAAATGCATCATCAGTTACTGCAAATGTAAGCATAATATGGGTATGCACTAATCCTCAAAATCCAGTACTTGTTTTCCAAGGCAAATCACATAAACTTACAAAAACTCTGGTCCTATGCTACCAGAATCAGATTCTTCCAAGTTTTGAATGGGAAGCATATTGTACAAGCAGCCAGCAGCTCTAACATCCATGCATATAAGGTTGGTATGGAGGAGAAGCTGCATTGCCAGATTCATTGGGATTCCTTGCATGAATCAAATAAAGTTGTGGAAGTAGGTAGTCCAGGATCCATGGATCCTGTATTAATATAAAGTAGTCAATACATGGTATTTATTATAAGTTGAGCTGAGACTCATACTAGACGAAGGCAATGGAATGTAGACCCGCTTTGAAAGTTGCCTACAGGCTGCCTCAATGTCCTCATGCAGTTTGTTTATCACTCCTGCCAACAAACATTTAACAGAATCCAATTTAGTTATACTTGGAGAAATATATGTAGCCTAATAATTGTGCTTGGCTAACCCTAAGGCCATGGAATACACATGGATAGTTGTGATTCTTAGCTGAAATGAATGCCATGGAAGAAGCTTTAAAGGATGGGAAAGAAGGGAGGGCCATGATGAAAGAACTTGATTGGCCTTATGGTCTTGCTCAAGGACATTTCATAGTGGCCAACCAAGCTGCCCTTTTCACACAGAAAGGTCTTGAATAATGACCTTTCATAGCATCCAGGCAATCTGCATTTTTCACACATAAATATGTAGTAGGATTGTTGACATGACCTAGGAATAGCAAGAGTTCAAAACATTCTCAACTTCCAAACTCTGTACCTAACATGTGAAACAAGCTAAAGAGAGTTGAAAGTAGACAAGTTTGTGACAATCAGAAAGTTGCATAGTCTATGACACCAAAGAGACAAGCCATGGACATCCAGCATAATTTATTTTGGGGAATCAAACTTGTAATGAAGTGCATAGGCCCCCATAAACTTGTCCCTTATATCTCGCCCATGGAAAATTTACAAAATGCAAGGTACCCAATAAGAATAACCCCCTGGCATCTCATAAGTAGCATCACTCACTTCATGTTATCAGGTTGCTCCTAAGAACTAAGTCAATGATAGATTCTCTGTTTTCCAACAGATACAATAATGTGACAAAGCAGATTCAGTCAGTTCTGTCTTCTGCCTCCTATCCCACAAAGTCTAACTTCCCTTCTTCATTCCTCATGCAGACTTCCTACTAACACAAATGATGAGCAAGCAAGCATCATGTTCAGTTCACAAGTTTAAGTGCGATTCAAAAGTAGGTTACAAGGACATACCAGGAGCGAGCATGAATATCTCAACACACATTTCCCTATTTGAAGCTACTCTCTTGCAGGTTTTCTTACTTAGAACAAGCCTGACCATCACCACCAAAATGAAGGCACCATGGACAAATAATGTTTTAGGGGGAAAGTCAGAACTAATGCAACAAAAGGACAGTTATGAATAATCTTAACTCTGCAAGAAGCTACTATGATATAATGACTGACTCAGAATCCCAAATAACTCATGTAATTGGTTGAGCATGCAAATGCAAGAAAATATTGCTTGCTTGACCTACGATGCCAAATTTTGGAGCATTCAATAATATGAAACCAGTCCATTTCTTCTCTTGAAAGTCAAATTCTGGTAGCATAGTGTTGCTCCTTCTTGTCAGATCCTAATTGATTAGTGATTTCATTTTCTCAAAATGAGGCATTACCAAAGGCACATGAACAAGCACAAGATCAAAATGCACTCTTATAGGGCAGCTACAGTTCTGGTAAAGAAGAATCATCAGATATATGACCTACAGTTATATACCTATTGAGAAGTTGATGGACTCAAATCATTGTTGTCGTCAACAGTCATTGATGGATAATAGTAGTTTTCCATGGGGAGGACTGCACCACCTAGCACAGAGTAAATTTTTGCTGCAAGGCTGCATGCCACTAGTTGGCAAGATTCAAGTCAGTCTTTTATGTTGCTGCAGTATGCAGTATATTTCATCTAGTCTGCATTCAGCCAACTACACATGCAAAAGTAAGAACTACACATCACATTATTTCAAATTTCAGCACAGTTGCTACTTGACTTTGGAATGCCAAGCCTGTGACCCAATTATACTTTCTGAAATTTTCACATTTCAAGTTTCTAATTTAGAATTCAAAACCATTCCAGACATTAGCAACAAAAAGCATTTTTCCTGTTGCCAACCTTGTTGTGGCAACCAATTGTCTGTATGCCCATCAACAAAAGATAAAGGAACCTGTGTTGACGCTCAAAGCCCAAAACTCACTGTTTGTTATTATTATTCAATGTTGTCCATCAAGCTTTGGCCCATGATCACAGATCAAAATCAACACTCAGACATTTTCAACCACATCATGAACATGTCTTTTTCTTAATTGCCAGATTGTTGTCAGTTGTTTCATATATAATTCAGCCAATGTCCAAGACTCAACCATAGCAACAAGACACAACAGCCTGTTCATGCACCTCCAAAGATTCCATAGCGGTCCAAGCTATCACTCAATATATCAAGACATATGTATCCTCAAATATCGAGAACTCTCCATTGTCCACGGCAATGACATTCAATTAGGCAACATTTATCCCTGTTGAATCCTCAAAGCAAAAATGACCTATGTGATAGCAATGGAAGGTTTGAACTGTATTGGAACACAAAATCACGATGGACATGCCTTTGACCCCAAATCTATTACTGGCTTTTGCACTACCATCCTCTTCAAGCTTCTGTCACCACTTTTGGAGGATTTTGATGCCTTCTTCATAGAAACTGCCAACTGTGTGAGTCCCAATTTCATTCCCTCCATGGTCTCAAATGTGCATTACTACTTGCAACATGGCAGAGAACTTCTGCTGTGGAGGAAACATGATCCCAAGTATGTTAAACACTCAATTTAAGCCCAAAATCCTACAAAGGAGGTCCTAGCAATTCCCAAGTGTAATAGTTTCTTACATAATAAACAAAGATGCAGAGGAGCAATAAATCATGCAATACCTATATGATGTTGCAGCATCATGACACCATCCATATGTCATGGTGGTGTCTGTTTGGTGAAATAAACTACATGAACGTTTCCAAGAATGCTCTGAAGTTCTTGTGGCAACAAAGTTTGCCACTGAACTTACAGAAAGAGAGAATGTTGTGAAATTCTTGTAAAAACGAAGTCTGGCAATGCACTCATAGAAAGAGTGTGCTGCAAACAATTAGATTAGCACTTTTTTCTTTGAAATCTATGCAAATCTTGAGAACTCACAAATAGAGTGTGTTGCAAACAAGTAGATTGGCACATACAATCTCTCAAATCTATCCAACTCTTGAGAACATGAAGAGATATGGTGCCTTACATGTAATGAAAACCAACATTTCGCAACTATGATTTCAGAGAGGCGAAGAACTAGCTACTCCAAGGATGGAGAGGTAAGGCACTACCACAACAAACCTGATATCCACGTTTTTTGTGAATCGAGTCCAAATCTCGACCAGGCTCATGTCCAAACTAAAGTAACAACTACAAAGTTCTCTTTCCACTTTCACAAGAGCCGCCAAATGAAAACGACAATGCACATTGTTTGCACAGTCTGATGGGGGGACACAAACTAGTATTCCCGTCTAATGAAACGACCCTATTTGCTTCCAATGGAAAGCGCTACCCATAACAGAGCTCTCCAGAGCTTGTTATGGCACTGAAGCTGATCACTTACTGATCGATCCAGGCACGTTTCTCAATCATTATGGACATCTGCCAACAACAACAACACTTTCTATGATACATTTTCCAGATTTTCCAATCAAAAGAAACATCTACGCACAATCGTCACGAAATCCTTTTGATTCATTAAGAGACTACTAAAGTATATCCTCATTGCATCAATACTTTTGGCTCTGCCCTAAGGGAAATGACTTCATGGCTCTCTATAAAGTTGTCGGCTCTCTGCCTTAGGGAAACGACTTCATGCCTTTCTATGAAGTTTTTGGCTCTGCCCGAAGGTAAATGACTTCATTGCCTCCCTATACAAATTTTGCCTCTACCTTTATTGGCTTTGCCCAAAGGGAAAAAAGACAAAAAAAACTTCATGCCTCTTTATAAAAAGATTTGGGGCTTTGGAGACACCATTCAATTAATTGTGATTCATATTAGTTCCCGTGACAACAATTTGGAGGAACTGGTATATGGGTGATTTTTTTATAATCTTTTGTAGGCTCCTTATTGATTTTGCATAATTCTTTGTACAATCATCCGGGGGACAATTCCAAAGACATTTTCAACTATAACTATATCATTTCCAACCCTAATTATCTTAGTTCCTTCCCAATAACTATCTCTTATCGTTGTAACTAGCCTATCTCACGCCCTTCTTAATAACTATCTCTTATCTCTATAACTATTTATTCCTTTCCTAACCCACCAACATGAATATGAACAGGCCTTTTCATATCCATGATATTTAAATTAATTAAAATTAATCTTGATATTGACATAAATAATGATGAATTTATTGATAATCATATGGGAACAAAACAAGAAATAAAATTATCACTGGTAATGCGCAACAACGTGGAGCCCAAGATAATATAGGAACTCCAAAGGTTTTTTTTTTTTTTTTTTTTGGTGATGGGCATCTTTGATCAAGTTTTGGACGGTCCCAAAAATAGATATGTTGTTATCTTCTCCTTTGGGGTGGTTATCTAGGTTCCAAGAGTAGAATTTTGAGTGAAGGATATAGGATAAAGTGGTTGATATTGGGAACATGTTGAGGAACACATTGATAACTTGAGAAACATCTTGGAAACTCAATAGGAACACATTGGGAACAAAAAAAAATTCACCACCCTACCCAACACCAATTAATAGTCAAGGTCCTTTGATTGAGAATTGGAGTGTAGTTTTTTAGAACCTGGAATGGTTTTCCAACATAAAAAGAGAAAATTCTTCAAGCAAAGATATTGGGGACTTGAGATTATATTTTTCCAATCTCCATCATCTCAAAATAACTTGAAATCATCTTCCTCTTGATAATGATTTTTCCCATTTTAGAATTAAGAGCTTCCCTTTTTTAGTTGGTGGAGAAATATTGAAATTTCAACATGGTTGGAAATTTGAAAAAGTGAGCTACAACTAGGAAAAAAGGATGTTTTTAAACCTAGAAATTGAATGTTTAAATGTAAATTAACATTTTTAAACTAGGAATTGAATGGAACATCTACAATTCCATCTTTCATAGCTATGACATTCATAAGGATTTCATTGCATGTCTAAAGTTGTTCTCAATTATAATTATTTTGTTGATAACTTGAAGGTTAATTCAATTTAATCAATTTAAAAATTGAATATTTGCACAATTTCAATTTCAATCCATGAAGAATGTGAACAATTGACACATGCAATCATTCTAGGTATTTTTGAAATCTCACATTAAAATACATGTGCCATTTTGGGATGAGCTTAAAAAAACTTAACCTTTGAAGGCAAAACATTTCATGATTATTTTTTAATGTATTTAGTCTTGTGTTTTCCAACCTACTTACCTACCTAGGTAAGTAAGTAGGTCTTATTTTTTTTACCTACTTATGTAGGTAGGTAGGTAGTGAGGTCCTAGGTAAATATGTAGGTATGTAGGTTTTAAAACCTACCAACCTACCTACCATCTTACTTACCTATGGTTATGTACGACCTACTTAGCTACTAAACTAAATATTTTTATTTTTATTTTTTCTCCAAAATATAAATAATATGCCATGTGGAATTTTTTTATTGTACCAAGTGTCACAATCTTGGATTGTCATTAATAATCATAATGGAAAATGCAAATCAATATTTCAAAAACAATTATGTCTAAAAAATTTTAAATAGTGCCACATGTTATATTTTAATATATGGATGACAATTAATGATGTCAATATGACATCATGGGTGTAATTATATTGTAGTTACATAATAGTTGAAAATGAGTTGTTTTGATTAAGTTGCAATTGAGTCAAACAATGAATTACACCATATATATAATGAGTTGCAGCTTTGCAACTCATGCAACTTGTTTGTTAGCACTCATGGCATATAAATACAAAAATTGAGCTATAAGGCCACCTGCAAAACACCCATTTTTTTCATAACGAACCATACAATAAATAATGTTGAAGGCATTTGTAATGTCTATTTGTAACACCATTTAATTGTGGTGAACATCTAAAAATGTTTGAATACCATGAACCATTACCTAACAACCTCCCTTGACTACAACCCCAAATTGGTGGGGGGACAAGTGGATTAAAAATGCATTGTAAAAACTATGGGCAAATGGTCTTGTTCACCAACTAATATAAAACCTCACCTATTGCAATTAATCAAATGCCACTAAAAGGCTTGGCCAAAGCTAATAGAATCCCAACACTAAGGGCCTTAGCTATATTCTTAGGGATGTCCTATAGCAACAAAAGAGGTACCATTAATTCTAGGGTTTACGCTTATGTGACTTGAAAAGTGGATCACCCCAAAATCAAAACAAAAAGGACAATCTAAAAAATCATTGACTCCTAATAAAGGTTAAGAAATTGTGTTGCCTAACACAAACTCTAGAAGCACAAGCATGCACATTAGCACGATTGTGAATCTAGGGTTTGAACCAAATGCTACTCCAAGTGTTTAAGCCTTAGGACTTAGGTTGAACGTTAATATTGAAATGCCAAGTTTGAAATGAAGTGCCATCAAAGTATTGCTTACACTTGTACCATCTGATAGTACAAGCCTAAAGGTTCTCAAATCAAAACTTTAGATAAGAGTATAATCAAGAGGCTTTTGATGACTTCCATGTTGTTTCATGCATTTTTTGAAATTATTTTTCTTCATCCAATTCTAGATGTTGAAGATTGTTGTTTACAAGTATGGCCAGTTCTTTACAAATCAGAAGGAAATGACTATTTAATCTTACTAGATGCAATATTATAAAAGATTGCAAGTTTGCCACTAGTTATGAGGATCCTAAGGTGATTGGATGAGGTTTGGATTCTCACATCTGTTATAAAGGTACTTTGGAATTGGTGAGAGTGGAATTTGATGCCGGCTTGCTAGAAAAGCATTTGAAGTTAAGGAATTATGATATGATGTGTTGGGCCCAAGCATAAAATGATCACTAGGTTTTTATGGCATGTGCTTATGATGGTAGGTGCTTATGACATTTTATGTTGGGGTGTGCTGGGAGTGTGAATGGAATTATGATAAGGAAAGAGTGTTTTTTGAATGCATACTTTTGTTCTTCATGGTAGTACAACTTGAATCTAGCTCTTAAGTAAAACCCAAAGCTATGATGGTTTCAACTTATTCGACTTCCAATGTTGGATGGCTCTGTTGCTAACATTAGTGCATCACACAAGTTGTTGATTGAGTACCCTAGGAAGCATGCGGTTGGATTAAAACTAGCATCTAGCTAACATGTCATGTCACCAATTGGATCCGTAAGTTCAAATGGTTCCCTTGAAGCTGCAAAAAAATGTAGATAGAGGCTTATTAGCATACCATTTCAAGGAACTTGGCATAATACAAGAAAGGATCGATCAAATGTAAGGCTGCCTCTAATTCAACACATTCATGATAACCAAACCTTTGACGATGGTGATTTTCAATGTGATAGGCTTTGGGAAGGGTGATGGTATGCAAAAACAATGAAGGATCAAATCATGGATTCAACATCTAGATTGTCCTCCCAAACTAATACTACTAGGTGAATGATGGTTCAATTTTGGTGTCATAATGGTCTTTTTTTGTTGGGTACCCCTTGTTCAAAGGCATATGGTGAGTAATATATTTAAAAATCTATTAATTGGTAATTGAATGGAAACTAACAACTTTATTATGAAGATATTTGTGTAATCGTTTGATAAGAAGTTCATATGCTAGTAGTAATGGACTTTTGAAGTTCAAAATTATGGACAGGTCAATTGCTTAAAATGATAGAAAATTGAAGGATTCATTTTAAATTTTATTCAAAATTATCTATAGTGGTTTAACATATGACTTAGAATGAAATAATACACTTTTATATGCAACATTTCCTTAATTTTAAACCATAGCCAAATTCTACCTATGAACTTTTGAATGCCCCAAATTAACTTGTGTTTTCATAAGTCCATAGCATTGCTGTTTTTCATTCATTTTCAATTTTTTCTTTCAAAGGTGTTTATATTTGGAATCTTTACTTGGGCTCCTGTTACTATGAACCTTATTGCTTTTAATACATGGACTTTATTACCATTTAACCAATGGTACCACAAAAATTTAAAATTTTAACACTAGAATATGGACTTTTGTGGAATATAATTATTTTAAAAAGTGAGCCACCATACTATGCATTTACCCTACTACATGAGCATCACCTAAACAAGGATGAGTGTTTGAAATTCAAGGAGGTAGTGGAATTCAATAATGAAAAAATTATGTGGAATCCTACGATACAATTGGGGAGGTCTTTGAAATGGAGCATAGGGACATCAATTTTAGTATCACCTATTGACTTTCATGATATTTGGTCATGGGATCATTATGCAAGGTCAAATCCAATTTCTGTTGTTCAAAATTTCTGATGGGAATGTTCTTGGAATTATGAATTTGTACGTGGCTCAAATGTGGAAGGCAATATTTAATGCAAGCTTGGTTGCTACACATTGGGTATTGGCGGGTGATTTCAACATGTCAAAGGATGTGCATAAAATAAACTTAGTTGGTAATAAATTTATGAAGCAATAAGAGGGGGCCATATAGCATTGCATGACCATTAGCTAGGGTCTACAAGATGCTTGGTTACTTGATATCTTCAAGAAGATGTCTAAAAAATCTTTCACATATGATAATGGACAGGGTGGAGCAAATGCAGCACTAACAAAGTTTGACAAATTTTACATGTCTAATGGGTCAGAAAAACTAACTAGGAAGATTGGAGTTTTAGTTTCATTCAACAAGATCTTCAATCATTCTTTATTAACATTGTGGATTAGACATGCATAGGGTGGAGTAGGCTTGGGACCACAAAGGTTTGATTTGACACTTCTTGAAAATGAGTGCATGAAAACCAATCTAATGGTAGCTTGGAAGGGCAATGGAGAAAGACCAATTGTTGCTATAGATTAGGTAGGTGGTTGGAAAGATCTATTGGGAGAATTATGTGTTGCAGCTTTGAGTTGTCTAAACAAAGACGCATGAAAATAGGCCAATTAATAAACATTCATTCAAGAAAGGTCTTTCTAACAAATATTCAGTTGCACAAAATTTTGACAAACTTTGTAGTAGTGAGAGTTATTCCCTCAAGGCATAAGCATGTTAAAGTAGGCCAATTGGTGGTCCTTGCTCAAAAAATAAAAGTGGGAGATTTGTTTAACTTATTTAGGTTGGTGTGGTAGAGGCTAGGTGTCCACTTTCATCATACCTGTTTATATTAATTACAAAGTACTTGAATATTTGTTATGTAATCAAATTGATGGTGTGTGTGGTCTAGTACCACCAAGTGGTAATCAACTTAGGGATCAATCTTTTGTTGATGGCACAACCTTGTATTATAAGGATCTACTGACAACCTAAAGAAGGCAAGTCAAGTTGTATCCCTTTTTGTACAACCGTAGGTGCAAAAGAGAATTGGAGGAAGTTGTTAGCGGTTTGGGTTTCAAAACAACAGAAGGACTATGATTGGGGAAGAGATGTAGGATTAATGTGGGTACTAAAAGGACAAGGTATTAAATACCTCGGCTTACAAATTGGTTGTCATCTCCCCATTGAGGCCAATTTCAGTAAAATAATGTTGTTTCTAAAATCAAAGTTGATAAATTAAGGGAATAAAAAGGTTTCTCTAGCTCGTATAATCTTAGTGGCTAATCAAATCATTCTAACCTTTATCTAGTATGTTGTTACATGTTGGAATCCTAACATGAAAATGTGTGATCAAACGAAAGGCTTAATAAGGAACTACATATGGGGTGGAAAATCATAGAGGACATGCATGAAAGTCAAATGGGATGTGCTTACACCATTGGTTTGCAAGGGAAGGTTGGGGATCATTGATCCATGAACATAACTTGAAGCCTTGTTGGCAAAATTAATAATTAAGGGTCTATCACCTAGGAGAGAGCCTTAGAAGGATTTATTACAAAGGAGACCAATGTTGACACAACCCCTGGGGGAGACTTGTTTCACCATGCCTCTAGACATAAATTGGTTTTTTATTGTTGAAAAATTTCATGGGATAAAATTTTCTTTTTGGAATTCACTACTAAAGGCATGGAGGAATGTAAAAGGTGGCTTGATTATAGCTAAACTTCCCACTATTCTAGATGAAGACTTCAAACAATCCCCTTTTGATAATCTGTACATTCCTCACCTGGTTTTTGAAGAGTTTAATATTAATGTTCATGTGGGGAAAGTGATGTTTATAGCAAGATGCACATGCATTAGAGATTTGTGGAATTTAAATATTCATAATTGGAAGGAGTTAAAATATCTTAGCATAAGGCACACGACGGCTTCTTTTGCAACTCATAATAACTTGATGATGAATATCCCTTCGGACCCAGGTGTGGTTCCTTTAGGAGTTGTTTCGAATCATTAGGTAGGATTGTGTTCAAGAAATACATTGGAATGAATTTACTTAGTATTTGAGGTCACTAGAACATCAATCCTGGCTTACAAATTCAAGATTTGCTTGGACTCCAACAAGTTGGAATGCATAGAGTCATAATTAGTTCAACTTTTGAGGTTGAGAGTACTATTATGCAAAGGTCACAAAGATTATTTTGAAGGGTTTTAAAAGACCTTGGGGAATTTGGCATCTTTGAGGGAGAGTTTCATGGATCGACAACTCATTTGGGAAGGAGGATAGCTATAATAATTAGTGCCAAAAAAATAATCAGACCTAGTAAATTTTCAGCTTGGATTTGTGGTGAATCTTCCACGGGATCTTAGGGAATGGTCATGGAGAATGGTTGATGGTTTAACTACAACTCCATTCTTCGGTTATTTAGCAACAAAAGGCTACAAAGGGAACAAGACCCATTGTAAGGAAGCCCAATCCTTTGTGTTTAGGCTACAAGAGCTTGGACTTGACGATAAAAAATGTAGCACATTAATTGGATGCTCTAACATCATTCTAAATTAAGGAAGGTGGCAATGTTAACCTAGCTGGTGCTTAGCAAAGGTTTACCTATTGATCCTTGGTTTGCCCAAATGGAGTTGGATGCGACATGCAAATCATGCAACAAAGGAACTAAGGAGATTACTATCCATTGTTTAGGAGATTGTTCTAAAGCAATTGATGCATGGAACACTTTTGAAAGAATTTGGGAATTGTGGGGAAATTGGGGGCTAATGAGCTCAATTCCTTGGGAGCAGTTCATTCTAGGGGACTTCATTCATGAGAGAAGAGGCACAATTCCACATGATAGCACATACCACTTTGGAGGTTATTCATTATCTATTTAGTCAATCGACACGTTACGTGCCATGATGTTTTCTTATCTAGTCTGAACGATGTAGAACACATTTTGATGGGCTCCATTTAATGAAAAGTTGCTCAAAAATGCATGGATGGCTACAATTGAAGTAGGAATGGCCATATGGGCCGTGTTTAGGAAGCATAAATCAATTCAAAATCTACATACGTAAGCAAAAATGGAGGCAATTTTAAAAAGGGAATGGTGTAAAAACAATGTATTTGAAGATTCTGATGTTATTATTCAATGGCATTTCATACCTCATATGGTCTTCTTTGTTCATACCATTATGTGATTTTTTTAGTGAATTTATTCATGAACCTTATCATTGTTTCGTAGTTACCATCGATGTCACAATTTGGAACTTTAGTTTTTTCACTAGTTTTATTTTCAGACTATCCATTTGGTCCTTCGGGAGTGGTTCCAACCACCTTTTTTTGTTCTTATTAGCTTGCATGGTCTTTCCTTTACCTGTTGCTATGTTTATTTGAGCTATTTTCTTTGAATTTCTTTAGTGATTTTTATTTTTGACCACTTTGACAACTTTAGTTTTGGTGACTTTTCTGATTTTGCTTTTGGTCCTCGTTTGATCTTGCCTTGCCCAATGTAGTGGTCCATGGCCGTGCTTCCGCTCGACAATGGCTCTCTTATGTTTTTTCTGATTGTTATGTGATAGGTTTTTGCCCCTTCTCCTTTGGGGTTTCCCTTCAATTACATTTACACAATGGTAGTTTGTGTATTTTGAAATACATTTACACAATCCGATGTACATCTTCTTTGGGCATGTAAAGATGTGTATTCAGTTACGATGTGTATTTTTATAAAAAAATCATAATATTCAATGATAATGGGAGGTGTAATATGACACATTCTTGATCACAAGCCCAAGGCTAAGGTCATGACACTCTCCCCATTAAAAGAAGAGGTCAATGTCCTCATTGTATGTGGTAACAAGTTTTGAGTTGAAATCAAAAAAATTGAAACATTTTATCAAAGGCAAGATTACCTTTACATTGTTGGAAACCATCATATATTCCAAGTGAATAAAAATATTTATAAGGTTTAGTGAAAATTGCAAGAAGGAAATGGGACAATAACCACTAGAGGTAGAAGTGATGGTTTAATAAGACAAGGAAAGATAATGTGGAACATGGTTATGTGAATAAAATAAGAAGAATGGGAAGCCTACATTTACTTGTGGAGATTAATGATCATCAAGGTTATAGATTGGTTCACACACACCTTCATGTTTGTGATTTTAGCTAACACAATGTAAAAGCTTGGACTAGTTATGCATTTGGTGGTTGGAACAAAAAGTTATTGAATTACAAGAATATTGGGGTGGATTACAAATCTTTTGGTTCATGGTATGTATATGTTTTTGAAAATTTCAACATGACGGTTGTGTTGTGCTTACAAAAGCTACCCTAGAATAACAAGAAGTTCACTTCCACATTCAACCATCTCATTGAAGATGGTTACAATGTGTTTATTTTTCCTTTTATTTCTCTTTCCTTTTCCCTAGTCATTTGGAGCTTCTTGATAATTCTTTTGTGAATGCTAAGGGTTTTTTTGTTTCTTTTTTTAATCATTTGCATTAATAATGGACTTCAAAATAAGATGAAATTCATTATCACTTTTTCTTTCTCATGTTTCTTTGCCTTTTTAGAGGCCAAAGACTTACACCTTTCATTGTTTGCATTTGACATTATGTTGAATTCAAGGATTTATGTTGTGTCTTTTTGGAAGTTATATTAGTTTGTGTGTTTTCCTTTCAAATGATAGATCAATTTATTATGTGTTAAACAATCATTTTTCTTTGTAATTTGTTATTTCAATATTGTGGAATTGGTAGTTAGCCTTGCCACACATAACATAACAACTTTTTGATGAAATGTGAGGTCTTGTTTATTTTTCAAATGTCTAAAGTTCATAGTCACAATGTATGCAATAAAATGCATGTAGGAAAATTCATTTTTGGGGTTTAAGATTTAAATTTAAAGTTATTCTTACATGATATGTGTTTTTAGTCATATGTTTCTTTTGGTAGTTTCAAAACTTCAGATTTTTCAAGATTTTTTGAAAGAATCCAAAATCCTGGAACTCAAAATTAACCTCAAAACCAAAGACAATGATAAATTTTGAACTAACTTTCATCGCAAACTTGTTTCAACCTCAATAAAAACTTAGTGTTGATGTAAGCTGATTACTATTATGTGATGATTCAACACTTTCATCAATGAAGTTTTAGTGTTGTAAACACAACTTTAAAGTTTGCACTATTTCAATGATAGAATAGTAAGGTTGCACACAATGTACATTTAGTGAATTGTCAATGTTCATTCAAATTCAACGTTGAATCAATGTGAGTTGAGTGCATCCATTTACTTAACATTAATATTATGCCAATTCAATTTGAACACTACCAACAATATTTATGCATTGATACAATGGTTGAAATAATTTAAGTGATTCCCCAACATTAAATTAATGATGCTGATGCTGATGATGATTATATATATATATATATCAACAAAACGTTGATTTGATCAATGTTGATATCCATAATTCCTATGATCTTTGAAACCATAAGAAACCAAGCCTTCTTTATATAATTTGTAACATGGGATTCGAAAACAAAACATATGGGTTAAATCTATTAGTCATTCATTAATTATAATTGAATTACAACTATAAGACTCAAGTGTTCAAGGTAGGTCATATCTGAGGGGAAGGCCCCATTGTTTTGTGTCTAAAAAAAACTTAAACCCTTCCCATTGGTGCATTTGGTGCACTAAAAATCGTCCAAAATGAAATAGATTTGAGATTGTTGTGTCCCCTCAAAGTAAAGGGGGTCAAGAATTCAAAAAAATAAACCACCAAATGCTACAAAGGCTAGTTCCCAAACACCCACAAAATTTCTTCTATGTTACTTTGTTTTTATTAGAGTTCAAAGATGATTTATAAAACTTTAGGTGGCATTCATATATCATTTAAAATCATTTAGAATGAATAAAAAATAAGAAATTTATGAGGTTTGAAAATAGGAGGGGTCCAAAGAAAAAATAAAATATAATGTTTTATAAGTTGAAAAACTTATTTATCTTCTTATTATTTTTTTCATTACTCATTTTCCTTTGCATTTCAAAGATGATTTCTAGAACTTGAGGTTGTGTTCTCATACATTTTAAATCACTCAAAATGAAACACATATGATGAAAATATAAATAACTGATGAATGTGTATCCTTATTAAGTTATAAGTAGTTGTATTATAATCATAACATAGTTGAACAATAGTACTTGAGTAGTGGCAAATCAATGGTCATACTAATTATATCAATTGGAATCATAATTAAAAATTAGTTGAAAATGTATCCCATATTGGGTGGTGGACATGTGGAGATGTGGCATGATCGCATATGTGTACATTGTACATTAGTTGCAATATAGTTATTGTTTTAATGACACATTTACAATAGTTCTAAAGTAGCTGCCACATGCAACAATAATGCAACTCTTGAAAAAATCAAACATGGTTGATTACATATGTACGTATGTACAATATGTATAGATTACTATATATAAGACCTATTTTAACTCACTTGCAATTATAATAAATCTAATTGATTTTCTAACGTGGCAATTCATTTATTAATGCACCATATTTCTAAGGAGATAATTGCACAATAGTTGTAATACCCAAAGGATAGGGCATAACATTTATATATGAGTTGTTTTTTGAGTTTTCATTGCAAGGTAGTGTGGTTTCAGCGGACACAATTTCTCATAGTGGGTTGTATTCTAGGAATTATGTGTTGTAGGTGGATAATTATTTTAGCTAATACCTTTCATCTATTCTTTTCATGCCCCATACTTTTGTCTTTTTCTAATCACCACCCCCTTTCAAGGCAATCTTTTTGTAATTTACTCCTCCATTAACACCCATTAAGGGGGTCATTTGGGTGGTCTTTTTTTCACCTTAACTGATTTCCACTCCCTTTGTAGCTCAGATAACATTTTTTTATCATGTTTGTTTCTTTCCATTGCAAATGACACCCACATCATTAGCCTATTTCAATTGTATCCAAGGCTTTTCATCATTTTTTTTCATAGCTAGATGTGGTAGGCCTTGCGGTTTAGCCCCACAAATGTGCAATTAGTTTTTGTGGGGGATGATTTTAAGGTTTTCACCTCCATTTAGTTTTTGTAGCCCTATTGGGTGCATTAACGTTTTGGGTGTTCCCTTAGGATCCCTTTCCTTCACATATTTTTTTCTCCATGATGCCTTGGACAATGATGTTTAACACATAAATGCCCTTCTTAAGTTGGGGATATGTAGGTGGCATTTGGGATTCTCACTCGTTGTTTCATCGAAAGGCCTAATTACCTTCTTCATCGTCTTTTCTGATTCTTGGATTTGTAACGCCAACTAGCTTCCTTTGATTCAATATTCATTCACATATTTGGGAAACTCTTAAGGCTAGGTTTTTTGGAGTGTTTGAAAGCTCTCCTAGTTCATCAACAAGCTTTTCTTTTTATATTTAGAAGTGGGATAGGTCTTGTTTCTGTAAAGGTTATTGCTTCAATGGGTACTTGGGAAATTGGGGCTTGTGGCCCCAATCATCACATCTAGATTTTTGTAGAATGACCACACATTTTTATTGGGGCCAATATGGGCTAGTAATTTAGGTCCACTAACATTTCAAGCTCACCTTAAATGGGTTCATGACCTTCTACCTCCAATTGCTCAAGCTTTTGCATCCCTCCATTTTAGTAGCTATTAGAGAAAAGAACAAATTATCTTCAAGAAAACATGTCAAAGAATGTGCATGAGCATTCCTTTTCCAACATCATTTTAGATTTGTATGTTGATTATCATCACATTTGTTTAAGATTTTACATAGGCATAGGTTTAGGTGCTTGCACCCGATTGGTTTTCTACCCACCCAATTATCCCATCTTTTCAAATGGCCTCTAACATTTTTTCCTTAAGTCTACACATTAGATTGGGGCTCCCCCATCCTATGGCTCGTGGTCTTTTTTTATGCATATGCTGCCAACCCATAAATTCAACAAGGACACACCTATTTCATTGTGTTCATGGGGAAAACACACTTCCACATGTGATGTGGTTCATGATTCTTTCACCTTCATTGTTAAGGATGTTGGGTTCCATGTTTCACACAAACAAACTCACTTTCTTTCAAGATTGTCTTTCTAACCATCATGGCAACAAATGGATATTGTGCTTCCAATAAACGGTATTTGCATTTTGGCAAATGTATTCATTGTTGACTTGTTTCGAGCATATCTTATTCCATGAGTCACTTTTTCTCATGGAGTGGTTGTGATGATTGCAACTTACGCAAAGGTTGTGTCATATCACAACTAACACCTTGAAGATGATAATTTTATCCTTCTTATAGTAAAATATTTAAATGTTTACATTAGTAGGTTGACAATTTCCTTCATTGATGTGCTAACATGGCATGGTTGGAAAAAGGCTCTATAAGAAATGCTTTAAATTCAATTTTATGTTCATTTTATAGGTAAAGGGTGTTGGTTTTTCAAAGAGTTCAAGCTGCCACTATCAAGTGCAACGTGTAGTTGTAGCAACAAGAGAGGCCTCTTCTAGACTATAAGAAAAACATGCTTCCCTTTATGCAATTACATGTTCATTATGTCAATTTGATGAAAAAGAAATGAAAATTTCAAAATATTGAAATTTTGAAACAAAATGCCATAAGGGAAATGATTCATTTATTAAATAATTTGGTTACTTTTTATATCCAGTAGGTTCAAATTTTCTAGCTTTAAATGCATGTCACATGTGCAGGAAATAATCATGTGAAAAACATGTTTAATTGATTTTAGAAGCTTTTTTTTGCATTTTTTTTGCTTTTGCTTGCAAACCAAAATATTCATGCACAATTATGTGCACATGTGGAAAATCACCACCACCACATGAATTATGTTATATTGGACTATTCAATCTTTCTCCCTAAAATTTATTTCATGTAAATTTTTTTTTGTAGAAAGAAGCTCTAAGAAAGTCTTAGAGTCCCCTTTTTTTTTTTGGTACCCTAACCGTGAATGGACCCCTTTATTTGTTTATTTATTACTTTGATAAAGATAGGAACTATAAATCCAAGAACCTAGTTAATTTTATTTTTTGACTTGGCCTTGGAATTGACAAGTTCCAATTTTTGGAAGCATTAAATAAACCCATAACCAAAGGTTTTTAGTTTAAAGAAAAAAACTTAACCTAGACTTGAAGGTTCCTTTAAAAATAAAAAATTGACCAACAATGGCATGAATTGCAACCTAAGTATATATTTTAAACCATTTACTTCTTATACCTCACACTATTTACAAGGCACCTAGTGGTAGTGTTTTCTGGGGCAAAATTTCAACTTGAAAAATATAATTTCGATCTATACAATGGATTTTTCATTAAAAAAATGGCCCAATTTAAAAGAAAATAAAAATTCCAAATCATTAATTTTATGATGAGTTTTAGTAAGTGGTCAAGAATACAAGAAGCATATATAGATAATAACAAAATCTAGCTAAATCATCTTATGAATGATTGTCACTTCAACTACATCACAAAATTGGAAAAAACCTCGTTTGATGGATATTAAAAAGGTAGATACATGTTTACATTTGTTACATAGGTCACCACCATGGTTAGTTATGGGAGATGAATATAAGGAAAAATGATTTTCTTTCCACATACTGGGTGAATGCAAAATATGGTGGCTCTTTTTTGGTGTCACAATGGTGTTTTTTGCTAGGTACCCTTGGTTCAAAGGCATATGGTGAGTAGTATTTTTAAAGTATATTAATTGGTAACTCAATGTAAACTATCAATTTATTATGAAGATATTTGTGTAATTGTTTATTGATAAAAAGTTCATATGCTAGTACTAATGGACTTTTGAAGTTCCAAATTATGGACTAGTCAATTGATTGGAATGATAAAAAATTGAAAGGTTCATCTTAAATTTTATTCAAAATAATTTACAATGATTTAGCATATGAGTTAGAATGAAGTAATAAACTTCTATGTGAAAAAAATCCTTAAAAATCATAGCCAAATTCTACCTATGAACTTTTGAAGGCCCTCAATTTAACTTGTATTTTCATAAGTCCATAACATTGTTGTTTTTCATTCATTTTCAAAGGTGCATACATTTGGAATCTCTACTTGGGCTCCTATTAATATGGATTTTATTGCTTTTAATTAATACATGAACTTTATTACCATTTAACCAATGGTACCACGTAAAATTAAAAATTTAACATTAGAATGTGGACTTTTGTAAAATAGATTTATTTTTAAAAGTGAACCACCACACACCAATGCACCATCCATTGGATGCCAATTATGACTCATTTGTTGACAAACCTCATTTAGATTAATATATGTTTTCACCTTGGTAACCCATGAACTTTGAGAAATAGGTCATATATATAATAAGATAGGTAAAGAAAATAGGTGACAATTAAATAAATATTTGGTTTATATACATGCAAGGTATGTTTTTCCCATCTACCTATTAACAAACTACAAGTTACAACAAGTGGGATGTTAGTAGATAAATGATAAAAATCAATTGAATTAACCACCATGTTTAGCTATGGACTCAAAACCCAAATTTTCTTTTCTGATTATCATCCATATTTCATGGTGCATTGGTGTCAACGTTTTTTAATGGCAAAATATTGCCATATTTTGACTTCAAAGGGGTAGTTCCTACCTTTAAGCCTGAAAAAAATATATTTAAAGCAAATTTGTCGAAAGGTTAGACCAAATGATGGATGGTTCACCAATAGTTTATCCTTAAACTCTAAACTCATTGCCACACATGGCAAGCTTTTAGGGTTAGTGGAAGCTAGATTTCGATAAGTTAACTCGTCGATGCCCTAATTTTTTCTTTTATTCTTCACTAGAATCTCTTTTGAAGCTTTACTCTTTGTCCTTAAGTATTATTGTTTGCCAAAAATAACCTCTTGCCATTGCTACTTACACAAAGTTCTAGGTAGGATCGCCAATGATTCTAAAATGTAAATCCATATGTTGGAGTTAAAAACATGTATTTAATTAATTTAATATTAAATCGTTACTTTTGGACTTTTTAACTTGGTGGTTAAAATCAAGTTTCCAATTGAGCTTGAGGCAAAAACATTGAAAACACCTATTTGTTGGATCATCTACTAATATAACAAATATTTATAATTCTAAGGGAAAACAATATTAATCTAAATAATTATTAACATTTATTTGTTGGATCATCTAAAAACATTATTAATATCTATTGTATGTCATATGATGGCCCCCAAATCAAAGTTTCTTTTTAAATTTCCAATCATCAATTGGTCATTGTTAATTTTGGAATTTTCAAAAGTCCATAATTTTTAAAAATACATGATTAAAGGTATAGTTTCATTCATTGTGCAAGGGGGACTGGGGTGGAGTTGTGAACGTTGAGGTGAAAAGTTTGATTAAAAGTATCATGGACATTGCAAGTTACAACTTGAAAATGATGGTGGCATGTAGCCAAAAGGATTGAACATTGAACATTGAGGATTTAAAGTCCTATATAATCCAAAGTCCAAATTTGATTCCTTACTTTAAACCCTTTTTTTTGTACTTGTTTTGCATTCAAATTTGATTCTAGAATTTGCAACCTTGAATGTTAGTTGGAACTTGGAACTTGAAGGCCAAGACTTTTGCAATGTGAAATTGTGTGTAAGTTATGTGACTGTGCATTATGCTAGTGTGCAAATGCATTACGTCTAATGCATAGTGTGATTTGTGTTTAATGAATCTTAACATACGATTGTCAATGGAGGATTGAAGGTTAGGGCCATATAAATCAAATTCTCCTTACAAATATGAACTTTGTAGTAGTCAACAAATTCACGCTTCAACTTTCTTCCTTTTCATTTTTGCCTTTCTATCAATCTCCATTGAAATTTGTCATCCTTAAGGCTCACATTGTAAACATTGTGGTCCATCACACAATGCACATTATCGTTATTTTATTTTGCTTTCATCAAGGTTAGGAATCATGTTCATCTTACCTTAAGTCACTTAACTACAAGTTAATTTGAACCCAAATTTGTCATTTGGGATTAACATTCGTATTTTGTCATGTTTTCAAAATGTAGGCAACCATCATTGTTGAGTGTTCATCATAGATAGCCATTGTTGTTCAACAGTTAATTTTTAGCACAGGTAGCCATCATTGTTTAGGAAGCACTGTTCAACACAAGCAACCACCATTGATTAGGAGTTAATGTTCAGTGCAAGCAACCATAACTACTCAATGTTTTGTGTAGGCAACATTGTTGCTCATCTTTTGGTCATTTAGGTTTAGGGTTGGTTAGCCATCAAGCCCATCACTAATCATTTTACAAATTATTGGCCAACCATCACCAATTTTCTTGTTGCCATTTACCTTCACAATTTAGTTAACTTTTACTATTGTCAAAAATGGCACCATTGAATCCACCTCGAAACTTTAGGTTTTGTTGTTTTTTTTTCAAAAAAAGTCTATTTTCACTTTTGATGTAGTGTAACCAAAAAGAGAGGGTCCAGATCCTGCAACACATGTACTCTCCCCTGTGGACCATGGTGTCTAAGCTCTCCAGATCGATCTCACAACTATTGACTCCCTAACCTCTCCAAAACTCAAACTGCCTGCATTCTCCCTCTGATCCACTCTGACTCAAAGACTGACGAACACGACACAACATTCCACACAACACTTGCACACTGGTGCAAATCAAAGAAATTCTTGTATCTGATTCACAGATTATGTACATCCCGAAAGCACAAGCATTTTCTGCCATCACATGCTCATCAAGAGAAAAAGGGTCTGATAGTTCCTCAGCGCCTTGCCTTCTCTCTCTCTCTCTAATTCCTCTCCTCCATCCTTCCGCAGTAGAAGCTCCACCATTCACCAAACGTAATGGAAGATTTCTAGCATAGCTAAGCTCCCCTCTACAGAACTTTCTCTCTCCTTACTATGTTACCTCGACACTATCTTCCCCCCCCCAAAAGATCTCTCCTTCTTCTCAAAACAAAAGCCTTCCTGATCTTTCTTCCGAATGCCATTGGTTGCTTCTAGAAGCTTCCTTTCCAAATCCTCTTCTCTTCTCCTTTGCGCTCCCAAACCGCCATTATCCATAATTGCATCACCGACCCTAGTCATAATTTGGAGCCGCCACCCAGACTCCATATCCATTCAGTGCAACTATCATGCAAATCTCTTAGTGTGACACTTCACTCCAGGATCAGCAAAGCTTCTCATGCAGAAATAAAGAAAAGGCAGCCGCCACTCATAAACAAAACGACCCAATTAACACTTAATTTCCCTGATCAGTGGGCGCTCAAAAGTTGGGGTAACCTAATTTCCCATTACATATGTAACCCTTCCCTTCTTAAACAACTGAGTCCCTCAACTCCATCTAGTCTGGTGGAATGTAGAAGATCTGGAGGTCCTGACGAGATCTCTCCCATTGGTGACCTTCGCCATCTTGGATGATGCACAATTGGCAGCCTTCCTCAAATTCGAGGTTCCCTTTTCCATCTGTGTGTCCAAGAAACTGGTAGGGTCCCTCCCAACTTGCACTCAAAGCCCTTCTCTTCCCTGGCTTTTTCATCTTCACCATGGTTTGACCTGCAATCAATCCCTCAAACAAATGTTTACCTCTCCGAGCAGCATAGACTTTTTTCTGCAGTTTTTGCGCCTGCTCCACATTGCACAGGACGTTGTTGTGGATGCTTCCAATGAGTTCCACTTTCTGCAGAAACTGAGCTGCAGCCTCTTCTATACCATCCCCATCGTTAGTTTCAGCAGTCAAGGCCTGCAAGTAGTTGTCTGCCCGCAACCGAGGTGTGCGGCCAGTAAGAATCATGAACAGAGAGAATTTAGTGCTTGCCCGAATTCCACATCGGTATCCAAACAGAACCTTGGCCAATTGCTCATCCCAACAATCTGTGTTAGCAGGAGCAGTAGCAAGCATAGTTATGCCATGCTTTATGGTCTTGATCATACACTCGGCCATCCCATTGCACTGAGGCCATTGGGGTGCAGTGCGTTGGTGTTGGATTGCATAGTCCTTACGCATCACATCGAACTCTGCAGCCCACTCCCCCCAATTGTCAGTCAGTACGAATTTTGGGACACCAAACCTACATATTATGTCATCTTCTAGAAACTTGGCTGTTGTTTTGGCTCCATGATCAGCAACTGCCTTTGCTTCGCACCACTTGGAATAGTGGTCGATGGCCACCAGGATATATTTGTTGCCTGATCTAGTCTCAGGCAATGGCCCTGCAATATCCAGGGCAACTTGATGAAAAAGATCACAAATGGGGAAACTCTTCAATTGCTCGTCCCCGAATCGGATGCTTCCTGAGCTCTTCACTAATTGGCAATGTTGGCAACCCCTGATCACCGTCTTTACATCTGTGGTTCAACTATGCCAGAAGTACCTACGTCGAATTCTGCCAATGTTCGATGTTCACCAAAATGCCCTAGGTCGTCGTGCATCTGTTTTACCAGAGACAGCCTCTCCTCGGGTTTGGGCACAAGCAATGTTTTGAAGAAGAGCTTCTGCTCCTTCCAACAATAATTTCCTGCCCTCTTACGAATCCTCTTGCTCTCATCAAGGTCTACTGCATTAGACAATATACCTTGCCTTATCAGCATTAGACACTCTACATCTCGCCAGATGTCAGCACAATTGTGCTTCACTCCCCGGTCTTCCTCCTCATCGAGTTCTGTGGGGCTCAATTCAGGGTCCCCGAACTCAGACAGCTCCTGAGCTGCCAATACCAGTTCCAACTGTTGTTGCTTATCGTAATATTGGGGCCTTCTCCTCTTCAGCACCACTTGCTCTTCCTCATGTTGTACTGGCCCATCATGCACTGGCACTGTTTCTTCATCCGGGACAGATTCCTCCAAAAGTTGCTCTTCTGACTCAACATGAAGTCAGAACAGCTGATGGCTATGGACATTCTTCTGGTGATTAATGCCAAAACAACAGGCATTGTGCTATACAAACCTTCTGTCCTTCCTTCTGACGACCATCCATTCCGTCTCCTTGCCTTCCATGGCATAGAGAAGTTCTGTTCCTTCTTCAGGTGCATCAGGGTGAGCACCTGTGATGTCTCGGATCTCTTCACCGAAATCCTCATCCTCTACAGCTAATCCGACTGGGTTCCTGCTCAAAGCAGCAGCGTTCATGTGCCTTAGCCCTGGTCGATGCACTATTTTGAAGCAAAAATCTTGCAGCATACTGACCCATCTGCCTCTTCGACCATGTGTATCAGATATAGTCGCTAACCACTCCATTGGTTTGTGGTTTGTTCGTAGGATAAAGTGCTTCATATGCAAGTACTGTCTGAAGTGCATTATACCCCAGATCAGAGCGTAGCACTCTCCCTCCATCAGATGAAACCTCTTCTGTGTGTTAGTCAAACTCTTGCTGGCATTTGCCACCACCCTCTCCAAACTTCCCTTCTTTCTGGGATAGGATAGCTCTAACTCCCTTGGGTGACCAGTCCACGTCCAGCCAGAAAGTTCGTCTAAAATCTGGTCGTGTGAGTACAGGCGCGTCCACCAGAGCTGCCTTCAGTGCCTGGTACGCCTGCTCACAGTTCACATCCCATGCAAATACAATGTCCTTCCTTGTCAACTCAAACAAAGGACCTGTTAGATTCGAATAACCTTTAATGTATTTATGGTAATAACCGGTCAGTCTTAGGAAAGATCTGACACTTGTGACATTCTTTGGAGTCGGAAAGTGTAAGACCGCCTCAATCTTTCCAGGATCAGGTTGTATGCCTTCTCTGCTCACAACGTGACCTAAGAAGGTGATACTCTTAGCAGCAAAACAACACTTGCTAGGATTGAACTTCAGATTCACTTCCCTTAGTTTGTAGAGTACTGCGTCCAAATGTCGAATGTGGTCGCCCCATGTTTCACTGTGGACATTGAGGTCGTCCACAAACACCTTCAGAAACGTGCTCCCTAAATCCTTGAAGACCTCCGACATGGTTCTGGTGAATGTGCTCGTCGCATTCTTGAGTCCGAATAGCATCACAGTCCAATCATACAATCCAGTTTTGGTGATCAGCGCTGTCTTCTTCATATCTTCTGGAGCCATGCATATTTGTCAAAAGCCAGATTGTAGGTCGAGAGCAGTAAACCATATTGACTTGCCTAGCTGATCAATTACATCCTCAACAAGAGGCATCAAAAACATATTTCGACACGTTTGAGCGTTGAGAGGTCTGTAGTCCCCACAAAAACGCCTACTCCCATCTTTCTTCACTGGCAGTGTTACCCTACAGGCATATTCTGAGTTGCTAGGTCGCATCTTACCTAGGTCAACCAGAACATCGATCTGCCTCTTGACCTCAGCCTCCTCCCAGTAAGACAGTCGTCCAGGAGATGCATTGCAAGGCAGGAATCCCTGCCTATCAATGCTATGCTCACCTATGGTGCAGTAGCCCAGTTTGCCTTTGTTCCAAGCAAAGACGTCCTTGTATTTCTCTAGGGTTGCCCAGAGTTGTTGCTGCCCATGCTCATCCAAATCGGCGTCGACCTTGATCCGCTCACAGATCTCCTTCCATCGAACCCCTGACTCAGAGTGGTTGCCCGATACGCACCCCTCATTGGTCTTACGACCAGGTTCTTCAGTTCTCGCCTGGGCGGTTTGAAGTATCATTGGGATCACAGAGTCACGATCGGGCTTGTGCTGTTGCAACAACACTAGCCCGAGTACATTGCGTGCGGATTCACGCACGGATAGTCTGTTCTCCTCTGCATCAGATGACCACTTAATCCAGTCGACATAGTCATCCCCATCCGAGTTCTCCTCCGTCATGATCCCATCAGTCTGCTCTTTCAACATCAGTTGCAACATTCCCTATGGTCCTTCTGAATTGAGCAGTTCCTCAAACTCAGCATCCACAAATTCATCATCCGAATCGATCTGTTCTAGAGGATTAGATTCTGAGTCATGAAACTCATCATCGTCATCTTCATCGTCAGAGTCTGAAATAGATGCGTCATCACCTCCTTTGACTCCCTTCTGACCTTGATCAGATTCCACATCATCACCTTGATTGGCAGGTGCATCCTTTCTATAGGTTGCCGTCCCACTCCCCATTGCACCCGCGCTCATTCTTTGCAGTAGATTGACCACCGTGAGTGGCAGAACCTCCACATGGGTGCCAGGTCCGTGCCTTACCTGAATCAGTCCTCGTTCCACATCAACCACAGCCTCGATTTTCATCAGAATATCCAGACCTAGTAACACGTCGTACCCATCCGTGTCCACGATCATAAAAGTCATGGCACATTGTACTCCCCCGATTTTCACCTGTACTTCATCAACCCGGCCCAGTGCCCGAGTGACTACTCCCGATGCTGTCTTTTAACTCTCATTCCTTGTCACAAGATGCATTATGCCTAATTCTCTCACTACAGTAGCTGCAGCTGCCAAAACTGACATGGATGGTCTTGTATCCACTAGTCCTTCAATAATGCAATCGCTGATCTCTACAGGTAAGTGTAGAGTTTTACTCCGATGCGTCTTACTGACGCAGATCTTTCGGAGCGAATGGGTTGCAGAGACCACTGAAACCTGATTCTCGTTGGTATCCGAATCCCTTTTTCTTCTTGCGAGCTTCACCAAGCTTTCTAAGTGTTCCAGCTCACCTGGAATCATAAGAACAGTTTCCATGGGGGACAAAGAAATTTTCCCCTTTATGAAATGTGAGAGGATTTTGGACTTCACAGAAATGTCCCTGCTCATACCAGCTCCCTCCCTCTCGGCTTCAGGAACTGATGCAATTCCTCCTGGCGCCACATCGATAGGAGTTCTTCTTCTCGGCATTCGAGTGTAGGAGAATGCATTTTCATTTCCACATAGCCTGTTGAGTTGCTATTCGGTCGTCGCCTCATCATCAAGCATTACCTCTAAGAAATTCGCTGCTCTAGCTGTTGATTTCCCATCTTTGGGCTTCTTCCAACACTTATCTTCAGAGTGTCCAAGCCCTGTACAGAAGGTGCATTTGACACCACAATTCTCTGTCCTATGCGGCAGATTGCACTTTGCACATTTTGGCCGTGCTTCATTTTGCCTTGGCCAGGCAGTGGCCATATGGTCCTTACCCTTACGGAGTTGACATCCTCCAAAAGCCGTGGAAGAGGATGATGATGCTAAATCATGCAAATTCCCCTTGAAGAAATTAATGAGGGTGTTATTCAGTGCAACAACCTGCTTCTCCATAGTGCTCTGCGATGTATCCTCCTCTTGTTCCTCTCGAAGAGGTTTATATGGTGTCTCTCCCAGTTCGCTAAGAACTCTTTCAACCTTCGTCGCCGCCCCAACCAATTCTTCGATGTCTGCAAACACCCTTACAACGCATAACTTTCGGATTTCTGGTCTCAGTCTGGCCAGGAATCTCCTCCTTTGTTCCACATCCTGTATCTGCCCCTTCCGAAACAACTTATCCAGTCGTTCGAAATACCTTTGCACTCTTTCCTTGGGCTCTTGCTTGATGGCATCCATCTTCATTCGGATGTCATCAGCGTCGATGCTCCCATATTTCTGGATCATCAAAGTCCGTAGCTCGGCCCAGTCTATAGGCGCAGGTTGAAGCCTTCGAAACCACTCCTTCGCATGACCACGTAGATTTAGCTTAGCAATATTGAACAATTTGTCGAGAGTGAGATCACGGACCTCGGTAGCCATGGTCAATCACTCTGCCCAGTCAGTCACATCTTCATATTCATGTCCCCAAAATAAATCGTCCAAGCCTTGTGGACTGGTCATTTCTCAGAGGTTCTGCAACAACACAAAAATGCAGCAATCCCCCCCCCCACAAAGTCCTTCAAACAAAAACACAGTTGCAAACAAAACTAATCAGAATCTTAGCTTATGCAACTCAGTTCTGATCATTGCAATGTCAACAAAATATCGTCCAAGTCATACAGTAAACTCGGACTGTGCTCCTTCATGTATCGGCCTCAAAGGCTCAAAATTGGACGGAACAGTGGTAAAATTTTGCTCATCCGTGGATTCCTGTTGGAATCTCCATCCTCCTTCCTGGTCCGGCAAGATTTTCCAGCTGATTATGCGGGATCTGGATCCGCTGTGCTCCACCCGAAGCAGTCGATCTCCCACCTGAAATAAGTCTTGCACACTAGGTATGTACAGCCTCACAAAATGGTTAGGTGACACTTCCGAGCTAGGAATCCATATATCCCCCAGTCTCGGGACATTGCGTTGCCTCTTAGCAAGATCAGGAGCGATCCTACGCAAGGTAAGAGGCAAAGTAGAAATTCTCCTGTAATTCTGAGGTCCATGCCCAGTCCCTCGCTCCATTGGGTACTTTCAACCAAACCCGTGCTCTGGTGTAAAAACCACTATGGGCTACCTCCACAGCGATGTCCCCTACTCAAGCTTGATCGGGTTCGATTCCCACAAGTCTAACCACACCAAATCCTAGAAAACGTAGAATCACAGCTCCTCTTTGTGGACCACCTGAACAGTCCAGAAATCAAATCTTCTAACAATCTGCTGCTCTCGGATTTCCTGCGTCACTTGCTCTACAAGGATCTCCTCACCACTAGATGAAGACATGGTCTTCAATTACCATAGTATATAAGTCTACACAGGCTTTACCAAGGGTATAAACTTGAAACCATGCTCTGATACCAAAAAGAGAGGGTCCAGATCCTGCAACACAAGTACTCTCCCCTGTGGACCCTGGTGTCCAAGCTCTCCAAATCGATCTCACAACTATTGACTCTCTAACCTCTCCAAAACTCGAACTGCTTGCATTCTCCCTTTGATCCACTCTGATTCAAAGACTAACGAACATGACACAACATTCCACACAACACTTGCACACTGGTGCAAATCAAAGAAATTCTTATATCTGATTCACAGATTATGTACATCCCGAAAGCACAAGCATTTTCTGCCATCACAGGCTCATCAAGAGAAAAAGGGTCTGATAGTTCCTCAGCGCCTTGCCTTCTCTCTCTCTCTCTTTCTAGTTCCTCTCCTCCATCCTTCTGCAGTAGAAGCTCCACCATTCACCAGACGCAGCGAAAGATTTCTAGCATAGCTAAGCTCCCCTCTACAGAACTCTCTTTCTCCTTACTATGTTACCTCGGCACTATCTTCCCCCCCCAAAAGATCTCTCCTTCTTCTCAAAACAAAAGCCTTCCTGATCTTTCTTCCGAACGCCGTTGGTTGCTTCTAGAAGCTTCCTTTCCAAATCCTCTTCTCTTCTCCTTTGCGCTCCCAAACCGCCATTATCCTTAATTGCATCACCGACCCTAGTCATAATTTGGAGCCGCCACCCAGACTCCATATCCATTCAGTGCAGCCGTCATGCAAATCTCTCAGTGTGACACCTCACTCCAGGATCAGCAAAGCTTCTCATGCAGAAATAAAGAAAAGGCAGCCGCCACTCAGAAACAAAACGACTCAATTAACACTTAATTTCCTTGATCAGTGGGCGCTCAAAAGTTGGGGTAACCTAATTTCCCATTACAGTAGCATCATCTAGTCAAGAAACCCCAAACCCCCCTTTCCTTATGATCCCCCTTCTAAGGCAGACCTCTAGATTTTTGTTGAAGAAAATAAGTGAAAATGAAAGGAGTATGAACAAAACAAAATTTAAAATACATTTGGAGTGTTAAACTTCCATGGGTTGAGTCAATTATAGGCGAAGATGGGAAGGTGCATTAAGTTAAATGGGTGCAAGCAAGATAAAATGAACAACTTGATTACCTATCAAAATTGGAATAAGTAGATTTAACATAACAACATACTCATTATAAAATTGTGGAACATTGAATGTTTCCATTTCAATAATTAGAAATATATATGTTTTCATTATTGTGCATTGATTTTCATATTTCAAATTATAAAAGTGCGATTTAAGTAACTTTTTCAAAATACAAGTAGATTTTTACGTTTATTTTCCAATGTGGGCTTTTGGTTTCCATTAAGTGTCAAGTAGGTTCTTACAAAAAGGAAATAGAATTTTTTTTAGTGACTTGGTAAAATATATGTTGATCTTCATTTCCTAATTTAATACATATCAATTTCATTGATTTTTCTAACCAAAAAATAAATTTGAACACATATTTTTTAGTTGGTCTCAAATGTATTTTTAATCTACTTTTCAAATTCATTTGCTTTGCATTTATTTAGATTTCAATTCTTATAAATTTAATAGAGAAAATAATGTTATTTGACACATACTTTCATTTAATTTGATGTTAATTTATGGTAGTTATATGAGTGGTGTAGGGTTGAAGTGGAGACATCTACTTTTTTTGTTTATTTTATCTTGTTTTGACCCAAATGTAAAGTTTATTCCAAAATAGAGGGGAAGGATAAAATATTCGCCCCTAAGTTGGACAACCTTTGGAAACATGGTGGTAGGAGGGAGGCTTTAGTTGTAATCCTAAGAATATATAAAACTAGAAAATTTTATATGAAAAAAAATTTAGTACATGCCAAAAATGAACGTCTTTATGCAAATGTTAAAAAAAGATACAATAATTAATCAAATCTTTTGTGGTGCTATTGCAAAAAGGAAGGAAAAATTGGTCTAATTTGCTATTTGTTTTCACATTGTACTTAAAGGCAAACCTATGACAGACTATGAAAATATGAGCAAGTTGTTACAATTCTTTGATGTCAAGGATTTTCCAAGAACTCATTGGTATAATTCAATTAGTTGGGGGATGGCAAGTTTTATGCATGAGCTAGTGGTGAAGAAAACCAAGGATTTGGTTCAAGGTACTAGGTTTATTTTTCTTTCTTATGATGAAGTTATAACCTCAGATCAACAATTTTGGGTTTACATCCATGCATATGTGGTTGGAAATTGGTAGTTGAACCCCTTTGTTGTTATTCTTGTACTGGGTGGTTGATGGGTCACTTCAGAGAATCTGAAGAGAATTTTGATGGATGCCATAATGTTGTATGGTGGTTTGATTTAGGAGACAATGGCATCAAAGTTAATTACTTTACCACTCCAATCTTTCACATCTTGCCAAAAGACCTCCCAATTTTTATTATTATATCCTAAATCCCGACTTTGTCAAACTTGAAGAAAGCCATTGTTCAAATACAAGATGCAACTTGCACTAGCCAAATATATATGCCCTCCAAGGGCTCAAATCACCATATGTTCTTGTTTTTTTCTCTAAGTAGCCACTTAAAAAGATGTCTAGGATGGCTTCACATCTGATTGTAGCCACTTAACATGCTAGCTCAAATGCACAATAGCCACATAGGCTACTTCCAAGAGTCATTAAAAAAACGGCTGATTGGTGTGTGTTGGTTCAACTTGGCCAACATGAATTAGGTACTAGTTAGTCACGGGACCAAAAATCGTGTCTAATCACCCAACACTGATTTAATCCTTCCCTTGTTAGATGAGAAAGAAGTCCAGAGATCAACCATAATAATGTTTTTAGCGAATTTTAGCAAATTGTTTACCTGCAAAACCTGATTTCAATCTATATTAGGAATTGGAAAAATGAAAACGTATCCCAAATTAACCTCATATATTTTTAAAAGAAAAATTTATCACACATAATTAAAATTCTGAAAATTTTGGAGCAAAATTTTGGACTGAAAATCCTGATTTCCCTCTATAATAGATTTTTTCCATGAAAAAACTCCAAATTCACGAGATTATAAGTAGAAATATAAATAGTCAGATTTTTAAAAATCCTGGTAAATTTTTGCAATGTTTTGAGCTGAAAAATCTGACCGTGACATGTATTAGGGATTTTTAATGGAAAAATGACCTAAATTCACCAGATTAAAAAAAAAAAAACCCTCAGATTCCTATAATAGGTTTCCTGAGGTAGCCAAAATCATTGCAGGATGGCTTAAATTTTTTACTTTCATATATCTAGTTTCTGGCAAAATCTATCAATTTTTGAGCTGAGAAATCTGATTTTGATCTACAATATGATTTTCATTACAAAATGATTCAAATTTACCAGACTGAAAAAATCAGAATTTAGCTAAATCTTGGTAAGTATGGTAGCCAATTTCCACTAAATGACAAAATTGAAAAAGAAACACACATCGTCAACCCTTGTGGGGTTGACAAAAGAAGAAAAGACCTCAAATTGATAAGATCCAAAAAAATAAGATTAAAAAATGTGATATATTATTAGGTTTCAGTAAGTAGCCAAAAAATCATAGAAGGAATCAATGCTTTATTTTTTGACTTTCATATTTTAGTTTATAACCAAATTTAGCAAATCTTCATATGGATGATGGCCAATTCCACTAGATTAAAAAAATTATAAAAATAAAATAAAATAATTTTAAAAAAGAAAAGAAAAAAAGAAAACACGGTTTCAGCCTTTGTAGGGTTGAGTATAATGGCAAAAGCTTTTCAAGTCTAGGCAGTAAGAGCTCCCCTCCATCCCACCCACTTGAGCCTATAGTAGTGTTTATCACATCCAACTCACTTGGAGGCTTTTTTTAAGTGTCACCACTTGGACCAATCACTAGATCATGGAAGAGCTTCACCCATCCTCTTATTTGGGTTTTGGACAATATTTGTCATATCTAAAATAGTCTGTCAATTGTTTGATTTTTAAACAATTTTGAGTTTTTGAGATTTTGATGTTCCCACAAAATTCCCCAAAAGTTCCCATGGTGTTCACTTACCTTCTCATAATTCTCGAAGTGTTCTATAACATGTTCCCAAAAGGCAACAATAGAGAACAATGTAGGGAATAGGTAATCAACAACAATGGTCTCCACCCACATGGGCCTTATTATGTTTTTAAGCAACTTTTGTTTGTAACTTACAGTGACAATCATCCCTAGGAAGATTTAGCCAAACCTGGCTATAAACCAGATATGAGGTATAAAATTTTAATCATCCTTTTATGTTTTTGGCTACACATTGAAAACTGGATATACGAATCTAAAGATTTTTATTAATGTTTTCCTCAATTCTGGCTTGACCTTTCAAAATCACTTTATTTTTGAGTTTTTAATTCTAATTTTCAATGTTAAAAAAGGCTGAAAGAGATTACCAGAAGTCAGTGGTGTTGAGAGTTCAGACTTTTTTTTGCCTGGCTATATATAGTATAAAAGAAAAGGAAAAAACTAAAAGTGATAAATCAAGTGATTTTTGAGATTTTCTATAGTCAAAATTCGACTGAAATTTAATAAAAAATTGCCAGACTTCTACACATGGTTCAAGTAGGTAGCCAAAAATATAGAAGCAACTTTTTTAAAAATTACTTTCATATTTAGCTTGTTGCCAACAAGCCAGATCTAAGTAAATATTCCTATGGATGATTGCTAATTTGGCTACATCAAAAAATTGATTAAATTAAAATAAAATGGTGTTGAATAGAAATTCTTTTTGGGGGAAAATTTTCACACCCTAGGAACAAAAAAACCCAATGCAAAATTGCACAAAGGCTTTTTTTGGAAAAAATAACTGCAAAACTCGCCATCTTTTGAGGAAAAAAATTGTCACATGTCACCATATTTAGGCAATGAGTTCCTCCTATTGCTTACCCTACTTTACTGTCCAATCTACCTCTAGCCAAACTTAACTCTTTCCTCTTGTGGATGATTGCCAGTCCCCTACTTGACAAAATTTGGGCTTTGAGTTGCCGCTGTACACTACCAGTGATAATCAACTCTTTTTTTCCTCATGTTTTCATATGGATTTTAATAATTCATCGTTATTGATGTCAATGTCAAATTTAATTTAAATTAATGTATATTTCATGGACATGAAAAGATACAGAAAAAAAGGAGGAGGAGATAAACGTGATGAAACCTTGCCAAACTAGAAGGGGAGAGAAAAAGAAATAAGGGGCAGATACATATTAAAAAGAAATAAGATAATTAAGCTTGAAAATGAGATACATGTGTGTTTAGAATTGTCTCTGAAAGTGTCCAAGGACAACCATACATTAGAAATTGTCTTTGGAATTGTCTGGGGGACTGTACAATAATAGATTCCCAAAATATCACCCATATACCAGTTCTTCGAAATTTCTAGTCGAATTAAAACAAGGAAAATTTTAAATTCACACCGTTTTCTTCGCGCGTCCGATTATATGCAGATTAAATTTGAGTGTGTGGGGGCATTGCACGAAGCTTCGATTGCTCCTCTCCTCCACTACCCACCACAGCTCTTGGTCGCGGCACGACGCTTCGTTCGCTCCTCTCCTCCCCGACCACAACACCCCAACTGGAAACTTCCCTCCTCATTCGCCGCTCTTTGGGAATCTCTCTCTCTCTCTCTTAGACTACTGACCTTCATCGCTTGTTCCAATAGTCTGGACTCTTCTCTTTCTTTTTTTCCTCATCTCTCTCTACACTCGTGTGTATATATATATGCATTCATCTCCATTGCATTTACAAACACAATTGTACTCCAGTTTCAGATTCCTGTTTTCGAGTTTTGCTTGAGTTTCCTTTCTGTTTTTTTGAGATTTTGGAGGAGCGATTTCGTGAGCTGGTTTCGAGCTGTTGAGTTATTGGAGATCCTGATTTTTTTTTTCCCCTTTTCTTTTAAAAAACAAATTTTAGTTTTCAGTTCTTTTTTTGTCGTTGGCGGGGGGGGGGGTGTGCGAAAAGAGAGGAAGAAAGTTTGGTTTCTTGTGGAGAGAGGAAGAAGGTGATTTTAAGGATCCTTTTTTTGATTTTGAAAATTGTGAGTGCAAATGGCGCAACAACAACAGCAAGCTACATTTGCAGCCGGGTGTTTCTGGAGCGTGGAATTGGCGTTCCAGCGAGTTCCCGGTGTTACTAAGGTATTGTCATTTTTTCTTGACACGAGAAACAAACCTCCAGAAACTCAAACTCCGAATATGACGACTTTTGCACATTTATTGCAAACCTTTGCAAGGGAAACAAATGGTGGGTTCTAATCTTTGGCATTGTGGTACGTACGGGGGTTGGGGGTGGTATAGACGGCAGTCGGTTACACTGGGGGCAAGACAGTGAATCCAACATACAACGAAGTGTGCAGTGGTACCACAGGGCACACGGAAGCTGTGCAGCTGGAATACGATCCTGCGGAAGTCTCTTACAAACAACTGCTGGATGTTTTCTGGAAGAAACACGATCCTACTCAAGTGAATCGCCAAGTACGTTTTCGTTACTACCCTGTGTGCATCGCTGAACATGTCTTCAATCTCTTATTGTTCGATATTTTACCTTCTCCTTCCATGTTACATTCTTTCTTGCTTTCCCGCTGCTGCTGTTCCTGGATGTGCTTACAATTAGGCTTTCTTCTTCTTCTTCCCTCATAAGAGCATCTCCAGCAGTGCTCCCAATGTGAAATATTTTCTGACATCCAAGCTTTAGTTACTTATTTTTTCCAACCACACCCATAAAACTGAAACTGGGACTGCAAATATGTGGGAGATTACTAATAGCAACCCATCTGGACCAATCAAACTATCTAGACAATCAGAAACAGGAAGCAGTCAATAGATATGATCTGACTGTGCTTATTAGACTGCTCCAGGGATCTGAAAGCTGTGCATGTTTTCAGGGTCACAGCAGTCTTCCAGTGAATCCACTGGCTTTGACTGCTGTACATCATCTGAGATTTCCAGTGCAGTGCAGGGTCACTTAGCATATCGACCATCATTGGAGATGCTCTAAGCTTCACCAAAGTTGTTCATTGCTTTATCTGCTGAGTTTCTCTTTGCTTATCTCCTGACTTGTCTGTAAAACTGGAAATGGGGCAGGGAAATGATGTCGGATCACAATACCGATCCAGCATTTACTTCCATACACCAGATCAAAAGGAGGAGGCGATAGCATCATTGAAAGAGTACGAGTCCCGCCTTGGGAAGAAGATTGCAACAGAGATCTTACCAGCTGCCCCATTTTACATGGCTGAAGAGTATCACCAGCAGTATCTTGAGAAGGGTGGTGGAAGAGGAAAGGGACAATCTGCCCGAAAAATGTGCAATGACCCCATTCGTTGCTATGGCTAAGTAAACTAAAAAGAGTGAGAATGTGTACAGGGTTAGGGTCGTTTTTCTTCTTGTGCAATTGATACAGATCACTAATGGAATTTTATATAGATCAGATTGTTTGCTTTTAGGGTTTACATGAGTCCAGAGTCTTGCAGAGCTTGTTTGTTTGCTTGCATGCTTAATCAGAGCTCTACTCAGCAAGCTGCAAAATCTAGGATTAAAATGGGGCTTCCTAGATCGATGAGAACTCTCCTCAGCAAAACTAGAGCTCTGTATGGTTTAGGGTTAAATATTGTACTGTGATTTCTCATGATTTGGTTTGAACTTTTGCCGTAAAGGGCTGAGCCCATGAGCTGCTTGTTTTCCTCCATTGTCTGATGAAGCTGTCTGTTGGGCCTTCTTGAAATCTCTCTTGTTTAGATGTGATGCACAATCTTGATTTCTGTACAAGATGTATTTTGTTGTTAAATAAAACAAAACAATGGAAAGTCCTTTCTCCAATTATGCAAGGAAATTTTGGATATCTCATGAATTTGTACTAATTCATATGCAATTTACTTGATTTGTTCTTTCCAAACACCAAAACAAAATGTTGTGAATTTATAGAGACAAAATTTGATTTTCTAGCAACACAAGTCATTACTTGATGTATAGAAGATATGGCAACCAAGGCAAATGTGACATCTACAGTAATGTGTGAAAACTATTTTGCTCCTAAAATGTTAAATTGTTTGAAATTATTATAAGATTTACTTTGGTTTTATTCACAACTTTTAGGTTGATGAATAAAAATTAAATTAATGGAAAATTAATTATTATGGATTGTGAAGTGAAGGTGTTGTACACATGTGAGAGCAAAGACATGATACATTTAAAGATAAATGTAAATAATAATAAAAAGCCTTGTCCAGTATAGATTTTCTAAAACTCAAAGGTGCCAAAATCCAACAAGTAGAATATACTAGTGAGGCAGAGTCTTTGTGAAGTTATTATTTTTGTCCCACATAAGGTATAAAGTTACTGCCAATTATGTATTGCTTGGCTAAGCAATACTCCTGGTTACCAATTTTTGTGGATATTTTTTAATATAATACCCAGCTATTATTCATAAAGGGCAAGTTTTGAAATACCCAACCTGATATCCTCCTAATAACCACCTGGTTTAATGTCAAGGTACCTTCTTTTGGGTAAAACTCATCCCAAAAAAAAAATCATCATTCCCCCCTGCACTTCTGACAATTATTGTTAACCCATACCAGCCTTTCTTTCTTTTTGGAGAAAGTGTCCACGTGGCTACAAGAGTCATGGATTCAAGAGTCGCCATATTTTTAAAATGTTTGTTAAAGGAGTTGGCCATCTTCTCCTCAGCAATGCAAGATAGTAAGGAAATTCAATGTGTTGCAAACTAAGTTTGGTGGCGATTAGAGGGAAATGTAAATATTTCATTAATGGCTTCAACCAAAATTTAAAAGCAAACTTAAGGTTGTTATGTAGTTTGAGTAGGTGCTTACTCTAGCTCCCTGGTTTTGTGAGTGAAAAGCAAATTGGCTATGATGTACAAAAGTTTGTATTATGTTAAAAAGTCTCATCCAACCAAAATCCATAGCACAAGGAAATATCTTCAATATGCAAAAATTTCATCATGCTTACATAATAGAAACAAATGAGCTACAAATAATAGCAAAGCTCATAAAATGATTGGTAAACTTGTAAGATCATAACTACCAATCATAAAGCCAACAACTTGGCTAATATATGTAAAATACGTTTACACAAAATTTATCTATGCAAGAACACCATAGTGATTTGTTGCTCCAATCCAAGCATCAAGTGTGGTAGCATAGGGAAAACTTTATAATGTGAAGAACTTTTAGTTAGACATGCCAACCACAAAAGGGAGGTGAAGGTTTAAAGTAGTTCAAAGCTTGCTCTTCAAAAATGTTAGAGATGAGAAACAACATTCATCCTCTACACTTCCTAAAACATGAACTACAACCATCTCTACAAGCTAAGGTACTCAAGGAAGGAATGGGTTAGAACATAAGATGTTTTCCAAATGCGAGTCAATGGATTGAAATCAAATGGTGGTTCCATGATAGCCTTGGAGTTGCTTTTCATACACAAGTTGAACATCAAGTTGCCAATGATCATGCAAAGGTGAATTTATAGAACTTGATTCACCACATTCACCTAACATTTTTTGTTTGTGACATCAATCTTTTAATATTTCCAAGTGTTTGGAAATTTTTGATTTCATAGTTAAACTATAACTAGTATTGTGGATATACAATGCCGATGGCATTAAACAAAGCACACTGAAAGAAACAAATGTTAAACTTCTTGATCAAATGGGTAATTGCACAAGTTGACCAACAAACGCAAACAAAAGATATTCACCCATCAATAAATAACCCTAAACCTCACGACACAAAAGATATTAAATACACTTAAGTCAAATTGTAAATAATTTAGGAAACTTACTTGAACATTTTAATTTCACTTGTGAAATTAATGTTTGAAAAGATTCGCTAATTACAACTTTCCACAGTTTTGAAGTTAGATCAATGTTGTGCATGGCCTAAAACTTTGCACCATTCACAATGAAAGCACATTGCTCATTTGAATCATTCAAGTTTGCCACCCATTGCATGTGGATGTGGTGATTGTTACAATTTAGCAAACCTTCAAATGCCCAAACTCATCACTGAGAAATGATGAGTTTCCATCATTGTACAAATAACAATGTTGCCCCTAGTAGATCTTTACTATGACCACAAAATCACATATGAAAACACCATGTTATTATGCAAATTCCACAAGATTATTAATGTTCTCCAACAAAGGACATATGCTCATGTGCCCAACATGCAGTAAGGATTAGCAAGCAAGATTATATTGACAAACTTGAAAATAATACAACTTTTAGGAACCAAATCTAGGTTTGAAAATATATGTAACTAACTTTTAAAAAACTAGAATTCCACTTTGGAAGAAAATATTACAACTTAAAAGAAACCAAAAACTAGAATCCACCTTTGGACAAAATTGTGCTAGGTTTGAAGAAACCAACAACCAAATTTTAAGTTTGAAAAAAAAATGCAATAGTTTTAAAGAAATCAGGAATGGGGATCCATTTTTAGAAAAACATTGCAACAACTTTGAACAAACCAAGAACAAGAGCCTTTTGGGCTATGAACAAAGCATGTGTGAAAAATTTATAACAAATCTTCTATGCTATTGATTATTCCCAAGTTGGACAAGGTTTTGAATGCAAGATTAAACATATGGGCCATCCAATGAACCCCAATTGAAAATGGTGCATAGTTTGTGTTTATTTATTTAATGTGACCATTTTTTGTGCCTTGGAATGTACTTACCCCATAAACCCCAAAGCAAAAAACTTTTGAACCACAAAAACAAAATTAAAACCTCCACCCTATTGGATCACCTCCATGATCAATAATCAAATTATTAGATCTTGCTCCATCAACCTATTGACGAAACATCATCACGGGAATTTTCACCCAATTTAGCATCACACATGCATGTATGGAAATCTAATTCCCATTATTCACATTGTTCACCTTGTCACATGTAAGGGACACATAATTAATTATAGAATCAAATTTTAATTAATTACATAATCAATTTTCAATTAATTATAGATCAATTTTAAAAATTACATTAGTCATTTGAACATACATGAATTTGACCATTATCCATCCTAAACTATCTAGCCAATACATATTGGGGTTCTCAAAACACCCCAAGGAAAGAGTATAAAACCTTTTTATTTTTATATTATACCATAGGTTGACCACCCTCCAAAATCTAAAATAATGTGGCAAATTGGACACTTTCTTTTCCATTTGCAAGTGACCATTTTTATTGATTTTTTGTAAGATAATCTAGTAAGTGCTTGTGTAGAAAATAAGGCCTATTTTATTTTTGTCTACATGTTTTATTGTTATGACATTCCCCTTTTTTGACATTCAAATTTAACAATTTTTTTTTGCCTTCCCCTTGCCCTCATGCTTTGTTAATATATCCCACTTGGAAGCAAGCAAACATGGCTTCCTATTAATGGTGCTACAAACCTTACATTTGACATTGTGAAGAATGCCATTAGGGGCATGGACAACCAAAAGGAGTTTTACAACCCACTTGAGTGTTTGAGGTAGAGGGCAAGGTAGCAAGTTGAGATCTAATTTTGTATCAAGTAAATCACTCAAGACGATGACCTTTTTTGAAGAATATATGGGGGAGTCAACATGGAATTTTTCACCTAAAATAGGCTACCCAAAATATGAAAATAAAGGGGTCATGTCAAAAGGCAACCTAGTAAGGCCTTGCATGAGATGGCAACTTAAGAGAAAGAGGAATAAAAGAAGGCCCACTAGGAAAAACTACATTAGGAGATGGCAAAGGTGAGATGGTAGGCATTGAAAAAGAAGTCAATGCAATCTCTAATTGTCCTAGAATTATGAACCACAAAAAATTAGTCTCAAAAATTCTAATGGGCCATTGGCAAAAAAAAAAAAACATTGAATCTCAAACTAATTACAATGGTTTTACATTCAGTGCATTTCTGTTACTAAAAAATTAGTACTATAATGTGGGTTTGAACTTTGTTATCAACTTTGGTATTAACTTCATTGATTTCCACTTCATGGTCCTATTGATGTGTGCACACACCAAATAGGCACAAGTGCAAGAGTTAACACAAAAGAAAATGCAAAACATACATGAAACCAAAGCACACACAAAATGCACAAAATGAAATTTACAAAATGTAGCAAACTTACAAAAATTTAGGTCTTGAAATTGAAAATAGTAACTATAGCACACATTTGGAAGAATCTCAAGTTTGTTTGGGGAAAATCATTCTTCACTTTGTGCCAACATTTTCCCATGGTCACAAGATTCACAACAAACCAAAAAAATTGAAAACACTTGAGGCCATGCAAACTTAATGGCATTACACACTGAAATCCAAGGTCAACTGTTGTTAAATGTTTTATTCTAAAAGATTTGTCAAAAGATCTTGAACATTGAAGACATAGAAGAAGAAAAAGTGATGAACTTTACTTAAAGTGAAAGTTATGGTGACAAGAAGCTCTTGTTTGGAGGAATTTGCTAGCTGCAGTAAACCTTAAACCTTTGTTGAACATTGGTGATGTTAAACTTTAAACACTTGAAATAACTAGTGACTTGAATGTTGATAATGGGAGCAATGACTACATCTTATGATGGCAATGGACATTAACGAAATATTGTAACATCATGACTACATCCATGGCCCCCCACAAAGCCCATGGCTCCATTGGCAAATGCCACTAATATGATTTGGTTAATAATGAATGTATTTTCCTTTTTTTTTGCATGTACCTGTTGGGAATAATGTATTATCATTATTTTTTGTTAAAAAAAAAGGTTAACCCACATTAATCAAAATCAAATTAAAAGCAAAATTTAAAATTGAACAAAAATTGAAAAAGTGTAGCCAAATGAAAATTCAAACAATTCATTTTTCATTTGAATTGGATCTTTGGGATTCACCTATTGGATGAAATATAGAAGGGTATAGGTTGATTTTTCCTTTTTATCAAAGTAATACCTTAACCCATGGAGGTCTTTACAAAATATGCATTAAATAAGTAAGGTCCTTATTTGGTTATTAAACAATTTCACATTCTACAAATAGATTATAATAACCTACTCTTGGATCCAACTTGTTGATAATTGACCATTTAATGTGTACATGGAAATATACAATACATTTTGTTAGGGATTGGCCTCAAGGGAAGGGATTATTGCATTTAGGTTCATTATTTTTACCTTTATGATACTTTTCTTTATTTAGATGGGCAAAATCGATTGTCATTTTGATCCTATTGATTAATGTTTTTAATTGTTTAAAGTTAAGGTTTTTAGTCACAAGGTGTTGGTTGGATTTTGGTGCATGTTGGGAGGAGGAACATTAATTGAATGTTTTTTTTTTTTATTGTTGCATGTTTTGATTGTTTTCTAGATTTTTCAAATTTTGTTACTCATTTAAAAATCCTTGTAAAATCTTGTGGATTAATGAGGAAGGGGAGCCTAACAAGTATATGCACCTTGTTTATGTGAATTTTTGTTTGAATTGCAAAGGTGTTGCACTTTGGTTGAGGAATGTTAGTTTTTCCTTCATTTTTTTAAGCATAGGTTCATTAGCAAAAAACCTCCCTTTTTGCAACTACATTTTTGACTATTGTTCAATTACAAACCAAGTCGAAAACTACACATATAGTTGCAATTGTTTTTTATAATTAGTTATATTTTTTGCAACTACTAAATAATAATGTCAAAAAGTACAAGTCGAGAGTGAAATTATAGTCAAAAGTGTATGCCATGTGTCAACACCACGTGGACATTCCACTACTTGCCAATTTAATTGAAAATTGCTCAACCAATATAATTGAAGGATGTTGTTAGTTGCATTCAACTACTAGATGAACTTCATCCACTAGCTAAGCATGACATCAACCAAAAAATAATTACAATTTTAACTAGGTTGCAACTATGTAAGTTGAACATTTCGACTATCTTGTAATTTTGTAAATTGAACATTTGGCCAATAGTTTAATGACACGTGCCACACTCACAATGTTGACATGTGATAAATTCATAAAATGTGGGGTCAATGAATAGTTAAATCACACATGGCATGTTCAAAAAAATTGGGGTCAACAAACAGTTAAATGACATGTGGCACATCCACATCAATAGGTTAGGCCACATGGTGCCTAAGCATAGGTTAGGTCTAAACTGAAGCACCTAGGTTAAACCTAAACATAAGCCATTAAAATTAGGTTTAAATTAAGGCTAAATCTAGGCACCTATGTTAGGCCTAGACCTAAACCACATTGCAATTAATGAATGGAATTCTATTTCATTTGGTTTAACCTTTAGGGTTGAATCTTTTTGATTGGTTTGTCTTAAATGGCTATCACATTTTCATGTTTATTATCTTCTCCACAATCTTAGTGCATTCCTTTATATAGTTTGGATTCATGCAATGGAAACCAAACAATATGGGATAAAGATTTAACTGTAACCTAGGGTAAACACACCTATCACTGAACATTTAACGATGTTGGATCATTATAACTCTCTTGTTCATGGTCTATTCCTTTTAAAACTTAAATTTTTTTGTTATCCTCCATTTGGCATATCCAAATTTATAAAAACATTACAATCTAATGGAAAATGAGCAAGATATGCCTTTTCAAAATGAAGGGGGTTGTGTTTTGGATTTTTTCATAAATGTTTAGTATGATTTTGAAATTTAAGCTTTTCAACTGTTGTTTTTTTTACTATTCACTTTGAACAATTTTTATAAATTTTGAGATAACGTATTTGTCGCCTTTGAAATCGTTCAAAATGAATGAAAATGAGCAAAATATAATTATTGGAAGTAAAGGGGGTCTGGAGACAAAATATCATTCTTTCTTTTCTTGCGTTTTTTTGTTTTGTTCCTTTGCTTTTGAAGTTCAAAAACCGTTTGTAGCTCCTTGTTTTGCACTTCCAATGACATAAAAAACATTCAATTTGGTTTGAAATGAGGGAAAACTTGAAAGTGTTCAATGATAGAGTACCATTTGGTGTTTACCCTAGTTGTAACCCAATTACAACCTAATTGCAACTCAAATAATTGTAGTTTAGTTATACAAATTAGTCTAAGCTTAGTTAGGCCAAGAGCTAAACTAATATTGCACCTAGCCTAGGTCTAGTTACCTACCTTAATTACTTATAATAATTATTCATCAACTATTTTTAATTGCATAGTTGTATAATTAAATAATTAAACATATTATCATCATTTATTAAATAATATGGTGATTAGTTAATTCTTTTAATAATCAGAAATTAAATGTATTTATCTATAAAATAATTAATTATCACTAAATATCTTTTTCAATTCCAAATTCATTATAAGTTGTTACTTATATTTTAGTATTTAAAAATATATATTTTCAAACTAAACTGTAATATTAATATGCACAAAAGAAATTCATCATACATGTTATCAATCATGTATACAAAAAAATTTACATGTACCTTAATAATTAATGTACATTTATTGTAATTTAAAATATATATTAAGACATCATACATGTAAAAATGAATAGGGGTGCAATGACTTGGTTTAAAATGTTTGGATCTATAGTGTGGAATTATCAATTCTTGAACCATTTTTTCTTTGAACTATTTGAAAAACCAAGATTGAAAACTATATTACAATTTGGGGGCATTTTTGGTATTATTGGAAAGCCCTCACTAAGTTGATTTAATAAAGTTGATTTCATAATTTTGAAACCTAAGATGTGAACAATATTATTAATTATGTATCATTACTTGATATGTTGTAATGATCTACATAAAAATAATAAATTACATGTGTATTGAACATATACAATAGTACTAACATATTTTTAAAAACTTTTAAAACTTTATTTCGAAATCAAATTTTAATATCTATATGCACAAAAAAACCATTCATTTGTAGAAATAAAATTTACATGTAATTTAGTGTTATCATAATTTTAAATAAATATTAAAATATTATATGTATTAAAATTAACTTGCTTACTAGTTGTTTAGTCTGGTTGAAAAAGATAATTGTAAACAAGATTGTATTTCATCCATCCTTTAATACATTTTATCATCCATATGACTTATCGTCCATTTACTAATAAACTTTATCATCCAAAATAGTTGAACACTAGTCAACTTTGTCTTGATTGTGTGCCAACTAAAGAACCTTAGATGCCAAGAATATTTCAAAAATAACCCCTTAGTTGAAACATGCTTCACATTATTTACCAACATAGTCGGAAGTTCAACTTGAAGACATTGTTGATGCTAGGAATATTCGGCAAATGACCACACAATTGAAAAATGCTTTCAACTATATACCAATATAGTTAACAAATCAACTTAATTGGTAATTCTCATAATTTTATTTTAAAATTTAAAAAATCCAATTGAAACATAGTTGCAAATGTCATGTAGTTGAAAAATTTTGGTTAAAAAAGGGGGGTTTTCTATTAGTGGTTGCAAGAAGGAAGCTTTGTAAGAATTAAATGAAAGTTTGTAGCATTTGTCTGCAATTTTTATTTTATGTCTCAAACATGGGTTTGTTTTTTAATTTTTGCAAGCACAAGAGCATAGGGTTTGTGAGTGTGGATTTTGTCTTTTTATTATGGAACACACAATTTAGGGTTAAGGTTTAGGGTTGGGCTCTACAAAAGAAAAGGTTTTTACCATGTTTGTTTTTTTGGTCATGAGGAATGCATGTTTTGTTTCCACTAAGTTTTGTTAGGGCAAAAGTTGGGATGCCCTTAAGGTAAGTGTTTTTTTTAGTTTATTTAGTTTTGTTTAATTAAATCCTTTTAATCTACATTTTTGAATGAAAGGAAAGAGAAAAAAATGCAAGGTCTTCTTGTTCATTCTTTTTTGTGGATTTTTCAAATGTAATTTAATGTAATTTGTTTCCTTGTTTGTTTTTTAGTATTTTCAACCTTTTTATATATAAAAAACCATGTTTTATTTATTTTATTTTACTTATTTATTATTTTTAATTTATTTTTGTTGGCATCTTGTTGTTAAGGTTGTCATTGTGTCTATACATCCATCATGATGTGACAAATGCATTTGGATGTAAATGCAACTTTATGTCACTTTAGAATATATAGTCAATTTAGGTCAACCTAGGGTCAACTTAAGTCAAAAGCCATTTTGGGCTATCACGGGTAAGTTTACGAACAACTCAAATTAAAGTTGTTTCGATTGTTGTAAACATGTGGTGATTGAAACATCTTTTAATTGTTAAAATTTAAATCACCACAACTTTTTGTCACTAGGTTTTCAGTCGCCATAGGTTTTTGTTGCCAAGTTTTTGGTCGCCACAAGTTTTGGTCACTGTAGGATTTTCATGCCCACATTTTTGGTTGCCATAGGTTTTTGTTGCCACATTTTTAGTTGCCACATTTTGGTCACCAAATTTCCATTGCCACATTTTTTGGTCATTAGTTTTTAATTGTTAGCTTTTTGGTGGTTACTTTTTTTGTCATCAAATTTTCAATTGCCAACTTTTCCATTGCTGACAACCACTTTGGGTCACCATTTTCTTTGGCCATCAATGTGATTAGTTGCCAAACAACGACTCCTTGGGTGATGGGCAATAAGTGTTGCTTGAATGTTTTCATCTAGAGTTTTTCTTGTTGTTTCAAATTTATTTTTGGTCCAAAAATATTGGAGAATTAAAAGATTTTTTTACTTTCAAAATAAGTTCAATAAGTTTGTTATAATGTAGTTTAGGTACAATATAAGTCCCCACAATTGAAAAAAAATGAAAACCAAAACAAAAATCTAAAGAGTGAATGGCCTATATTTGCATTAAGAAATATTGTTTCAAATGAAATTCTATTGATTCTTTTTCATTACTTGATGTCTATCAATTATCATGGGAACATTTATTGAAACACATTCTCAATGGAAAGTCCAATCATCCATGATTGAAAAATATAGGTGATGGATGGATAATACTTGTATAAGATTGTAAATGATCATTGTATTTTGTGTTTACAAAAAATAATCATTATAGATCGTAAATCCATAAATTTCAAATGTGTAAAGAAGATTGATCAAAAATTTCAAATATGATTACACATGACGACATAATTCCTTAACAAAATTGGGTTTTCTAAAAACCACAAGTCCCAAACATCTCATTTTATAAAGATCATGTTAATTACACCAAAATATCATATGTAATAATTATAAATTATATATGGTTGCCTTCAATAATATTCATCAAATGTAGTCCAATTGTATGGAGGCCCCATCAATGTGCGCACATGTTAAACAATTCTTCATGCCTTTGGATTTGACTCATAATGTCATGGATCACTTTCCCAAATGACAACTTGGGTGAATTGTGCTCAAAATATTCTACATCCAAATCTTCACCCCATATGACATTTGCTAGATTGGCCATCAAATATGTTTTAGACTTCAAAGTTGTTTAATGTTGTTTGGCCATTCATCAAAAGGAATTTGTAATTCATAATTTGCTACAAACAAAAAACAATTTTGTGGCCACCCACAAACACATTTTCCTTGCATTAGTGGCATTTTGCTCCTTGGCAAATCCGTATTATGATGGCATTAAGGTGTAGTCACAATAACATGTACCATAACAAACGTAACACTTGCTTGGTTTTTTCATGTTTAAAGTTGTAATTTAATTTGATGTTGAAATTGTAAGATTTGTGTATATAATTGGATTTTTAATATATCATGAAAACATGTGAATTAATTTGAAATTAATCCATTGAATAAAAAATCAACAAAAACCATTCATTAAAGCTTGTAATGCTTGTTTTTAAATAGTAAAAGGACTTGTAAATGCTTTTCAGTTTTTTTGAAAATGAAATTTTTTGCCAAATTTTTAACATGAACATTAATAAAATAGTATGATAAAAAATTTAAAATTTAAAAAGATTTTTCAAAGATTTTTCAAGAATATTCGAAGAATATTTTAAGAATGTTTCCCCAAAAATAGTCACAAAAGCAATAAAAAAACCTGTGATTTCAAAAGGAAAAAACTCTTAAAATTTGTGTAGAATTTAGTTCTTATTTATTTCAATTCAATTATACTTCAATAAAAGTTAATTTAATTGGTGAAACATAGGAAACTACAAAGTTATTTTCCTTAAAATGACTTATGTAATTTTGTAAATTACAATTTGATTGCATAATCTTATAATTTCATATGATGTTAGTTCAAATGTTGGATGGGTATTGGTTTTATTTATATCCATTGGGTCTAAATATTGAAAAACATTTATCATGTATGCAAATTCTCTTAATATTTTTTAATCAACTTTTAAAGGCCGATCTGGGTTTTCAATTTCAATTATTTTTCTCAAAGCCAGTTCTTAAATGTCCATTTTTTGCCTATGTGAGAACAATTGGTTATCTACACCACATTTTATGAATTAATTATCGTTCATAATTATTATTTAAAATTTAAATTTACAACACATGTAATATTTCAAGTCTTTTTTCAACCAAAAAATTTGTTTTGAGTTATTTTTTAATGAGCAAACATTTTCTTCCAAGACTTTTTTAGCCAACAATTTTTTTTCTAATTCCAAATCCACAACTTCATCTCTCTCAAAAGAACCTTCAAATTCTTTTTTTTCCTGAATCTACATTTATGTCAATGAATTATACTAAACTAGAAGGTGATTTACAACCAATTATAGGATCTAACATCAAAGAAAGCATATTATGTTAGATCCCAAGAAATCCCACAATTGAAAACATGGATCATGTTTTTGCCACCATTACAAAGGACATTTTATTTCTTGACATCCACTTGGTATCGTCTGAAAATGAGAAGCTCCATGTTCACAAGTTCTTTTGTTGGTTCACTTGTGTTGGCAATTTGCTCAAATATATCCAAATTACAATCTTCATCAACACCAATGTTAGTAAAAACACTTTTAGATTCTATCAAAAGATGCAAATGGTGATGGCACTTCAACAACATGGGATATAAGGATTTTCTATCACATTTTTCAACAATGGCAACACCTTGTTCCCTTCCAATAAATGAAAACACAAGACAAAGACTTTTAAACCTAGGGATCTAACATGAAAGAAAACATATTGTGGGCTTTCTTTTCTTCAATTTTTTTCAAGAAAGAAAGGAAAGATTCCAACACAACACAAACTTCCTTTCTAATGTTAAATGCAAAAAAAGATAATTCAACAACAACAATTGATTCCTCTTCCATTAAATTTTGTAGAGAGGGTAGAACTTTAGGTGCATTTTTAAGTTTTAAAACCATGGATATCGTAGAATTCATAACATCATTTAATAACCAATGACCATGGGACTAGTTTAAGATGAATGTAGCCACAATAAGAGAAAGGCAACCAACAATAATTTGATAAATGTGCCATGTAAGAAATGGTGGTACTTGGCTAGTCACCTTCACAATAGTTTGTCTACTATAACACAAATTATAGCAGCTTGAAACAACAATGCCTCTCAAAACAATGACTTTGCTAGCAAACTTATAAAACTGTAAAACAAAACAAATTAACAATTTTCAATTTAAAAAACTATTTTTTTCACAAAATAAATAAGATCTTAGTGTCTATGTTGTTTTCACTGGGGTATTGAGTTTTTGGGAATGAATCCCAATCTCAACACAAACTTTGGTCCACTCTTGCCTACCCTTTCTAGATTTTTTGGGCCAAACAATACATTTTTGCAAATGTGCTTGAACTACTTTGATAGGTACATATTTTAGATTTTTGCACACTTTTTCATTAGTAGTAACATATTAACATGCTTTGGGAAAAGCTTGCCCAAAATAGGTACCATTGAATTTTTTTTTGTAAACTTAATGTTCACAACTAACAATAAATTTTAAAGTAGAAATCATTACATTCAAGTTAGAGCCCTCATTTATCACATATGCAATGTATTTTTTTCCTCAAACCAAGTTTGTTGAACATATGTGTCAAATTTCAAACCAACACCTATCCAAAAGTTTCTATAACTTCAAATAATCCAACAATTATATGTTTTGGTTACTAATCAGATCTTTTAAAAATTTACAACTAAAGAAAAAACATCATGAACACCTTTACTCATCCATAAATCAAAGTTGTATAACATTTTATAAAACTAGGCAAAACATACAATTTATTAATTTTCTCCACCAAATTTGGCAAAATCTCTTGTGAAAATTGCCTTCTAGATGGAAAATTAAGTCTTGGACATAATGTAATGCTAATACCTTAAACCATATATTCTCGAGAAATTGAATTGGAAAAATGTTTTTTATAATTAATAAAGCTAAAAACTCATCAAATTCCTTTTGCTAAATATCACCTTTTTTGAATGAATCTTTAACATCAAAGAAATTTGATATGGAAGATCTAGATGGATTGTTCAATGATTTTTAGATGGTTGCCTTTCCACACTTCCTTTCATCATGTTTTGTACTTCTTCAATTTTTTTGGAAATTAAATAATGAATAGCATCCACATGTTTTTTTAAAGATGTTATATCATTTATTTTGTAATATGTGGTTAAACCTTTTCTTGCTTGCGTTCTTAGGTTTGAAACATTCATAGGTGCATTATAACATAACAAACATCTCATTATTTGTGGTTTCTTTAAGTTCACAGGTTTGTTATCATTTATGCAAAAGAAAGACCAACACATATCATTTCTTCATTCTAGTTTCCAAAATTTCCTTTAACTATGTAACTTTTTAAGATGTTGCTGCACTATTTCTTCATTATCAATTTGCAAATTTCCTCCAATTTCATATTCCAAACTAGGATTTATTTTAGATTGTTTTTCCAGATTTTGTTTTTCCATAATAACTTTATTCATGAAAATGTCACAAGTTTCACATAATTGTTTTTCATTTTTTGATGAATGTTCCATGTAGTTTTCATAAAAAATTTAGTAGAAGAAAGTAATCAACAATATTCTACCAAATCTATTTCAGATATTACATACAATTACAAACAAGTAAACAAACAAAAGATAACCATGTAATAAAAGGTTGAAAGGTTTAGAAAACAATTACAACCATTCACAAACCCAAAGGGTTTAAGGTAAGAAAATGGAAAAATGAAGATATAATGAAAGGTTAAAATAAGAAAAATGATATAAAAAAAAAATGTTGATGGGAAATTGTTTTTTAATTAATGTTTAGTTTAAGGCTTATGTGTTTAATGTTGGGGAACATGCATAGTCCAAGTGGAAAAAACTTGTAAAATAAACAACACAAAAATTAACAATTAATTACAAAAAATGAATAAATATGAAAAACAAAAAACTAAAGTTACAAATCTAAAATATAAAACAAGAAGGAAAAAAAAAAAAAAAAAAAAACATGAATTTCTTTTAAATTACCAAATTGGAAGTGGTTATCATGCCTCCTATGCTCCACTCCTACGCAAACAAAAAGGGGAAAGAAGTACCAAGCAAGGGGGGCAAGCTCAAAGGTCAAACATGCAAACAACAATGTAAGCAAATACGTAGCGAAACAAGCAAAAGCAAATGAGGTACTTGAAGAGGCAGCAATGGTGGAAGCATGTGGGAATAGGTGGTGATGGCAAAAGCAAAAGGGAATAGGCAAATGGGAACATGTAACAATGGTGGGAACAAGCAGTAATGGTGGAAGTAGGCAATGATGGTGGAAGCAAGTGGGAGCAGGCATCGATGGTGGGAGCATGTGACCAAACATGCAATGAAACAAACATGATGCAAATGAAGTAGGTGGGAGCAAGGTGTAGGTGTGTGAAGTAGCCTTGCAAAGCACACGAAGCAAGAAAATAGGCAAGAAGGAAGGGAAAATAAAAACAATCTTGTGTTGTGGGGTGATTGCACATTAAGGTGAACCAAAGAGGTAGATTTTGGAATCCATAGATTTATTTTTTTAGAATTTTAAATGAAAATATTTTATGTTTTGATAATGCAAATTAATCCATTTGAAGGTAAGAGGCAAGAAAAATACTTAAACCCTAAACTCACAAGTTTTCAAATTATGACATGTGCTCTGATTTGATAAGTTAGGGTAAAAGTTGGAAACAAAAACATGGAGTTTTTGCATTTTATAATTGGCAGATGTTATGTTGGGTAGTAATGTCACTTTTTACAAAACAACGGTTATCAATTTTTCCATTTCAATAAGTTATGGACCTTTTAGACTATTGGTAATCTTGTAGAATCTTAATATATAAAAATATTAAATTTGATTGGAAACCTTTATATTAGGATTATAATAACTTCACAATCATTTTATCAACAATTAGAACATGCTTATTATGTAATAAAAGTCCATAACATCTTTTATGGACTATGATCATCCATCTTGTATCACTTGGAAAGTCCATTTTCTAATGAAATTATGGCATTTTATTTTCAATTTTTAAAATTTTATTTTTCAAGTGTTATATAGTTCAATTAAACGAGTCTCTTTTAAAATTTTCAATCAATTTAAGATCCCTTTACATACATACATCCAAAAAAAATAGGTTGATTATATGGGTTCATTTTTCAAATAACATATATTGCAATTTTCATTTGAGACCAATGTGAATAGTTTCCACTATCTATTTCAAAACTAAATTAGTCATATATATTCAAAATCAAGTTAAAGATGTATTAAGAATGTAGGTAGATTCTAAAACATAGGTTCAACATCTTCTATATACATGCATATCGTAATATGATAGAAAAGGATGTGGAGATGAATGATGTGGGCAACAAGTTCACATTTCACTTATTTTCTATGTTTGGTTTATAAAGATTAAACATCTTTTAAGTTGATTTTGGCTTAGCATAGATTTAGGTTAATGTTTATCCTTTCCATGTCATTGAACTATTAAGTCAAAAAAATCTTTGATGCTTAGTGATGTCTAGCAACTTCCACATTCAATTGCAAATGTAGTCACAAGGATGCGTCATGTGATTGGTTGAAGCTTTCCAAGTAGTTGTAAAGTTTTCCATAGCAAAGTCATCAAATCTATTATTTATCATTCACAACCATTTTGAAAACAGTAAACCAGATTTCAGTTGTAAATATAGTTACCATATTTCTTCTAATGGAAGTTGTGCAAGCTAAGAGGAAAGCTTATTGGAGTGGACACTTAGGTTTGAAATAAACTTATAGAGAATTCCCCGGAGTTCGAGGGATCTTCACCCTTTTGCATGTAGGCGTAAGATTCCTCCACTTTGAGGTGGGTGTAAAAGCCCCCCCACTCTTAAGGAGTGAGTGTAAGAACCATGTCCCTCCTACCCGTTGTGATCTAATAAGTAATGCTTAGATTCACGACAATGTTCAAGCCTTGTGCTTTATGGTATGTAAAGTCCACATGTATAGCACATTCCCAAACTGCAAGGCCAATCATACCTACTACCTCATTCTATAGCAAGTAGCATTTTGTAGGCGTAAGGTCCCTTCTCTGTTTGAAGAGGCACTACCTGTTCACAGAATTTGCAACACTAAGAATTTCTTGAAGTGCTCATGTTTTCCATAAATTTGCCTATTCCAAAAGAGGACTAACATTACAAAACTTTAATTGCCTCCTGAAACCTTACACAATGTCATTGTGCCTCTTGTAACCCTAAAACATACTAAAGTCGTTAGTGCTTTAAGTATTGGAGAAGGCCTCCTCCCCAGTGCTTCTGGTAATTTGAGGGTTGTAGCCTTTAGGGTGGTAGCCTGATGGCGTAGGCCTGATGTTTAGGGGAGACCTGCACCAACAAACTTTCCTGAGCAGAAAGTACAAAGTGTTACTTATGTGAATTGCAGAAAGTTTGGATGTGAATGGTGGAATGTCCTTCCAATTGGCTTAACCATCTTCTAGGCCCTGAGGTGCTTTCAAGTGCAAAAAAAAAGCCTTGGAGTGCTTTATGCACACTTCAATAATGTTGCCTAATACAATTTGGGCAAAATTCGCAAGGGGGCACCGTCCCATCCCAAATTTGTATAGGTCAAATTCAGATTTTTCAGGTTAAAAGGTTGCACAATTTTGCACAATTTTTTTCACTGGGATCATTAACCCTTACATGCAAGGATTATTTTTTTGTCATCTTAAAATAAAACAAGTGTCTAGTCGCACAACAGCTTTGTCTTTTATGACAAGTTTAAGCAGAATCATTATCAAAGATGATGGAATTTAATCATGTGCTAGAGCTTAGGGTTGGGTAATTATAGTGCAAAATGAATTTGATACAAACAGCGCCTGGAGCCTACAAGTCCTTCACCAACTGTCACTCACAAATTGGTTCCCAGTTGAAAGTCCAAAGCACCCACCCTTGTATCCCAAATCCTCTATGGATGCAAAGTCTCTTGGGTATGGGCAAAGCCAACAAATAATTTTGCCCATGAGCAAACATTGATTGGAACAAAAAGTTTACCCAACACAAAACTAAAATTTGAAACTAATTTCTGTTATAGACCTACATTGACACATTCTCTGTTTTATTGTGTCCAAAATGCTTCTTACAAGACCCTGAGTCCTATCCACCAAGCTATTACTGCAATTCTTACATACAAAAATAAGGCACAACAAGCAAACACACACACACCCCACCTCTGAGACTTACCTTCAGGCCCACACAGGCAACACATGATAATGGAAGAGCATCTCCACCTGCACCCCTTCTTTGCTCCTTTAACAAGTTTTTTGACCTTCAGCATGCGTTGTTAATTATTCCCCAATCCCTAAGCCATAGAGGTTCACACTATTTGAAGTCTGTACTTCATCTAAAACAGAGTGTACATTACGTGAAATCTTGCTGTTGAGGGTGGAGATGCTCTAAGCCACCATCAACACAAACAGATCAGTCATCTGTAAAGGGCAGCAGTTATAATCAGGGCAATGTACCCCAGTGAGCTGGTTCATATCTCCATGCAATAAGCTCCTCATGGTCTAATGGCTCTGCCCTCGATGGTAGGATGAAACAACATGACAACACCCAATGGCTATTGTAATCTGGTTATATAGTTTGAATGCAAAATGAAACTGAAAAAACAATTGCAACATCTCATTAGCATGGTTAAGTTTTCAACCGTCACTCACAACTTGGTGGGTTTAGGGTTTGACAGGGTTTCATCAATTGGTTCCCAATTCAACATCCCATATCCTACAAGAATGTGAAGTTTCTTCCCTCCTCACAGAGCCAACACACACAGTACAGAGATCAATAGCAGCCTTCAAACTAAAGTTCCCAAAAAAATCAAAGACCATAGTACCCAGAGGCTTGATAAAATGTTTACTAACATGGCATTCATTTATTGGAAGGCAGCTTAAACCAAATCGCTTCATTGTTCTTTATTGACCTTTTAAACTAGGTGGGTCAGTAACTAAAATAGCAAAGAGGTAGGTAGAAACCAGTGTTGTGTGGTTTGTTTTTTAAAAAGAGAAGCTGGGTTATGGGTTTGATTCTTTTTTTAAACTTGAAGGTTCTTCAGGTGCAGGTTTAAACCGAGGTCTTCCCATTTTAAAATTGCAGTTCTGGTTGGACACTTTTTTTCAAATTCAAGAACCTTTGGGCCTGGTTCAAAACTTGCTCTGATTCCATGTAAACATTACAAACTTCTGTATGCTAGATATCATCTAAATGGAAATTTTTATATCAAATTAAAATCAGGGCTTATATAGGTATACAGTTTGACAACTAATAAAAATTAATATTTAACTTTAAAGTTGAGCTTATTTGTCAACTTTGCAACCAAAAAAAATCAACCCTTGTTTTCGAAAGTATTTTTTCACAGTTTCAGCTTTGTGTCTGGATTATTTCCAATATTTGATTCTTGTGCCAATTTCAACAGAAAGGTGTGAGCTCACAATCCCGAGTTTTAATATGGAAACTGCATACCCTCACAACATTGGTAGAAACCTCTATATAATGGAATTTAGGTCATCATAAGTTCTTATGAAACTCATGAGGTAAGTAAATCAAGGCCATGGTGAACCAGCACCCACTAGTGCAGCATCAAGGATGGATGATATGTGATTAGGAAACAGTTTTCTGTTGGGTTCCAGTTCCCTGGCTAACCATGGTGGTTAGGTCAGTTGCTTTATTTACTACCTACCAACTAGGTAGATAGTGAAAACAGCCCCTACCCACTATGTATAAACTATCTACTTACCTAGTAGTCCCCTATTTTGTTACCTACCTGTTTTATATGTTAGGTCTACTTCTTATAGAATGGGTTACCAAGATGAGACCAGGTAGTAACTGGGTTGAGGATCATCCACAACTGAGTCATAACAAGCATCCAGTGGATGATGCACTGGTGGGTGCTGGTTCACTGTGGCTGGTAAATCAGTAGCTAAAAACAGTGAACAGTGTAAGTTGCAAAGGTGATTTACAGAAGAAAATTTTGCCATCATAACCATCCCTAATGAGCATCTCAATGCTTTGATTAGCTAACATCTCACAAGTTACAAGCTATAACCTTCCATAATCATTTCATTAGCAACCTTCAACTTAGCACAAGGTAGGGGGTCCTCAACTCTTGCTCGCCCAATGATTTCATAACCTTTCACTTCATGGATGAAAATGTCATAGTTGCTCTTCCCTGGATGAAAAAACTAGGGCATCTTGATTCTCATTAGGGCTGGTTACGTTGTCCTTTCACTTAAGGTAACAAATATATAATCCTTAAAACACACACCCACAAAGTTCCAATGGGTTGTTTTTTTTTTTTTTTGGTTGTGGCCACAAATTTCACCTTTTTTTTAACCTGAAAAATATGACACATAAAAAGGATTTTTAAAAAAAAGATGGCTCCAATTTGCCAGATTTCGAGAATCTTTACCCCAAAAAAATCTCCAGATTTCCACAACAAGTTCTAGCAAGCAAAGGTAGACAAAACTAATATAAAAGGATACTTAAAATTTCTACCTTCACTTCTGGTCTATAACTAAATTTGGCTAAATCTTCTTGTGGATGATACAACCAGGTCTACATCACAAAATTGGGTGTTGAAAAAAATACTAATTCAAAAAAACTAAAAAAACACCCTGCAAACACAATTACTTCCCCCCACTTTCTCTTCTCTTTCGCTCTCTCTCTCTCTCTCCCCCTTTCCCACCTTCTTTCTCTCTCTCCCTTCTCCCACCTTTCTCGCTCTCTCTCTCTCCCCCTTTCCCACCTTCTTTCTCTCTCTCCCTTCTTCCACCTTTCTCGCTCTCTCTCTCTTTCCACTCCCCCACATTTCTCGTTCTCTCTTGTAAGATTGTACATGGTTAACTTCTTATACGTGCCAGGGGTTTTACCCTAATTAAATCCAGTCGTCTCCATTGCGAGGGAAACTAAGTCACTCGCTAGGTGAAGAACAACAACCAGCAAAATGTAGTAAACTCTCTCTCTCTCTCTCTCTCTCTCTCCGTCGTTGTTGTTGCGGCATTGCAATTGTGGCTTGCAAAGCACATCACCTTCCTTCCCTCGCTGGATGCCGGCCCGGGGCTGTTGGGAGAGAGAGACAGAGAAAGCTTTTGTGCATTTTTTGTACAGTTGCTGTTCCAACTGTCTCGCGTGCCCCGGGCGATCCCAGTCTTCTACCGCCTCTTGAAAACGTAGACGGACGTAGGGCCTTCGTTACGGTCCTCCTCCTCCTTACCGGGCGATTGCTCTTGAAGTAGAGGACGGACATAGCGCTTTAGTTCCTGTCCTCCTCCTCCTCCTCTTCTCGTAGGCTGGAGCGAACCAACCAACTAACGAAGGAATTCGAGGTTTTGGAAGATGAATGCTAGGAGAGCTCTAGCTTTGAGGAGGAAGGAATCTATCACGGCTATGTCGACGCGGTCGATGGAGCTGAAGAGACCATCTGCAGCGGTTCGGGGGGTTCGGGATGCGGCAGCGAAGCCGTTGAGGAAGAAGAAAGTGGATTTGGACACAGCTAAAGTAAAGAAAGATGTGCTAATGGATTGGATGATGTGCAATATTTGCAAGAACACAATGCAGGAAGTGACGACCATATCCGAATGCCTTCATGCGTTTTGTAGAAAATGTATATATGATGCAGCCCCCGCTTCGTGCCCTGAGTGCAATGTCGACCTCGGGACCAGGCCTCTCGAGAAGCTGAAGCCGGATCCAACTCTTGATAGTCTCGTGAAGTATTTCAATTCACTACTTACTACAGGTGGTAGAGGTGTTCGTGCAAGTTCGAGTAAGGTCGAGATCGCAATGGCCAAGGATGCTGCTGCAACAACGAAGAAAAATCATGAGGACCCAGCATGCAATCGGATCGCGGATGATGAAGAAGCTGCTGTAGCACGTGCTGAGGAGGGGGAGGAGCAGGAAGTGCTGTTGCTGACATGCCCTAAGTGTAAGCAACCCTTGGAAGAAGAAGAACAAGAAGAAGAACCGACTAGTATTATCTGCGGTGATCATGAACTCATCTGCAGGAGATGCACTGCATTCAGAGCAGCCGCCGCCGCTACTGTCTGGCCTTTATGCAATGTCAACCTCCAGAAGATCACGAGTCCTCGACGCAAGATGCAGCTGCTTGACCAGCCGGAACTGTCATCCTTCGATAGTCTCCTCAATTCCAAAGTTGCAGGTGCACCCGCAAGCTCCTCGAGCAAGGAGACAGGTGCAGTGATGTCTGGACCTGCTGCTGCTGCAAAGAACCGGCACACTCGGAAAGCTGCTGAAGCGACCACTGCGCCATCGGCCTGGACTCCTGCGTCGAAGAAGAAACGGCTTTCATTGAAACAACTAGCCAAGAAGAACAACGCAGCAGCCAGGCCAGCAACAACGGGTTCTCTCAATCCACTAGACTTTGCTGAGACTTCTCATGCAGCAGCGGATCCTCCCAAAGCAGCATATTTAAACTGCATATTGAACAAGTGCGCATATGAGGAGGAGGACTTCCAAGAGGGGCTGCCGAGCATCAGGAGCAGAAGGTCCTTGAGAATTTGGACCGATGACAACAACAATTCAGCAAAACTGCAGATGAGAAGAATACTCCCACCTGCAGTACTACAGCCACCACCTCAAATCGCAGTAGCCGTCCCAGATCACGACCCAATAGATCTCTCACTGAGTTTGGGTCAAGGACGTCTTGATCTTCATGTCCCAGCTGCTACTGAATATAATGCAGCAGATGCTGCTGATCAGCAACAGGGAATGAAGAAGCAGCAGCAGATCTGGGTCCATCTTCAACCTGCAACAACAACAACAACAACCAAGCTGGTACAGCTGAAGCTTACCAATGATGATGCTGCAACAGCAACTGGAGCTGCTGCTGCAGCTCCTCCTCCACATGATCAGGAGCTTCCTCCTCTTGACTCACCTTACTTGAGAATCAAAGATGCAGATATGCCAGTGTCTGTTCTCAAGAGCTATCTGATGAGGAAACTGTCATTGAATCCAGAAGAAGAAGATGTGGACATTTTACAGTGTCACAACAGCAACAATATGATCCCTGTACAGCTGCCCCTATTGAGCCGGTGTTGCAACAACAACAGTCATGCAACAGATGATGATCTTGCAGAACATGATCATGACATTGATCATCTTCCTCTGAAAGCTTTGAGCTTCTAATGGTTTTCAGCTCAACATGCAATCACTGATCCAGCAGCTGCTGCTGCTGCAGGTAGTGACACTTATTTACATCCATTTGTGTTGACTGATGATCACACTCATGATGATGTGCTCTTGTGGGACAAGTTTCCAGAATCTTTTGAGGACTTACCAGAAAGAGTGCAACCCAAGGATCTTGTTGCACACCTCTCTTACAAGTGAAAGCCATTGAGTCTAGCAGCTCTGAAGACCCAGACCCAATTACCAACTTGATGCATGCATGCATGCAAAGCTATGAAAATCAATGGGTGGTAAACTTACTTTCTTGATTCAGCTCTTTTGGCCATATATATATGTGTGTGTGTGTGTGTGTGTGCCCTTTATTATTCTCTGATCAGGTTTGGCAAGTGAAGTTGCCAAAGAATTAAATATTTAATTTCGGCATATTAATTTTTGAATTTCAATTGAATTTTTGGCAAGTTTTCAAGGATTTCATAATATTATTAGTAAGAGAGAAAGTTGTGTGGTTTGTGTGCTACATTGTCCAGGAACTATCTATGTAGTATCAAACCTATCATTAAAGGGTGCACAACTTCCACTCTTTGATTTGGCTGAACTTTTGAATTTTTGGAAACAATGTGCTGACAATGTTTGTTTTAAATATAATATTTTGAGTTAATGCTGAGGTTGTGTTCATGTGCTACTGTAGCATAATATGAAGATTTTGTTTTACCCTTTTCATCTGTTGCCCATGTATATATATATATATATGGCATGCAAATTATGGTGAAATTTTTTGTGACATTTTTTCAGGTTTTTCAATTGCAGGATTGAAGTGGAATTTTGATGCAATAAATTGGGCTTAGAGAATAGATAAAAGGAATTTTTGTTTTGGTGTACTTTGGGTAAGTGGGTTTTATTATGTACCTTGGATTTGGATCTCAACCTGTATCATTTTGTTGTGCCAGGTCTAAGATCTTAAAATCTTGCTGTAGGCAATGGCATTAAAATTTCTATTGGGTTGAATTTTGTGAACTTAAACCTTGAATGGTTGTTGTGAGAGGTGACATTGGTTTTGACTGATTCTCTTGAGGGAATCTAGACTACACTCCTCCCCTTGTTATGCTAGATCTCCATTTCAACATGCAACTTGAGGCAAAATTCTGCCACTTCTTGTTACTTTAATATGTGTGTATGTGGAAGGCTTTTCTTCTGTGATTCATAGTCAAGTACAATTTGTTGTAAAGGAATGTCTGGATGTTGAGATTTGATCAGCTCTCTTTGTAAGGTAGAAACTAGGGAACTGTGAACTACCTAGTTTTTATTGGTCTCTAATCTTGAAGAAATAGACACCCCTGGGTGTTACTGTGAGCTCATTCCTTGAACTTCATGGAGCATTTCCTATTTAGGGTGTTATTGCGAGCTCATTTCTTGAACTTCATGGATCATGATTTCCTATTTTATCTGTTGCTTGTTGCTGGTTTGAACTTGCTATGAGGGGCAGAGCTATTATGCCCACTTGTTCAAAATACCACACATGTGATCATACACGACATTGATACATGTGGTTTGTGCTAACCATATGGTTAAACCCTTCCTTTGCAAAAACCCTAAATTGTGTGGCGAAAATGTCTTTTTGATGTTAGACTTTGAGATGCACAATCAGGATGGAAGAGTGAACCAGCACCCACCAGCACACCATCCAATGGATGCTTATAATGAATCAGATGTGGATGAACCTCAACTGAGTTAATATCTAGTTTCACCATGGAAACCTGTTCTCTAATAAGTAGGTTCTATATACCTACAGGAGCTGGAAAAAAGGTAAGATGGTTCATGCATAGGTAAGGGCTGCTTTTACTACCTACCTACTAGCAACCTGCAAGTGGGTTGTTAGTAGGTAGGTAGGTAGGTAGTAAAATAAAGCAACTTGGATGCTGCTTCACTCTGGCCAATCGGGACCAGATTTCAATAGTTGTCACAGAACTGAATATGAATTTCATATAAAAGAAGACCAACCCAATTCTCTACCAGCTTGAGAGGACATCACATTTGCAAATTTGACCTCTGCCTGTAATAAGCAGGGCTCTTTTTTTCCCCCCAATTTTGTGATATCAAAAGTTTCAAAAAACTAGAGAAACTTGTCAAATTTACACCAGAAAAACACATTGTTCCAAATTTTTCCCAAGGCTTTTGGTCAAAAAAATGACAAATATTGTAATGAGGCACGCAAAAGCAAATTTTCAGTTGGAAAGTTGTGCCTATGCCTTTTAGAATCTCAGTTCAGCAACTAATTGACCCATGTTCTGACTACTCCAGACCATTGGGTAGCCATCAATCTCTCTCAAACTTCAGATCATAACTTGAGAGTAGTGTGACCACTAGTGTATGGAAAACTATTTATCGGCTTTTTTTGTTTGCAATAGTTGTTAAGTATAATTTGAATGGGATGATCACCACAACATAAAGAATGAAAATCATTCTTTATCAACCCTCCTCCTATTTGGGCATACTAACTAAAATTTATGGCCAAAGATAAGTTCATTGGTAGGAGCGAAAATTAATTATCAAGTTCACATAATCTTATTTTTTGGGTCATTCTATTGCTTATAAAATGATTTGCTCAAAGAGTAGTAAGACAAGGTTGAAAGTAATGGCTTTAGAAAGACAATTTGCAAGGAAGGGGGGGTTTGTTTATAGAGGGGGAGGGAAAGTAGGCTTGTAAACTTACATGGAAGGGAAGGAAGGAGGTCTTAAGGGGGAGGGAGGAGAGGAGTTCCATATAAAAGACTCAGATAAACAAACATGAATAGTGATCATTTTTACCTATGAAATGTAAAACCCATCCATGTTATCATCTTGTGATCTTCATGCATGGAATTCTCTTTCATACATGTGGTATATTCAATAAACATAAATTCATTTAGGCATTAGGTGGAAAATTACACTGTGCTTGGGGCGTGTAATGACTAATTAGCTTTAACCCATTTCTACCTGAGCATTTAAAAACATGAATAAGAAGCAAGTTGTGCATGTTGCACATCTTGGGGTATGTCATGTTTTTTAGGTGCTAAGGTTAATACAAACATCTGGAACATTGCACAACATGTGTTCAACAACTAAGGTTTAAATTGTTCAATTACCAAAGACTAAAAGTGTGTTGTATTTCAAATCATGCATAAAACAGCCAAGAAGTTGAGCGTGAAACAAAATCAAGAAGTCACACAACTTTTTGCTACACATGTAGCTTGTTAACAACCACAACAAACAAACCACATAGAAGCAGCCTTACATAAATCATGTCTTGGGTGTCTTCATTTTATTTTATTTTACTTTTACTTTTTTTTTAAAAGATCAATGGCCAAATCCATCATAGGGGAGACAAAAAGGGTAGGCCAAAGAAAGGCCAAAAGCCACACAGCCCACAGAAACCAAAAAAGGGGAGAGAGCTAGTCCCTCTCATGAGTCTTCATTGAATTCCAGGTCAAAAAATTTGCTGGGCTGAAATAGTTTGAATACTCTTTGTGGTCTTAATAGTTTCATGCCAAGGCCAGGTTTATTTTCAATACTTCCTTTCCCCCTGCAACTCTGTAGAGGATTACATCCCTCTACCTCTCTTCCCATTGCAACATCACAAACACAATTGCACACACCTTCAAGTACCTCCGATACTGGATGAAGGTAGGTAGCAGCCACTACCTCCAGTAGCACTGAATTATGTTTGTTTTCTGCCAAATGTAATATAAATGTAAGACACAGGAAGCATATGAGGCTGTCTGGACAGGATGCACAATTCTGCATTCAAACTGCATGTGGCAAAATATTAATTGTCCCCACTCATTTTCAAGCTCAATGGAAAGGAAGAGATTGGGCGCAACATGAAACCCCTGCCATAGGTTTAACCCCTTACAAAGGAAAACATGTGTGTCTTGAAGGTGCAAGAGGTTGCCTGCAGTTCTGGAGATTCCTGCGCCTTCCTCAGCACCTGTTGATTACAGATGCCTTCACTTCACATGACCACAATCCATGACATCCACATGTGTAGCAACATGTACATGACTTCATCTAGTTGATCTACAGACAAGGATCTTTCACACGTGACAACTCTTTGAATTAGTAGTTTCACAATTTACATCCAGATAGCACAATGCATTCTATTAAGGGAGAATGTTGTGTCCAAAATGTCAAAATGCATTATGCTTTCTGGATTACTGACATTTAGGATCCCTACAGCTATTTAGTGTATTGTGTTCCCCCAGGATTATCATTGGTCCACACCTGCAGAATTGACAATCAGAAGAAGTCTGCATGCTTTTGTGAGACTGGCAAGAAAAGGTGATGCTGCCACAGAATTCTCACTGTTAAAACCTTACCACAAATTGCCATGCCATGGGATGCCTAAACCCAAAAGATGCAGTGGTATTGTGTTCAAGAATGCAGGGACAAGTCACAAATCAGAATTGCAAGAAGACGCCTCCACTTCTTTGAGGATTCTCCATGCAGGGGGTGGCTGCGAGTCCTGTCATTTTCTGAATGACCCACTCACCCTCTTCAAGTTCGGTACCTTAATGTTGAACTCTTACATACATCACAAGCCAGGACTAGACAACACATTCAGGTGATTGCTCCTTAAGGATGAGTGGAGTCATCTTCCATGAGGAATAGCCCTCAGGAATACCTGAAAATACCACCTTCATTAAGAATCTCTTCTTTCTCTTCTTTCCCAGGTTGTTGAATCCTCTAACTAGATATACCTGGCAAGTATTAACAGGATGTAGTTGGAATTCCACCTTCTCCAGGTACAATAATTTCCTATGCCATCTTTTATCACATGAAGCTTGAGATATACTATGTGTTGAGAAGCTCTGAAGCATGTGCCATAACCAAAAGGGACCAAAAGAGTTGAACTAACTCAACAAGAGAGGTCCACTAGTCGGGGAAACTGAACTCATCATTTTGTTTGATATTTACCCCAATTCAACCCATCCAAAAAGTTCAAGCATCTGGCAAAGGTTCCCGCAAAACACTCAACAGAAAAATGTCAATGTTTTGATTTTAAACTCTTCTAAAACAAAGTTCTTCTTCTAGCTAGGAAACTATTATGACATTGAGACCAACCAAATGTGCCCACAGGCAACCAAGCTTCTTCACAGATATGTGTTTTTTTTTCCCCTGTAACAAGCATAGCATACAAATTTGTCCCTCTCAATAATATTCATAGAGAGTTAATACAAAGTATACATCAGAGCTCTTGCTTGCAGACAGGAATACAGAATGAAAAGTTTTCTGTGTTTGTCTATGTCTATAGAATCAAAATGGGAACGAGATGGAAGACCTTGAAGAAGATGGCGAAAAGAGAGCCACTGGAAAATATTTGCTTGCCTTGGTAGACTGTCCTTCCTTCTTCCAGAATTTTTTTTTTCTGCAGACTGAGGATCAGTTGTCACAGAACAACAATCATTATCACCAAGTGTGACAAAAAGACTGGACAAAGGATTGCAGACGATTTCAACAGAGATTTGATTGTAAAAGCAAAGTGTCCTGAAGAAAACACAAGATTCCTTCAAATCTTTCGAGGTCGTAGTGAGAGAGAGAGAGCGCGAGATTTCATCACCGAGAATGACCAAGGGAAATGACGATTAGGGTTCGAAAACCAAGATCTCAGTCTGTCGCAAAGATGCTTCTTGCAACAACGAGAGACTTCTTCTTCCTCTGAGCTTTGGACATGGCTATTATGGCAGTCGCAGCAGTGCAATCTTTGCCCCCGGCGGCAAGAAGAACAATAGTCTTCCCCCATTCAGAGTGGTGCTATGCAGGTGTGCGACTGGCAACCGAAAGCAACAACAACAACTCACCTTCTTCTGTTTCAATTTCTCTTAGGAATGGACGTACTAGTACTAGTAGTAGACACACAGTGGGGTGTGCTGCTGCAAGGAGGAGCTCGACGACGACGACGAAAACCGCGTCGTGCGCACTGTTAGGCGATGCAGCAGCAGCAGTCGACGAGGGAAGAGGGGGGATTGCGGGTATGAGTGTCGTGGTTACAAGGGAGCGCGGCAAGAACGGCAAGCTCATCAAAGCATTGGTGCGTGAGGAGGAGGAGCGTTGCATTTCTTCACTACGTCAGAGTGAGGAATTGGAAAGCCTTTGCTGAGATCCAAACTGTGATGGATGGATGCAGGAAACGCTAGGGATTCAGTGTGTGGAGGTGCCTCTGATCGAGCACAGGACGGGACCAGACCTTCCAAAGCTTGTTCACATCCTTCGCGGTATTGCATTTTTTGTATTGCACAAATTGGTGCTTCCCTTCCCTCATGAGCGTTGCTTGCTTTCTCATCACTTTCTCTTCTGTGTCTAGTGTGATTTTCTTCAATTCCATATTTTTGAATGAAGAAGCTCTGGAGTTGCTGCTGCAGAGGTTGAGTTCGGCTGGATTGTTGTCACATCACCAGAGGCAGCTGCAGTGTTTCTTAATGCTTGGAAGTACGCTGTGACCCGATCCCCTTTTTTATGAGATTGTGCTGCACTTAGGCTCTGAGCTTCATCACCCTCCTCTTCTTCTATCATCAGTCCCTCATGGGGATTAGCATGCCAACTTGCCAATCTATCAGTTCCTCGTCTTGCTGAAGGCATTGAAACAAACTTGTATTTACTGAGCACCATGGACATAACATGATGAAGTATTTTTTGTGTCAGGGATGGGGTTTTTTTGATGGCTTTGTCATGATGAAGACATGGGTGCAGCAGTACCTGTTACCATTCTCAACACACACATTCTTTCATCCCCAAGAGATTTGCAAAAATGAACAAGATCCAGACAAAGATGTTGTTGGTGTGAGCCTTTCACAAATCTGATCAATTCTGCTTCATTGTGGTTTGTTTGGTGCTGCGCCAGGGATGCAGGATTCCCAAAAGCAAGGATTGCAGTTGTTGGCACTGGCACAGGCCAAGTCTTTGACAACATTCAGGAAGGTAGAGACCAGTTACAAGTTGCATTTACACCTTCTAAAGGTGAGCTCCCAACTCCATGTCCTCCTCCTAAGAGAGCATGTTGAGATGTAGTATAATATAGTGAGCATCTTGATGTTATCTGTAATCTGTAATCTCCAGATTATGATGAGTGTGCTGTCATTCTTTCTTTCTCTGGTGGTAGTTATCATACATTGGGATATGAAATTGTGTTGTTCTGGTCACATGTGGAATTCTGTCTTGTGGCAGCAAATGCAAAGGTGTTGGCTGCAGAGCTTCCAAAGCATGATGAAAGAGACAACCAAGTACTCTACCCAGCCTCCCTGAAAGCAAGCAATGATCTAGGTATGAAAGTTATGATGTTCACAATATGCCAATGCATTTTGAGAAAGCAAGGCTACAAGGGCAGCTTTCTTACTCAAGCTTCCAAGCAAATTGTTGGCCAGATGCAAGCTCCATGGTACTTTTTCCTGAAGCTGATTTGACTATTGATCTGTGCTAAATCTAAACACTGGCAAAGATTGGTGAGTGGGTTACAGAGACAGGCCTGACAGACCGTGGGTTCTCTGTACTGCGGCTGAATTCCTACTCCACGGTACTTTCTTCTTCTCCTGTACAATGAGTTTCATTTCTCCTCCCTTGTCCACATTTCCTAGAGAGGCAGGTAACATGCTGCTTCTCTCATGCACATAGCTGTCAAGATGACTTTTTTGTCTAGATGATACTTCTCTGCCTCTCTTTTGGGTACATGAACTCTGAAAGGATCTCAAGGTAAATTTTTTAAGAGCTCTGGACAGGGTCTTTAACTCTTGGTGATAGCACAAATTAAGTTTTGGCAAGAGACCACTTGGCCACAGGAGGCAAATTAGACAGTGCCTCATGTATTCAACTTACATGTGCACTGTCTTATGCAGCATGCATGCCACTCATTTATTTCTCTCTGTGCATACAGGAGTCAGTACAGGGCTTGGATGACAATTTGGTGGCAACTGCAGCATTAGCACCTGTTGCTACCTTTGCATCTCCTACTGCTGTCAAGTTTGTGTTAACCTAGCATGCCATTCTTGTCAAGTTTGTGTTAATCTGGCATGTCATTCTTTATTGTGAGATAGTCTAAGAAATGTCTCTTAAATGCACACAAAGGTGAGAAAAGTATGAGAAGGTGGAGAATCTATGATCAATGCAGAGAGAACTGCAACATGAGGCAGAGAACAAACAGGTAAATCTATGTAATTCCTGAATGTGTAAACCCTTTGGATGAATGTGGGATTGTGCAGGGCCTGGGTGGAACTTGTGGCAGGGACTAGAAGATGGGATGGGGCAGCAGCTTGCATTGGCAGCACATCAGCTGTTGCAGCCCAGAAAGCAGGATTGAAAAAGATCTTCTATCCTGAGAGCCCCGGACTGGATGGGTAACCTTCTATTGTTCTACCCCACCAGTCTCTTGCTGAAGGAACAGGTGCATTATCGTGAAGAGACACTCAAGCAACTCTTAATGTAGATGGATGTTATGTCTGTTAATCGGGCAGAGAAAACTTAAACAATGGTTGTACTAACAACATGGTGTTCATTCACTCAATCATTGCTATCTCATGTGTGAAAACACAGGTGGGTGGACAGCATTGTAGACGCCCTCAAGTCACAGATATAAGATCCCAGCATGGTTTGAGATTTCACTGTGTTCTGCTGAGCTTCAATATGGTGCAAGTCATGAGATAAATGGAATAGCAAAGCTCTTGTAATGCAGTTGTGTCCGAGGTTAATTACATTTATTTGAGGTGTTCATTGCAACTTCATCTGTACTTTCTCTGCAAATTGTAACATGGCTATTTTTTGGACTGCAAATTATTCCTCTGGATTCTCATCCCACTGATGAGATCAAACTACTGGACAATCAGCTATAGCCATCAAATCTTTTCTTGTTGAGACTCGTGCAGTGCATGGAGGGTGGTTTTTGTGGAAACCAAATCCTTGCAAAGCTAGTTGCTGGTATGTATGTTCCTGTCATCATGGCTTTTGGAAAATGCAGCAACAAGGTTGTTCTTTAACTCATTGGCATTTTCTGTTAAAACACGAATTATGTGAACTTTTGGCAAATCCTTGGCACTCAGTAGGGTTGCTGCAAATAGTTTCATAATTTCCCTTATATTTGTGCAATCGATACAAGTTAGAGAATGTAAGCAGGTTAATGTAGACGAAACCAAAATATAATAATATGTGCAAGTACATAGTGCTTTCACGAATGGGTTTAGACCATGGGTTGTGCTTCACATTGCAAACATAAACACACAACATTAATCACATCACTAATAAAAATAGAAAAGAAAAAACCAATTCAAGACCTTTAATAATACAGTATGTACAAACATTCAAAGTTGTAACGGCGAAGGGAGCACAATCTAATGAGTTACTTGGAGTAGTATAAAACAGACCCCACAAATAATTCAACACAAATCCACCATAAACCAATGCATTGCAAAAATGTGCACATGCATCAGTCAAAAGATGATTGTTGCATATGATGGCTCTCTTTTCCCAACCTCAAAAACAATTTACTTGCAATTACTTATTTATTTATTTATTTACTTGCACTTATGTAAAGGAAAACCACAAATATACATTTGAACCCGGCACAGTTTTTCTTTCCTGACAAATTTTATGTGGAGAAAAAGTTTGGGAAATTTTGGAAATTTTTCATTCATTGTAGTGTAGCCTAAATGTGACTATTTTTGTTAATTTTTGGGCGGGAAATCGCCAAATTTTTCAATATCACAAATTTATATTAATACAAGATTTTAAATTTTAGAAAAATATTTTAAATTTTTAATATAAAAAAAACTATTTTAAAATTTTTTTTAAAACCGTGCTACCAGGTAGATACTGAAATATTTACCAACCAAATTGAGATAATAAAAGGGGTGGTGTGGGGAGTAGGTAGGTAGGTATGTGGAGGGAGGAGGACTCTAATGTGTTTGCATTGGTGCACTTGGTAGGTACTGAGGTGGGCTTTTATCCGAATCGACACGCCCGGGTCTCCACCGCACAACTCTTGCCACGCTTCACACCAGGCAGCTGCCAAGTGGGCCACAACTCTGACAGCCAAGTGCCCACCACGCACAGCACAGCACAGCACAGCCTAGCCCACCACAGAGGACCCGGGATCAAACCCTTACAAGCAAACCGGGTCCCCCATTTCGCATTGTTAAGTGTCCTTACTTGCTTACTCACTACTTAGTTGCAGAGCTGCAGCCACCCAGCTTTGTGGCAACTTTGCTTGAGCCACTTTCAGAGGAATCCTGTTGTTCTTTTTGTCTTTGAAGAACCGATCTTATTCCAAATTGGTGAAAGATATCAAGCTCCTCTTGGTGTCGAGAAACAAAGTTTTTGGAACAGTTTTTGAAGAAGCAGCTTTTTTGTCAGGTAGGAAGAGAATTGTGACTCTGTTAACCGAATCCAGCTGCTTTTTGTTGGGTATTTTTTGGTTTCTGAAATTTGCAGCTTGGGTAAAAAGGAAGAAATCATCTTTGGTTGAATGTTTGTTTGTTTTGTTTTTTGGAATTACAAAATTTGAGTGTTTTTTTTTCCACTTTGAACCCCATATTTGTTTCTGGATTTTCAGAAAGTTGAGAGGTTTTAGAGAGCTTTCTTGTCTGTTGCAGCTGCTGAAGGGTTTTTGTGATAGTGGGAGCTGTTTTTTCTTTTTTTTTGTGTAGAAGAAAAATGGCTATGGCGGGTGTATGTGCAAAGGTGCTACAACCAGTGGGGGGGCTCAGGACACAACAACAACGTAGTGGAGGAGCAGCAGCAGCAGCAGTGGGGAGGAAGAAGAGGACAGCAACAAGGTCAAGTAGTAGTGCTGTTGTCTCTGATGGGGCTGCTTTCAGCCGTGCACGAACTATTAGCAGCTATGGCACAGCAGCTGCAGCAGGAAGACGGTGTTACTATGGATCATCGGGTCCTCTTTTGTGCCAAGCCGCTTCTTCTGGTGGCTCCAGAAGAGATCACCAGAAGATTGTTGCAAGAACACAACATCGTCGTGCAAGTAAAGAATTCCTTAGTCCAATTCCCACCTTGATGATTGTGATCAAGTAATCTTTTTCGTTGTGAGCCAAGGCTGAAAATACTGGTCGCAAGCTTTGCCGACTGTTGAGATTGAGATGGGTTTGTTGCTGGTGCTGTTGTTGCAGGGCATGTGAAGGGTGTGACGCCATCAAAGCCGGAGTTGTTGAGTGCTCTAGAGGACGAAGAGAATGCAGATGCGATTTTGGGCAATGATGAGGAGGAGGAGGAGGAGGAGGAAGAGGAGGAAAATCCACTCCCGGAAGATGAGGCCGCAGCAATCCCTGTGGAGACGGCGAAAGCTTCTTACGTTGGAGACAAGTGGGTTTCTCCTCAGGGTGGGGAAGAGGAGGAGGGTGGTGGTGGTGGTCGCAGCAGCAACAAAGGGGAGAAGGAGCTCAACGACCAGGTTCAGCAATCTGCGGAGGATGTGGCGGAGGTTTCGAACGAGGCGGTGGACAAGAGCGCTAGATCCTTGCGGAGGACGGGGCGGAAAGTGGGCAGGAATTTGGAGGAGTCGAGGGAGGAGGGAGAGACTATACTACGAGAGGGAGCGGACGCCATCAACAAGCAAACTGGAAGAGTTGGATCCGACATTCAAAAAGGGGCGCAAGAAGTTGGTGAGACTGCCCAGAAGCTTGCCGCTCTCGCACAGGACACAGCTGATGAATCAGGGAAGGAATTGCAAGATGTTGGACAGGATGTGCGCCAAAACATCCAAGAAGTTGAGCAAGAAGGAGAGAAGCTAATCAGAAAAGGAGGAGAGGCAGTGAGCGAGCAGGTAAACGGCTGCAGTTTCTTTCTTGTTGTAAGGGTTCTTCCAATTTCCTCAGCAATTGCAATTGGATTTGTGGGAACTGAATCTTAGGGTTTTTGTGCAGGCAAGAGAGGCAGTTGATGAAATTGGAAAGCAAGCACAGAGAGCAGTACCAGAAGATGTAGGCAGAAGTGTGCAGAGGGTGGGCAACAGAGTAGAGAGAGCTGCTGAAAGAGTGGAAGGCCCCATAGAAAGAGCCATGGATGCTTCAAGGGAGGCAGTAGAGGCAGTGGGGAAAGAAGCATTTGGAGTAGGTCAGAGCTTGCTAGAAGTTGCAGAGCAAGCCACAGGCATGGCTGGTGCTCCTCCTAGCAATTCAAGACCCAAGGAGTCAGATGAAGAAGTGGTGGAAACTCAGAGGAGCAGCCGCAGGTATCCAGCAGCTGGGAAAGAGGTTCTGAAGAACAAACAAGGAGTAGGTCAAGTACAGAATGTGGCTCAGGTCCAGCAGCAGCAAAAGGGAGCAAAAGAACTTGGCAGTGGCAGGAAATACAAGCCGGCAGGGAAGGAGGTTATGAGGAAATTTCAAGGAACGGGACAAGGAGAAAAGGACCTTAGTGACGTAGGGAGCCAAGAAGAGGAGAATGCTGACTCTTACACAGGTTTAAGAGTGCTGGTAGCTGGAGCATCTGGCAGAACAGGAAGGTAGGTTCTTCTTTTTCTTGTTCTAGTTCTTCTCAATTACGATTGGTATTGCAATACACCAATTGTTGTCTAGACACAGTCTGTCCACAGCAAAGATTATTTCCTTAACTGATGTTTTCCCCTCCAGGATGATGATCTCTAAATTTGCTCTTGCCCACTTGAAATGCATGCTACTGATGACTTCAGTGTGAATTTTTCCTTCAATGATGCTGCTTTACACAATACAAAAGATGCACTAAATGTCTGGCAAATCTATGTTTCTGGAAATGGTGATGATTGCTACAAAGAATGAAAGGGGATTAGTGTATGAGGAGCATACTCAAATCTGTGGGGAAGCAGGTTGATAGTGGAGAATTTGGTCAACAAGGGTGTGCCAGTTCGTGCATTAGTTCGTGATGTAAATAAAGCAAGGAAAATCAAGGAGTTGGATAATGCTGAGGTATGCTAGAAACACCCTTTACTACTTATCTGTGCATTTTTTGTGTGCGATTTGAAATTCTTGTTGGTGCATTTATTTCCCTGTTCATCCCTTGTCTTGTGCATATTGTGTTATGCTAGTGGGGTGTAAGGGAAGTGCCATCTTCTACTGTGGAAAGTGCCTACCATTGCAGTTGTGTGGAATATGAGAGTTGGGTAGAGAAGTGCAGCTCTGATGTCAGGAAGTATTTCTAACAAGTTTAGTGCATCCAGTTGGTGGCAGGTGATGTGTATAAATACGAAACTGTTAAGCAAGCGCTCGGAGATAGGTATGCACAAATGAACATGTCTGCCACTTCTTTTGAATGTACGAAATCTTGATACTTGATGAAATGTTTGATATTCAGTTTGACTATACATGTCAGCAGGTTTCACATTTTTGCACATATTTCTGGGGCAATGCTAACATGTGCTAGAGAGTATTTCATTGAATGTATAAATGTTCTCCCCTCCAGGAATTGAGAAAAGTCATAGGACTTTTATCAATATGATTTTGAACTTCATAGTGCATGGAAACTTGTGAAAAGTGTTGGCATTCTATATATACCTGAATAAGTTTTCATGATCAATTTCTGGCTGCAGTAATGTGGTGATTTGTGCAATTGGGCTTCAAGGCTTTACTCTTGACCTTCTGCAAACATATAAGGTTCACAATCTCCCTGCCATTTCATGTCATCTCCACTTAGGGGAGTTTTACAGCAATGAATGTCGTCACTGGAGTTTTCCTCACTCATGATACAGATTTTAACTTGGTTACAAATATATGGCTGCTTGTTGTGCAGACAGAATACGAGGGCGTGGTGAATTTGATTTCCGCTGCTAAGAATAACGGTGATGTTAAAAAGGTTTGTCAACAGACTTTTATCAACTGAAAGTTATATGGGTCCAGTACTAACAGAAACTATTTATTTGTGAAGTGGGTCTTGCCTAAGGATTTACATTATGAGGCCCTCCCTTTTTTTAAATCTTTCTCTTTCTCACATTTGGATTTTCTGTTTTGCTGTGCAGTTTGTGTTCATTACAACAATTGGCCTTGGGTCATTTCTTCAGATCATTCCATTACTGTTTTGGTGAGCAATTCTTTCTCATAATGGTGCGACAGAGGTGCATAGTAAATAAGATGCACATGCTTTGAAGTTGGACATGGTGTTTCTCAAAGTCAATGACAGCTGTAGGTTCAGATAGTGCACAGTACCTACAGTACATCACACTCTGTTGAAATTTGAACCTGATTGCTTCCATTGTGATACAGGAAGCGGCAAGCTGAGTTGTTTCTGCAAAGATCTGGCCTTGACTACACAATAGTGAGACCTGGAGGTTTAAGAAACAACAGTGGAGTGGTATGTAGCAATTTGACACTCCTGGATGGGTGGCAGGAAGTAGAAATAGTAGTTTGTACTGCTGAATACCACTTGGTGAGTGTTTTGTGTGTGAAAGAAATGAGAGTTGTTTGTCATAGAGCAATAAATCTCAGCAAGTCACCCATACTGTGGCAGAAACTAGAGATTGTCAGAAAAGGCAAAAGAATTCCAAAAGAATTTATTGTGCTGAGATGTGTTTAGTTGTGAACTGCATGGATTGCAAGATGAAATTGCTGCGTCAATAAGTGTGTTCTGTTGGTGGATACAGAATGAGAGTGTGGAATTGAGACCTGTAGACACTCAATATAGAGGAGGCATCAGCCGGAGTAAGGTGGGTAAACCTTAGATGACTATTGCAGTACCTGCATTTAGATAAACCTTCATGTTCCTTTGTGGGAAAAAAAATGTAGCAGGTTTTGGAAAGTGTGGGATGTTTGGAAAAGCAAGAGAAGGTTTAGAATCTATGTTGCCTAGTAACATGTTTGCTGCAGATCTATCCAAGTACTTGTTTTCAACAAGTGTGGGTTCTTGACAATGCAGGTTGCAGAAGTTTGTGTGAGTGCACTTGTTATACCAGAATCATCTGAAAAAATTGTGGAGGTAAGGAAAATCTTTCAGTACACATTCCTCCGAAACCAATATCAAATATGTGAATGCAATGTTGTTTTGCAAGTGGTTGTTCTGCAAGGTCAAAATCATACTCTGTAATCTCTTTACAGAGAAATACGTCAAATGTGCACAAATTGAAAGGAACATTCGACAAGTTGAATGTACTTTTTGTTGAGAGCTCCGTTTTTCTAAATGAGTGTAGTCAAGAATGGATTTTCTTGGAATTCATCCATTTTTTAGAAGGTACCTACATCCTTGTTGTTATGTTGTTCTAAATCTCTGTGTGTGCTACAGTTTTTAGGATTTATATAAACAACAATTTGCTTGGCAGATTCTGAATGTTACTGTGTGCTCATGTACCGCGAGGTAACTGATATATTTTTGGATGGATATGTGTACAATGTGAAATGGAGTGCAGATAGTAGCAGGGAGTGGGCGGACAAGGCAGTCTATTGAGGATCAATTTGCAGCCATATGAGAGATTTTCTTCTGAAAGAGAATTTTGTATATGTGTTGTTGAGAGTTTGGATGAGCTTGTAGGTAAGAATGAAGATGAATAATCTGCATTTTTTTTTGTGTTTAGTTGATTTGGTTTAATGGACAGAAATCTCCCATTCCTTGTATTTTGCAACAATTAAAATTTGTGGGGCGCTAGAAATTGTGCAATATGTAACTCCTAATTTGTTCATGTCATTGTAAATGAATGTGATTTTAAATCTGAGATTCCTAATCATTGGTAGTTCTAATGTTGGCATCTTTTACAATTAGAAAAGTTATATTGGTTCTTGACATGCAAATCTAATCATATAAAGAAAAAAACTATAAATTTTGTTTGTAGTTTTGAATTGTTGAATGCATGTGGCATTAGAAAAAAACTTATAATCTAAAATATGATGAAAATGAGGCAAAAGATGTGACATCACATTATTTCTAACATACAAGAAAGACAAAAAATTAATGGCCATTATTATTTCTAACAGACAAGGAAAATGCAAAAAAAAATTAGGTTCTTTTAACATTTGAGTTTATGGCATCTTCTATGATAGACACACATTGGCATTTTATTTATTTCTATAATGACTTTTTCATCTATTGCGAGTAGTGAATTGTAAACAAATTGTTTACATACTATTTGTAATCAATGTTTTACTTGAGTATTTGGAAAATTTTATTTCTAATGTTATAATTTGGCATTTGCTTAATAACCAAAACATGTTGTTTGTAGGATGAATATGCTTATCTTTTGTTTTGTCATGTAGAGTGTCAATTCTTATAGTATTATTTTGTTTGTTTGAAAAGTTTCACATTATTAGAAACCTTTAGCTATAATTTTTGAAATTTGGAAAAAAAAGAAAACATGATTACCAATGATTTAGGACAAAGATTTGTTGAAAGTAGTTGCAATTGTGGTGAAGATAATTATTTCTATTTAGTGTTGTGGTTTCGTGTCAAATTTATTGCATATGTTCATATAAATGGGGATCATGCAAAAGGGATTTTGATATGTGCAACATAAATATTATTTCCCCGATCATCAAGCTTAATACTAAATTGGTTATAGTGGTTGGAACAAACGGTTTGTGGAATCATTATATAATTTTTGAATCATTGATGAAGATATGTTAAATATGATGTTCAACACTATGGTATTTGTGTGAGTTGTTTAATTTTGTGATAATTTTAAGTCTTTCAAAAATATTATACCAACAAGTTGTCATTTGTGCCTTACTTATCTTTATTTTTAGACCATGCCATGATTTCTCCTCTCTTTAATTGAAAATCCATTTGAAAATTGTTCGATCCATTTCTAAATGTCAAATAAACAACAATGGTATGTCAAATGAACAACGTAATGACTTGCTAGAAATTTTGCATTGTATTTGGCCTTATAAAAACATATTATTGCATCTAAGAGCAAGAAAGGCATTTTGTTTTTCATAAATCCCCCTCCTTGTTTGCCTAATTTTTTGCATTTTTGGGAGATCTTTTCTTGTTTTTTTGTAATGCCCCCCTCCTATTTCACTTTGGTTTCTCCATTGAATTTCTTGCAAGTCATTGCGTTAAGTAAAACCCTCAATGGAAGGCATTACCAAAACTGGGTCTACACTTGGCTATCACCTTGTGCGCCCATATTTTGGTAATGCCCTTGACCTAGGGCTTTACCCTACACAAACTTCATGTAACATGAAGTCCATTTGATAAATGAGTGTCAAATATGCAAATGATTAGAACAATTTAACACAAAACATAACATCCTTATGTGGATTACACATGTATTTGTTATGTTCAATAAACAATTAATTCATTGAGCACAAACTTTCTTTCCATGTTCATTTGATATCCAAATATGTTAATTTAATCAACAAAATGTGCATTGAACATTTGAAAGTTTATTTGACAAATGCATATTTGCATTACACATATGTTGGTATGTCAAATGAATAATTGTTCACTTGACATGAATTTTCTGTCCACGTTCATTTGACATCTCCATGAAACTTTTTTTCTTTTGGTGAAAAATCATCAAAAGCTGACACAAAAATGGGCCCTACGACACACCTACTTTAAAATGTGGGCCCTAAATCTTAAAATTTCACCTAAAGCAATGGTCGCCAAATGGCAAGATCATCAAAATCTCACTACCTTCAAACCCTAATTTGCATTTTTCTCTTCCACAATTACCACCCTCTCTTATTACTTGTGTTGCCATTGCTAAACATGTTTTTGCCACATTAGTTACATGCTTTCCATCTCCATCATCAACTCTAGCAATGCATTCATAGCAAAACATTGTTAGCACCACTTTTAGTACTAATTTTTTTTAGGGTAATAGATTAGATTTAGGCCAAGATTATTACTAATTTGCGATTTTGTAGAATATGAGGGTGGTGTTATTGATGATTTTGTAGAATTCAAAAGTACCATAAGAATTCCCTCTACAATGATTCTTCTCTTTAGTGTCCATTTTGATTTTCCAACAATTCTAGAATCCATGGATTTTAATTTCTAGGAGTTTGTGGTTTAAAGTGAGAGAATTGGTGTACGAGCATTGGAGTTATGAAAGTTCAACAGGATTTGCAACGCATAACAACTATGGAACTCAAAATGGCCAACCGCTAAAATCTAGAAAAGTTCAAAATCCAAATTCAATAATCAAAACTTGGAGGCATTTCTTTCATTGCACACTATTCACTACACATTATTGAATGTTTAATGTTCATTGAGATTTTGCAACTTGTAAGTATTTAGACTTAGGGTTTGAGGGGTGAATTATTCTTCTAATGTTCAAACTTCAAGTTTTTTTTCCAAATCGATCTTGAAATAAAACAATCCTTGTGAATCATGATTGAGGATTTGAGAATCAAGCGGTTTCTATTCTTGAAATAATCACATTTTGAATTTCCAAATTGAACTTGGGGTTTTGCATTGCAAAAGATTGATCTTAGGTTTTAGGAGTCAAGATTGGTGGTTTTTAATTTTCTAATCCATAATCCAAAATCCAAAATTGCAAGAGTGATGATTTAAGGATCAAACCTCAAGCTTCAAAAGTCAAGGGTTTATATATCTTCTAAGTTCTAAATCTTAATATTCAAAAAGGGTTTGGGATTTTTAAATTTTTTTGATCCAAAACCAAAAATTGCACTTGGAAGTTAGGAATTAGGAATTTGTGATATTAAAAAGAGGGTTGGATTTTTTTAAAATTTTAAATCCAAAACCAAGAATTGTACTTGGGAGTCGAGAGTTCTTGATATTCATAAGGGGTTTGAGTTTTTTTTTCTCTAATCCAAAATTGATAGTTGCATAGTTTGGGACTTGGGATTTTTTAATATTTATTTAGGGTTTAGGGTTTTTTCAAATTTTTGATCCAAAATCTAGAATTGCATTTGGGAATTACGATTTCTTGACATGCATTTAAGGCTTAAGGTTATTTAATTTTTTGATCCAAAACCCATAATTACATTTGGGATTCAATAAAGGTTAATATTCACTTAGGGTTAAAGGTTTTAAAGAAATTTATGATCCAAAATTCAAAATTATATTGGGGAGTTGGTGATTATTTATATTCAAAGTGGGTTTGGGTTTTTTTTTGTTTTTTGATCTAAAATCCAATTACAACTTACAAGATTGCCCCTCCATAAATATGAAGAATTTTAAATTCAAGCCAATTTTTTTTTTTCCCACCCCCTTGTAATGGAACTATCCATCAACCCTCCTTAAATCCTTACCATCTAGTAATGCTAATGATGATAAAAAGAAAAAGGTTGTATGTGATTCAACTGTAGAAATTTTTTAAAAAATAAAAAGAAGGTGTACAAATGAACACACAAATATTAGGATGTTTGAAATGTTCAAATACCATGGGCATAATTGGTGTTGGATGAAAAAGGCCAAGTTAATCATGTTTGTTGGATGGTCTCTATATTTGTGGAAGGGAAATAAAAAATAATTAACCCCCAAGCTAGATAGTTTATTTAAACATCATGGTTGCCGCAAGGTGAAAAAATCCATGCCCATGGTTGATGCTAATCAATTTTATTTCAATAAGGATTTTGTGCATGTAAAAAATGAACGTGTTTATATGGCTATTGACCTAAACCACCTTTAAGTTGAAATATTTTTTGAACATAAGTAAAAATACATGCAATTTGTTGTTGTTTTTCACATTCTTACTCATGGACTTCCCATGATCCATTTTGAATCTTTGAAAGATTTGTTTCAGCTTCTAAAGGTTAAGTCTATTTCTAAAAAACATTGGATTGATGGGAATGGTTGGGGATGGTAGAAATTATGCATGACATTTTCTTGGATTTCACCAAAGCAACTTTTGTTTTTATTCTTTCATTGTTGTTTTTGTCGAACAATCAATAATACCCAATGACTCTTTATCCACATGTATATGATTCAACAATGGAAAAGGATTTCAATCCTTTTTTGTGTACAAATAGTGGGTATGTCAACCACATCTAATAACATCTTTTCTTTGATGTTGAAATGTTAAATTGAATATGGTGGATTAGGGTTGGAGGAGCTTATTCGCAAGCTAATCAACATCAAGTGCGATGACAACAATGTGTTCTAGGGCCATAAATCAAAGGTGACCCTACAATTCAAGGAGAAGGTTACACCTTTTGTCACTTGGGTTCATTGTTTTACTCATAAGATGAACCTCATCGTCATCACTTTGTTGAATGTGCCCTATGGTGCATTGGCTAAAGCTCCTTTTGCAAAGTTTGTATGTCTTTTTTGTTCATAGCTTGAAGAAGTTTGCTAAATTTCAAAAGTTTGTTAATTTGCATAACCAAGGGTAGCAAATTATTTTGTAACGTAAAGACTTGATGGATCTCCATGCTTTCATTAACAAAACAAGTATATTTAGAATATCGCCCTCTAATTGTCATGATGCATGCAAAAAATGCTAAAAGTTATGGTGCAAGGAAATTTTGAACTCTCTATGTGATGTGAAGGTCATTCTAAAGTTATTTTCCATACTTCCTTTGCTCGAATGTGTGCATGCATTGATTAAAATTGCATTGAGTAGAAACATTTTATGCAACTTTGTGGTTTCTATGAAAGTAACCCATCAAGAACTTTACCAACCCTATTATGACATATATGGAATCTATGACCCATATGCTAAGTTTGAAGACCCAACATTTGACAACTTCAATGCCATTGAAACCCTAACCAACAATTTGCCAATGGATGGGTTTTTTGACCTTAATGGTGGTGAAGATGTTGTCTACCTTGCCTTTTTGTTTTCTAGCAATAAATACCCAATCTATTACATTGGTGAGGATGATTCTACATGTTCACAACCTATCACCAAAGAGGCATTCAAATAGGTTGTGAACAAAATGAAAGAGGAATGTGAAGGAACACTAGAAGAAAACTATGTATTTTTTAATAATGTTTGTAACTAAATTTTAGTGGTAAGAGACATTTTGCAACTAAAATCCCTGTAGTCACCTAAGACAAGTCGCATGTGATAAATTAGTCGCAAATTACAAAAAGTATTGTATGATAAAAAAAGTCAACAAATACATTTCATCCTTTGATTACATTGTATACGTATTGTCACATGCGACTAAGATGCAACTATTTTGGTAATAATTAAAGGCAAATGATTTGTTGCTACGTGTTTTAATATTTGATTATTTAAAATATTATTAATATTATTTTGAAATAATCTAGGAAGTTCAATTCTAATACTTGGATGATCTTATATTATGACATGTGGCCCAATGTAAGTATGCCACATGGCATTAAAAATAAAATATTAAAATATTAAAATAAAGTTGGTAGGTACACAAATATGTGCCTACAAACCTAGGTTACATACCAACCTACCTATTTATGTTTAAAAGAAAATAGGTAGGTAGGTACATAGGTCAACCTAGGTGGGTAGGTTAAACTAAGTACCTACCTAGCTAGGTAAATAAATAGGTTGGGAAGGTATGCACTTTAAAAATGTGCATCTTATATATTAAAGCTACAGTGGTGTCTGTTCGTCTGTCTGTCCGTCCGTCCAGGTCCTGAAACCCATATCCCAAAAAAAAACACTACCCGTCCCCTATGTAACTTCCTCCTCCTGTCCTTGGCAGGAAAAGGAAAAAAAGTTCCTTGTGTAATTTCCTCCTCCTGTCCCTGGCAGTAAAAGGAAAAAAGTTCCCTGTGTAACTTCCTCCTCTTGTCCCTTGGCAGCAAAAGGAAAAAAAAACACTGCCCGTTCCCTGTGTAACTTCCTCCTCCTGTCCCTGGCAGGAAAAGGAAACAAAAACAATGCCCGTTCCCTGTGTAACTTCCTCCTCCTGTCCCTGGCAACAAAAGGAAAAAAATTTCCCTGTGTAACTTCCTCCTGCTGTCCCTGGCAACAAAAGGAAAAAAAAACACTGCCCGTTCCCTGTATAATTTCCTCCTCCTGTCCCTGGCAACAAAAGGAAAAAAATTTCCCTGTGTAACTTCCTCCTGCTGTCCCTGGCAACAAAAGGAAAAAAAAACACTGCCCGTTCCCTGTATAATTTCCTCCTCCTGTCCCTGGCAACAAAAGGAAAATTCGAAACAAAGCAGGGCAGGGGCAGGGCAGGGGCAGGGCAGGGGCAAGGCAGGGGCAGGGGCTGGGGCTGGGGCAGGGCAGGGTGGGGCAGGGCAGGGCAGGGTGTCCATGGTAGTAAAAAATAAAGAGTAAAAAATAATAAATAATAAAAAACAGTGGCCGAAGGTTATAAGCATCCGCGGGGGACTTTGCAGTGGCCTTCGGCCACGGGCACCCACTAATAATTTTTATTTTTATTTTCGGGTTGACCTTTTTTATTAGTTCATCCCATGTGCACGAATTTCTTACTGTGAAATTGGATGACCACACCCCCTTGTTTATATAATGTTCAAAATAGGAATGAAGAACAAACAATGTGGGGTAAGTTTTGAAATTCCAACTAAGTTGTAATTCCAAAACTTTCTTCATGTCTTACTTTCTTAATTCTTAGATTTCTAAATAATTCAAGTGTTAAATAATTAGATAATCATTTAATTAATAATGATTAAATTTAAATGAATTTAAATTATAAATTACACACTACAAATATTCAGTATTTAGTATCAATTACTTAAATAAACAATAAGTTTTTAATATTTAAAAAATAAACTATCTGGTAACTCACAAATAATTAAATAATTAAGATATTTAAAAATATTTTATTACATTTTAAAACCTGTTTGAATTATATATAATACAATTAATGTAAAATTAATTTAATGATTATAATTTAAAAATAACTATTTTAAATATTTATGTTAAAATTATAAGTAATGGATTCACAATTACTATTAGAAAGTAAATTTTTACACGAATGTTTTTTGAAAATCATTCAATTAATTACATTACTTATTGTATAGTTACATTTGGTTTGTAAAAAAATTATAGGTCAAGTAATTTTTTTCTTTTGCTAATTATTAACTATAAATAAAATAATTTGCTAAACATACTGTTAATTTTCATAATTACTTTAAAATTACTATAAAATACTTATCATAGATGATTAATCACATAATTTAAACATTATGTATATAATTCCTGAAATTAAAATCAGTAAAATAATTACTTTAACTACAATATAGGTTTTTCCAAATTTTTAATTCAGGTTTGAAGTTATAAATTACAAAATGTGAATAATTATGTTCAATTAGAAAATAATTATGCATATATTAATTAATTCTTATATGAAGTAATTGCAATGATTTTAAAGTAATGTCACATTAATTACATTAATTAATTTCTTCTAATGTAAAAATATAAATTTAAAAAATATACAAATCTATGTTACAACAATTATTATTATGTGTAACTAAGGTTTAATAAAAAATAATCATTTATAATTATATATAAAAGTGATATACTATGGATAACACTACTAGAAAAAAATATTTAAAGTTCAATCAATAATTTTTTGAATTATAATATACATTTAAGATTCCAAAATAGTAATTCAGAATTCAAATATCAAATTCTAGATCAAATAAGTTTTTTGAAGTTAATTAATAAATTTCAGAATTGAAATGTCAATTTTGAAATTAAAATACTAATATTCAAAATTAAAATGTCCATTTTAAGATTCAGTTAATAATTTTCTGAATTGAAATATTAATTTCAATTATCCAAAATAATAATTTGGAATTCAATTTTCAATTTTCAAGTCAAATCATTTCTTAAAATTTAAATTTAGAACTTCAGAATTCAAATATCGAATTTCAAGTTCAAATAAAAGTATTTAAAATCAAAATGTCGATTTTTAGATTTGGAAATAATAATGTAGAAATCAAATATTAATTTTTAGATCAAATAAGTTTTTTGAACTTAAATAAAATTTCCAGAATTGAACTGTCAATTTTCAGAATCAAATACAAAATATTCAAAATTGAAATGTCCATTTTTAGACTCAATTAATAATTTTCAGACTGGAAGTATTAATTCTGAGAATCCAAAATAATAATTTGGAATTAAAATTTCAGGTTCAAATCAAATGATTATTTTTAAATTTAAATGAAAAAATTTCAGAGTTGAAATTAAAATTGTAATATTTATATTAAAATATTTTAAATTAAAATGTCCATTTTTACAATCAATTATAATTTTCTGAATTGAAATACTAATTTTTGGATTCGAAAATATAAGTGTAGAATTCAAATATCAAAATTTAGATCAAATAAGCCTTTTTAAATTGAAATTAAAAATATCATGTTCAAATCCAAAATCTAAAATTCAAATAATGTATTAAACAATCGAAATAATAATTCTTAAATTTGAATAAAACATTCAAAGGTCAAATATTAATTTTGAGATTCATTATATGAATAGTATACGTATGTATGCATATTATATATAATTTTAATACATACATTAAAATACACCCCTATGTCATTGTAGGATACCTTTAGGATGTAACTAATTTGGTGGCTATTGCGACTAATGAGACATATCAACATATTAATGGATGAAAATAAATGTAAAATCAATCCAACCAATATGATGAAATTTTTAATAATTGCAGCATAGTTATGAGAATGACTAAAATAGTTAAAATTTGATCTTGTAGTTGCAATATTCCCAAATCTAATCACAAACGACTACAAGTCGCATGTAGTCGTAAATGGATTGGTTACATTTTGGCTGATTTCTACTAGTGGAATAGCATGGGGGGTTGATGTCTGAACTAAAAAAACGTTCCCCAAACATGAGGTGATGATTTTTCTAGGTGTCATCTACCCCCAATTTTGGACCAAAAACATTGTTGAAGCAAAAACTATTTTTTATTTTCACACAAATGTTTTGAAGGCCACTTGTTGTGTGCCTTGTAAGCTAGGTGAGGATGGGAAAGTTGTACCTACATTATTTTTCACTCATGATTTGGATTTGCAATCGTCCCACTTCAAAATGACTATGATGCACAACTCCAAGGTTATCTTGTAGGAAGAAAGTAACTTGAATCCTATGATCAGACTTTGGTGCAAATTCATCGCAAACCCCATCCTCAACCATAAGCCCTCAAAATTCATGAAACTTGCAAAGATTTGATGTTGTCCAAGTGTTTGGCTTAGTTGAAAACGAACACACTTTCAACATCATGAGCTTCATGAAAAATATGTTATGGAATTAGTTGAACATTCACTTGAATCTCAACACTTGTTTTTTTGGTCAACGACTTTTTACTCTACAAAGTTTCCCTTATGATCAAATTGTTGCCAAGTGGCAAGGTAAAATTCGTTACTGTGCAAATGTGGAAATGTAGCTTGTTTTTGGAAGTTAACGGGTTTTTTTGAAACATTTGTGGGTTGTAAAAAAAATCTTGTTATTTTCAAAATAATTTGTAGGGTAATTGGTGTTATGTAGGTTTTCTAGCTCAAACGGATTAACTGTGAAAAATATATTTTACACATGGTTAACATAGTCAATTCATTATTTATTTGGTTTCAACAATTTTCCCGCACTACGTAATGAGCATATGTGTCAAGTTTTTAAACTAATTTGTGAAATAAGATGAAATATGTATGGGTGGTATAAAGCCAACAAATCCACCTTCTTTCTTATGAGATTCTAGGGAAGTGTATGTTTCTTGCGCTTTGTAGAATACTTGAATAGTGTTATGGTCTTTTATGAAACATGTAAGTTGTCACTCATGTAAAGCATGTCTCTATGCATTTGATTGTGAACTCGATATGTGTTTCTTTCCTTTGCTACACATTTGTTGGCAATGTGTGGATGGATGGTTTGTGGAGATGCAAATTTGCATGTAAAAAGTTTTATTTCTTGAGATTGTGGTGCTTAAGTTTGCATTCAACTTTTTCAACTCCCCACATAGGTTCTGGAAGAATGCAATCTTGAGTTAAGTAAATTCCAATGTCAAAAAGTTAATAGTGAAAATAATATTGGATACCAAGATGAGCATATTGGTGATGGTAGTTAGGTTTTAGAGGCCATTTGCTATGGTGCCACCAACTTCCTATTAATATAAGTAACATGAAACCCTGGGGGATGTTAAATACCCCCATAGAAACTTTGCAGGCGTCAACACTAGACATTGTATGTTCTCATTTCTCATAGTGCAGTGTTCTCCATAGTGAACACTTACTTGTCCTTCTTTTAGAGCATCAAAAAAACTTTTTGTACCCCATGATATGTTGTAAAAATCCTAAGGATTCAAACCCTACACATGTAATAATCAGAAACTAGCCAATACTGATAAACTAGTTCCATCCCATCAATCAATGTTGACTATATCTTAAATTTGATTAAGCTTTTGTAGGATGTCAGTCAAACCTTGCAGCGGGACTTTGTGGGCATCACACTAACACTAAGAGAGTTTGTATGGGGTTTAACGTCCTACCAAAATCCTCTTTCATCCAACCTTTTTTGTCCTCTTTACCACCTAACCCAATTGACCATTTTTCAATACTCTTTTATTTTTATTCATTGGAACAATGCCTTCCCAAAAATTGACTATTCCTCATAAATGTCATTGAGTACTGGCTACTACCTAGAATCCTCACCTAGATGGGTCAGTTCCCACCTTGCCACATTAGTGGCAATGTCAACAAGCCTTGCACTATAGGTGAGAACCGACCCCCTATATGAAGTGTAAGTTAGTACAAAGTGTTGACAAGACATGTAGTAGGAATAGGCCTCACATTATAGGCCATAGCTGACACCAAGATGACATGCATCTAACACCAAGTGGGATTATTTGACCGAGTACCCACCAGCCTCCATCCTTTGGAAACCCCTTTATGATGGTGGTGTGGATGAACTATAACTAAGTAACCATGGTTACAACTTGGTAACCTATCCCATAAATCCACTTCCTCCCCCCTTCCCTACCTAGGTAGCTACCTATGAAGTGGGCAAGTACCTTGGCAAGTAGGTAGGGAATGCAAGTGCAAATTATGCAAGTGAGAAAGTAAGGTACTTGGTGGCAACTAGGTAGGTGAATGGTTAGTGGATAACTAACCGCTGTGATTATCTATGGGACAGGAACACAATGAAAATTTGTTTCTAATCCACACACCATCCATTCTTCATGGTGCGCTGGCGGCCGTTAGTTGAGTCTGGCCAAGTTGTACAAAGTGTAGACTGAGGGCAATATGGGCCTGGTTGATAGTAATAAGTATCAAGTACCATCAGCTCTGAACAAGGAAGAGGCCATGTGAACTAATTAAAGTAGGAACCAGCAAAGGACACTGGCCAGAATCTCTTTACGGATTTCTCAATTGCAATATTGTACTAAAAATCTTCCTTTCACTCTTGGACTATGGACCTCTTTTACCGATTTTACATTTGCAAGATTTGTACTAAAACTTAAAAGTCTTCCTTTCACCCATGCGCTCCATAATTTCTTCTTCAATTATATGTGATACCACTTGAACTACTGTAAAAACCCAGCTGCAAAAGAGCACGACCTGCCATGCCATTAACAATGTAGGATGCATGCATATCTTCGCCTGTCCATTGAGATTTCTATAGTATGAGAAATTAAGGACTTTTCCTCTATTGCAGGGATCCCAGAAGGGTTTCGCTCACAATACTCTTACTGTGTACCTGACTTTATATGACCTTCCTTAGAAGGAGCAATTGCCAGTTTGGATGCAAGGGGTTTGGATCAAAATCACTTCATGTAATGTGAAAATGTTGGGGCTGAATGTTCCCTTCCACATTGGATCCTTTGCAACTCTGATGTTTGAACTCTGTATGTCTTAATGGTAATCCTTGACCAACATCTTATTGGAGGATTATGGCTTCATAAGTTGTCCTCTCCTTTCATAAACGGCCAAACCACTCCATCATTTTTGCAGCACAAAATTTTTGTGAGTGCGGTGTTGAGGGTTAGAAAGGGCAGGGTGTTCAATGGTCAACTTTATGCCAAAATGGACATAATTGCCTAGCCCGATTCTTCAGGCTCCTAATTCCGCAGCTTCTTTCATATGTATCTTTTAACCCCTGTTTTGAAAATAGCAGCATGTGATGTATGTGAATACACCTTCCAACAAGAACATATATACATGGTTCCCCAAGTATGTTTCATGGAACATTGTATTTAAACCTTTCAGCAAATTTATGTCATATGTCAGATTGAGTAGACCTAAATTCTAAATTTATCAAATATGGGTGCTTCACATTTTGTTTGGATAGGAAATACTCCTCAAGAAATTTAACAAAAAGTTTTTACCCCTTTTAAAAACTTTGAGGCTGGAGTGGTGATCAATCCAGTCCTTTTTTTTTCCCCCACATAAATCAAACTTGAGGCCATCAGAAGAGTGCACACATGAACCAAATCCTTAAGACCAAGGGAAAGAGACACAGAGAGAAACGAACAAATCAGGTCACAAGACCTAAAATTCGCAGGAGTTGGGTGGCTTCACTAGCGTCCAGAATTTCTTGCCGGCGCCGTTGGCCTCCTGCTCGAACACTGGTCACTAACTTTTGACCGGGTCACTGACCCAGTAACTTCCTACAGGTGAAATTGCCTTGCGTGCTGTGGCCACCAACGCCTCCTTTTTCAACACATCCACAAATTTCTCTTGTGTAAAGATGTGAGGCCCAGGAAGCGCTCATTATTTCATTCCCCCCCCCCCCCCCCCGCCCGCATGTCACTCGTGTCTACCGATATCAGTTCGGGGGCAAATTTGATTTTTACAACTAACTGCCTGGTTTTTCAAACGTTTCAGATCCGGAGAACCGCCGGTTTTGGATATATCAAAACCTTGAAAGAACTGCCAGGTTTCAAAGAAGAACCGGTGGTTATTTGACTAATTCAAATTGTCTTTGTGGACCATGGCTTATACATTTTTAAAAAAAGGGTATTTAATATTTCTGAGAATTGTGATTATTAAAAATCGCCATGATACCCAGCAGGGGTTTGTATTAATACCCGCCTACCAATAGTCTACATCCTTAGTGAGTCACCCATGTCACCAAGTAAAGATGACTTGCCCAACATGATCTCCTCCATAGGGCTAAACACTGACACCTGGGCGAAATCAGCAAACAGGAAACATGTGGATGTAAAACAAGAATCGTGACAACAATGGACCCTGGACGGAACCAATAAAGCAGCTTTACAGATTAACCCTACATTGCGAACTCTATCCTCAACTATGAGATAGAAATCGACCACTTGTGTCCAAGACAAAGATGAATGAATGGTTGAGTGTGCACGGAATCGGTAAACATGTACCTGCCGTCAGTGGTGGCACACTCCTTCTAGAAAGTTTTAGGGGAGCAGAAAACAAAGAAGAAAGATATGTGAAAAGAAGAGTTTATGAAGAAACGGGAGGAAAGGAGTAAGAGAAGAGTGTGGAAATTTCAGGGAGATCGTTATGAGGAAACGCATCAATATTTCGAGAGAGACAACTATAGGAAAAATCAGGTTTTTTGAAGCTGTGTTGTGATGGAGACGCTTTACAACATGTGTGCTTTTGAGAGGGTGAAGTACTTCTAGCAGGTTTTAGGAAAGAAGAAAGGGAAGATAAAACATGTACAAGAGGAGTTAATGAATGGAATTTGAGTGGTGGGAGATATGGGAAATTCCTTCTCTCACCATAAGGGACATGATATTGATGATTCACAAAGGCCACGAAAAAAAAGAAAAGGAGATGTTATGCAGATCCCTTATGTGATCAACACACCTCTAGTCCTGGGTGAAAAGACTCCTTCAAGCTCTAGACAAGGCATCCATTTGGTGCGTCCTCTTGATTTTGTGATTGAACTTGTTTTGCACAACTCTTTTTCTTGGGTTTTCTGAAGCTACATGTTGAAATTTGATATCAGTTTATGAGCTTCCTTGTTGAGTACCGATAATTTTGCTTCCTTTTTCACTACATCATTTAAATCAGCCAATACAAAATGAAGTGATATCAAAACAAACTCTTACATTTGGGATTCATTTTGCTATAGCAAGTAAAACTAGTGAGAGGAAAATTTGCCAATTGGCATTGGCTATGTTCATATATAGAATGTGTAAGGATTGCAACTTTGATGTAGATTGTGAGGAATTCCAAAGTGATTTAAATCCAACAACATAATCATTAAAAAAATTCTCTTGGACATTATTCTTGTGATTGTGTCCTAATCGATTAAGAATTGCAACTATTGGTGGCCAAAATTAGTGGAAAAAGTAGTGAAATGAAAATGAATTAGATTAATTAAGTGGTTTTAATTAAAGAACCCAAAATTTGAAGATTTCAATTTTTAGCATCAGTCCTTAAATTTATTAGCTAATATTCCATCATACCATTATGTGATGATAGTTAATTATTGAATTACATTTTCTAACTTACTTTACATGTAAATGATGTTTTTTTGTGACTCACTTGACTTTTTGAAAAAAAATTAACAAGCTTCAAAAAATTGCAAATATGGGAATGGAATCAAAATTTTAATTTAAATAATATTGTAAGATGAATATGATATTGTTTAATTCATAGATTATTGTCTTGTTCTACTTTACATTTTCAATGAACTATATGTATTTTGTCAAATATTGTGATTGTACATTTCAGGAATCTTGCATTTATTTTATTTTATGCATAATCAAATTATTTTCTAGACTTATTTAATGAATTTTGTTAACGTTTCCTTTCCCTTTTTTTGCAGAAATATCCAATGCATGATTTAAATCCTAATTGCACTTCAAAAAACCCAAATTTGACCATAATTTTTTTCCATGGGATTGTTTATGGGATTTATGATGATTGGAAACAAACATGGACAACACGCCCCATCAATGGTAAAGAAGAATGCATATGTTGGCCACAAATGTGGATCCCAAAGGATTTGAATGACAATGTCAAAATTTTGTCATTATCATATGATTCTAATGTTGTGGCAAGTGTCCACAATGATGTGACTGAAATTGGTCGAAACCTCATTCAAAGTTTGGTTACAGATTCAAGGTGTGACAATATCTGCCCATACACAAATATATCTTATTTCTAATTTCCTACATTCTATTATTTGAGTTAGATTGTCAATGTAACACATAAAATCTTATTTATACATTAACATTTGGAATTAAATGCCTACATGCTTGTGCATAATAACTTATTGACCTACATGTGATTGTAACAATTTGTAGGTGAACTTTTAAAAGAAAATGAAAACTAAAAAAAATTTATAAACAAATATGTTATGGACTTTATGGCTCATGTTGTTGTGTTAATTGACAAATTGCACCACATACAATATATGATGTTGTGACTATTTGTACATGTACATTACCATTAAAAATGTTGTTGATGCATTTTTAGTGTATTTTGAAATATTTTGTAGATATGAAACTTTTTGGGACAAACCAGTGGCAATGGTTGCTTATAGTTTCGGAGGTCTTGTCCTCAAAAGCTTGGTGGTTGAAATGCACAAACATGTGTATCAAAAGCAAACAAATAATTTGGATGCTAAAGCACAAAATTGTTGTGAGAAATTTTTGAAAAATCTTAAAGGTGTGGTGTTTTATAGTGTACCACATGTCGGTGGTACCCCAGATCTATCAAAGTATTTCAAGTGGCAATGTCAACAAATTGGCAAGGATACAACCCCATCAAGTCTATTGAAAAATATGGAATCTCTTGACCCAAAAATGGAACAACTTTCAATAGATTTTAACAAATCTATTTCTGAAGACATCAACATCTATGCATTTGTTGAAGGATTACCTATTGACAATGAATGGGTAAGATTTTTATTTAAACATATTGACTATCCAACTAGGTTCCATACTTGAAGATTTTTTATGTTACAAAAAATCGTGTTGATTTAACTTTTGAATCTATTAGCGTTAAATTTGAAATTGGCTTTAAGTTTTCCCTTCTTTTTCCATGAATCCATTGCAACATGTATTCATAATAAAAATTGCAAATTCATTGTGAATAGAATTTCAATTGAAAGAAACACCTTTGTAGTTTTATTTTAAATTCATTTATAACAATGTTAAATGAACATAAAATTTAAGTTATTGTTCCAATCAACATTTTGGTTACTACATTACCTTTGACAACTTGCATAGTAAGAAAAATCCAATCATATCAAGGAATTTTATTTAAAATAACTTTTGCACATGTATAGGGTATTTTAGTGCCAACGGCTTCAGCTATTCGATTGTCAAACAATAACAATTACAAAGCCGAAGATGCTAATCACTTGACAATTTGCAAGCCACCATCAAAGGACCATTTAAGTTATTCCAAATTATTGGAATGTTTGAAAATTTTTATGAAGGTAAATAACAATGGTTTTTATTTTTTGAATTATTTATGTTCATTTAATTTGATTGCAAACATTACATCAATTCATTTAATTTGGGTGCCATAATTCTTAAGGTATTATCCATTATTTGAAATAAAAATTATTTTTTGGGTGAATTTTGACAGAGAAAAGAAAAACCAACTATGCTACCTTTGCCATGTTATGAGGTGGCATTGGAAGATAAAGCAAATGCCATAAATAGTTTGTTACAAAAGGAATCTATTGTTGCATTGGTTGGAATGGGTGGGATTGGGAAGACCACTTTGAGTAAAAAAGTGTATCATTTGTCCTACAACCAATATGAAAAATCTAGCTTCTTGGAGGATGTGAAATCAAAAGACATCAATGATATCAAAAAACAACTTCTACAAGATTTGTGTGATAGAGAGTTACGCAAGGATCAAGATGTTGATAAATACCTTGATGAAATCAAACAATGCATGATATCAAAGAAAGTTTTAGTGGTTGTGGATGATGTTGATATGACAAAAAACCTTGGAGCCTTGCAACTTCTTATTCACAAACAAGCCATTAATGTAGATTATAAGAGCAAAGTACTCATAAATTGTCGAAATTGGCAAGTTTTGAAAAATCATGTAAAGAAGTCTGCAAAAGTAGACATGGCATTATTGGAGGAAGAACAAGCAAGCAAGCTTTTCATGTTCCATGCATTCAAACATGCAAATCGTGTGACAAATGATTTCAAAAAAATTTCTATCGATATTATAAAAGCTTGTGGGGGCCTCCCTTTATGCCTTGAAGTATTGGGTTGTTATTTGTGTGATATTCGTGAATTGGAAATATGGAAAGGTGCATTACATGAATTAAAAGGTGGGCGAAATATAACAGGGGGTTCTGATAATGAAATGCTTTGGAAAACTTTGCAAATTTCTTATGACCACTTGATTGAGACACATCAAGAAATGTTTTTGGATATTGCTTGTTTTTTCATTGGTTCCAAAAAAAAAACTTTTTATCGAGTGTATTGGAATGGAGATGATTCATCAAACGTTATGCTTGTATTACAAAACTTGAAGATAGATCTTTAATCAAATGGGCAGAAGATGGTAGCTTATACATGCATGAACAATTACGAGACATGGGTCGAAATATCGTAACAGAAGTTACAATGAGCCGATTTATATGGAAACCAAACATACTTTTGCAAAAGAAGCAGGTTTGAACAACACTTATTAATTCAATCCTATGGTATATATATTTTGTCAAAATTCCAAATGAAACCATAAGTTTTAGTTTTACTGAAGGAAATGTAATATTCTTCATTAAAAACATGGCATTTGAATGAAATTTTGTTTTTATTGATGCTAATAATTTGTAATTTGTTTGAATTGATAGGTGGTGAAAGATTTAGAAGGCATTTCTATTAAAGAATGTGAAATTTTGCCTTCATTTTTCCAAAATGGCTCAAAGGAATTTGACAACCTTAGGTTACTTGACTTAACAAAAGCTTCACCAAATACCGTGGAAAATTTCATCCAAGGTCGAAATTTGAATAACCTTCGATGGTTGTGTCTCTAAGAATGCACGATCCAAAAGTTGCCAAATAATTTGGTTAATTGTTGTCACTTACGAGTACTCCATTTAACGAACTGTAATTATTTATATATTTTTTTAATATTTTAAGCCATGGCCTTAATATGGAAATATCTATTGATATGAAAGAATTATCTACATCTATTGGAAAATTGAATGCACTCTTAGAATTTAATCTATCGATGTGCTCTAGTTTGCAAGGATTACCTGCATCTATTGGCCAATTGATTGCACTTCAAGAGCTTAATTTATCAGGGTGTTCAAGTATACAAAAATTGCCTACATCTATTGGTCAATTAAATGCACTCCAAAACCTTCATTCAAATAATTGTTCGAGCTTACAAGAATTACCTACATCTATTGGCCAATTGATTGCACTTCAAGAGTTTAATCTATCAGGATGTTCAAGTATACAAAAATTGCATACATCTATTGGCCAATTGAATGCACTCCAAAACCTTCATTTAAATAATTGTTTGAGCTTACAAGAATTACCTCCATCTATTGGCCAATTGATTGCACTTCAAGAGTTTAATCTATCAAGATGTTGAAGTATACAAAAATTGCCTACATCTATTGGCCAATTGATTGCATTCCAAAACCTTCATTTAAATAATTGTTCGAGCTTACAAGAATTACCTACATCTATTGGCCAATTGAGTGCACTCCAAAACTTTGATTTGACACATTGTTCAAGCTTGCAAGAATTACCTACATCTATTGGCCGATTGAATGCACTCCAAAACCTTTATTTGAGGCGTTGTTCGAGCTTGCAAGAATTACCTACATCTATTGGCCAATTGAGTGCACTCCAAAACTTTGATTTGACACGTTGTTCAAGCTTGCAAGAATTACCTACATCTATTGGCCAATTGAGTGCACTCCAAAACCTTTATTTGAAGCATTGTTCGAGCTTGCAAGAATTACCTACATCTATTGGCCAATTGAGTGCACTCCAAGATCTTAATTTATATTTTTGTTCGAGCTTGCAAGAATTACCTACATCTATTGGCCAATTGAGTGCATTCCAAAACTTTGATTTGACACATTGTTCAAGCTTGCAAGAATTACCTACATCTATTGGCCAATTGAGTGCACTTCAAAACCTTAATTTGTGTTCGTGTTCAAGATTGCAAGAATTACCTACATCTATTGGCCAATTGAGTGCACTTCAAAACTTTTTAATGACACATTGTTTAAGCTTACAAGAATTACCTACATCTATTGGCCAATTGAGTGCACTCCAAAAGTTTTTAATGTGTAAGTGTTCAAAATTGCAAGAATTACCTACATCTATTGGCCAATTGAGTGCACTCCAAGATCTTAATTTATATTTTTGTTCGAGCTTGCAAGAATTACCTACATCTATTGGCCAATTGAGTGCACTCCAAAACTTTGATTTGACACATTGTTCCAGCTTGCAAGAATTACCTACATCTATTAGCCAATTGAGTGCACTTCAAAAACTTCATTTAAATAATTGTTCGAGCTTACAAGAATTACCTACTTCTATTGGTTAATTGAGTGCACTCCAAGATCTTAATTTATATAATTGTTCAAGCTTGCAAGAATTACTTACATCTATTGGGCAATTGAGTGCACTTCAAAATCTTCATTGGAGTTATTGTTCAAAGTTGCAAGAATTACCTACATCTATTGGCCAATTGAGTGCACTTCAAAATCTTCATTTGAGTTATTGCCCAAAATTGCAAAAAATACCTACATCTATTGCCCAATTGAGTGCACTCCAAAACCTTTATTTGACGCATTGTTCGAGGTTGCAAGAATTACCTACATCTATTAGCCAATTGAGTGCACTCCAAAACTTTGATTTGACACATTGTTCAAGCTTGCAAGAATTACCTACATCTATTGACCAATTGAGTGCACTTCAAAACTTTGATTTGACACATTGTTCGAGATTGCAAGAATTACCTACATCTATTGGCCAATTGAGTGCACTTCAAAATCTTCATTTGAGTTATTGCCCAAAGTTGCAAAAAATACCTACATCTATTGGCCAATTGAGTGCATTCCAAAACCTTTATTTGACGCATTGTTTGAGCCTACAAGAATTACCTACTTCTATTGGCGATTGAATGCGCTCCAAATTTTTCATTTGACGAGTTGTTCAAGCTTGCAAGAATTACCTACATCTATTGGGCAATTGAATGCACTTCAAAATCTTCATTTGAGTTATTGTTCGAAGTTGCAAGAATTATCTACATCTATTGGCCAATTGAGTGCACTACAACAGCTTAATTTGTGCGAGTGTTCAAGCTTGCAAAAATTACCTATATCTATTAGTCAATTGAGTGCACTCCAAAGCTTTCATTTGTTAGGGTTTTCAAACTTGTAAAAATCACCCATGTATATTGGTTAATTCAATGCATTCCAAACTTTCATTTGTTAAGGTGTTTGAATTAATAAAAATTACTTACATCTATTGTGAAACTAAATGCATTTTAAGAGCTTAAGTTGTTGATTAAGTGTAAATTATAATGTGTAGGACTTTAAGGAAAACTAAAATTATATATTATGGTAATAAAATTTCATTCATTTTGAATTATTGTACAAATAACATAGAAATGATTTAGGTTTGAAATATAATTAAAAAAATAAAAATCATGAATTTTTAATTGATTCATAATTGCACTTTTATATTGTTGTGTACACAAATAAATTATAACAGTTAAAAAAAAACCCTTGCATTATAACATCTTTTTATTAATTTTGAAAATCCAATTTATTGTTGTCAAATGATTTAAAATATATTTAGCCCAAATACATATTTAATGGAAAAACATTTTATAATTTCAAAAATTCATAATCATCGACATTATCGTAACATAATGTAATGATGAACAAAATTTTGAATTCATATGATTGATTTCCATGACTTCAAGAAATTTGGAAAACTTTGATGGGTAAGATTGTTTTTAATGGTTGCAATTTTATATTGGAAAAATTTTGTGGACAAATTTTCATTAAAATTGGTACTTTGCAATTAACTTATAATAATTAGGATTATATTTGTTAAATGGTATTGGAGTTAAAAGAATATTGATTTTTAATTTTGCATCCTAATGTAAGCATAAAATGCTCTAACCTTCACAAAAGACATTAAAATTTCAAGATGTGATGATTTGTAAATATATAATAAATAATAAATAATGCAAATTAAAATAAATTAGTACATGGATGAAACATGAAATATTCATATTTGAAAAATGCATCAAAATTCAAACTTGAAAGAAATCATCAATCTTTTCTTTTTATAATGTATTATTTTATTAATGATTAAAGTACATTGAAATGATAAATTTTTTCAAAGTTTCAAAAGTTTTCAATTTGAACAAGTTATGAATTTAACAAATTTTTAAGCTCATTAATTTTATATATGAATATCAATTAATTGAAGAATATTTAGAGATCTTGTGTGAAATTTGGTGTAAGTGCATGGTTGTCGATTTGTCCAATCATCCTTTTTTTTTGGGTTGGCTTAAATTTTTTTTTCACTAGGTTACATATTCAATTTGGTTTTTTCCATTTTTAAACTTTTGGTTTGTGACATTACATATTGGGAGAAACTTAATATAAAGTATGTTACATATTTAATTTGGTTTTTTCAATTTTTAACCTTTGGTTTATGATATTGCATATTGGAAAGACATTTAATATAAAGTTTGGGATTTATGTGTGTCAAACGACCATTTTTAGGGGTATTAGATAATTGTCCGACCTATTTTTTATTAGTCTATTATTATTTACTTTTATAATATATACATATCAAAATCACCTTATATTAATTATAATTCATTATTTCAGATTATTACATATATTATATTATAATTAAATTGAATATTTGAATAAAGTGTGCCTTGTATTTAAATAATTAAGTTATTACTTTTACTCAACAATCAATATATTGCACCTTATATTTTTATTCACGTATTTTTTATTTTTTATTATTAATGTTATTTTCAAGCATTGCATTTGTGACCAATCTTTGGATCTTATGGGGATCCACCTTTTTTATTGTGCCCATTGTGAAAAAAAAAAACTTTTTGTTATGCTACGTGAAGAAAAAAACGACTTCCTGTGATGTTATGTGAAATGTTTTTGTGTCTGTTGTAAAGGATGTGAAATTTCACCTTTTATGTGGGTACATCCATATTTTTTTATCATTTGCCTTTGTCTTCACATCAATGGGTTGATGTGTGGTTTTAATGGATGATGGATGTCGTTTGATGTTATCATACCTAACTTCATTTGCACATGTTTGGTTTTGCAAGCAATTCTATCTCATGGGGTTATTGTGATAATTGCAACTTAGGTTAAAGATAATTTTTATTATGATCAATATCTAGTGGACATGTTTCTCCTTCTAATCATAATGGTCTTTGGATGTTTGAATAGGTTGACAAATTTTTTTCATTGATGTGTTAACATGGTGTGAATAAAGAAGGGCATTGGAAGTCTTTTTATTTCAAATTTTGTGTTCATTTTATAAACAAAGCTATGTTGTTAGTGGCGTTGCAATGAGCGTGGGTGATTTTTATTTTTAAATGTGTTATTTCCTATACGTGAAGGTTTTTATGGCTAGGTTCTTTTTTAAGGTTCTTTTCTTCTATCATACTTTGATATACTTATTGTACTTGAGAAATTTAGATATTTGATTTGTTCCTATTCCATCGTGATCTACCTTCATTGGAGGACTCTTCATTTGCTAGGACATGAGTTCTTCCATCTGGTGTCAATTTTTCTCCCTTTGTTGGGTGCTTTATTGTATCAAATTTTCTCCCTTTGTTGGGTGCTTTGTTTTATTGATGATTAATAGGTTTTTATGATTTAAAAGCAAAGTTAAAATTCTTGGAAAAGACTTTCATTGATGTATTATACAATTTGAGTGTTGCAGTGCTAACACTACCAATGACAGTCAATTATTTTATTTTATTCTTATAATTTTCATTAATTCATTATTATTTATTTCAATGTTAATATTAATTTGAATTAATATACATTTCATGGACATGAAAAGACCCATGCTAATTTGTTTTTTCATATCTACGTGGTGGACAAGGAAAAAGAGTGAGTGAGATAGATATAAAATGGAGATAATTATTAAGAAAGGTGGGAGATAGTTGTTAAAAAATTTAATAAAAAAAAGTCATTATTAAAAAATGAAATAATTATGCTTGAAAATGAGATAGTTATTTCTGAAATTGTCTTTGGAATGGTCCACGCGCGACCATACAAAGAATTCCAAAAAATCCCCATATCCCAGTTCTGCTTGCTCGTCACTGAAATTAATCCTTCTTGTGGATGGTTGCCAACTTGACTATATCACAAAGTATCCAAAGAAAAAGAAACAAAACCTTGGTAAAAACGTGAAATATATAACAAAAACTTATTTCCTCTGAAAATTCATTTCCCAAAAAAAATTGTTGATTTTTGCTTCTTTAGAGACAAAAAATTACGAACGAATATTTATTTTTCGAAAATTTGAGGCCAAAAGATTGCGAAATCTCGCCACGAACAAAAAAACATTCAGTTGCCGCGAACTATTACAAGAGAAGGAGCTGCTGCTGCTGCTGCTTTTCCTGTTGTTGAGTTCTGTAATTCTGTGAGGAAGAAGAAGAAACAGAGACTAGGTTCGGATTTCTTCAGATTTCGAAGGAGCCGTGGTCGATCGTCGGTCGATTGCAGCTGTGGAATACGAGTAGGAGTACCAGTAGTGTTGCGGATCTACAACGTGATCACCGCACAATCGATTGTTTGGCCCTAACTGATGGTGAGATCAGCATTTGTTGTTCTGTTGCCAGCCTTCACCCGCAGTTCCTCGGCCAGCTTGTGCAGGTCAGTATCCTCTGCCTTTTCTCACTAGCTTTTTAGGATTCCTTTGAGAATATGCGCAATGGAGGGCTCTGTGTCATATCCAGAGCACATTCTCAACATGCGAGATTCAGAATTCTGAATGCGAGAGGACATTGGATTTCAATTGCCTTGAAGCAATTCTGGTGCTGATGAATTGTGCAATGCCACCCAGATAACTTGTTGGACGTTTGTACCGAGGACAGCTTGTTCTGCAGTTTGCAGACATGCTGTTGTCAAGCGCAGCAGTGTTGTGGAAGCAGCAGCTGCTGCAGAAGGATCCAAGCAATTGTTCTCAAGCAGTGGCAACACAAATGTGTCTCAAAAGTATGTGGGAAAGGGCAAGATAGTGCATGGACCTTCCTGCAGTGGTGAGGACTATAAGAGCAGTTTGAGTGCTGTAGGATGCTTGGAGATTCACAATCTGACGTTGCTGGCAGGGTCTCCCGCACTTTCTTTGCAGGTTCATAAAACTTTGTGGAATTCACTGTCCTTTGCTGCTATTTGCAATATTGTTCAAACCACTTGAGAAGTTTTGGACATGTAAGGGTATGTGCACATCATGTCTTGTATTTCGGAAACACAAAGTAATATCTATTTTCATCTCTCTGTAAACTTTGTGTGACATAATGTCTCCTTTGACATTGTGTGCAGCTGCCAACCTTTCCCTCACTTTCTTTCAGTCCTACAGCTGCAGACACTGGGAAGATTGTCTGTGAGAGCCCTCAACTGAAGAAATGACTACATAATTCACAGGTGGAGATATGGGGCTTGCTTCATTGCATCAGCCCTCCATTTGTGCTTCCTTCAAAGGCTTCTCCTCTAAGTGCATCAGTTGCCAAATCTGCCAAAAGTCTTGCTTGGAATGGTACCCAAAAGTCCGTCTTCCAACAGGAATCAGCAGGGCAGACTATGTTGGGTTTTATTGTGGAGCTACACGTGTCCTCACATCCCTAGCTGTGAGCATAATGCTCTACTGCCCGCTGTTGGCAAAGAATGTGTGCATGTCTACTTTTCTGGTTCAGTGGCTTCTTGGCGTCCAGTGTTGTCTGTGGTGATTGGGCAGTGTGTGGCCATCACTGGGCTTCAAAGGAAATTGATTCTGGTAGGGCCTGCGAAAAATGAGCACTTCCTTTTTGTGGCAACAAAGAGTAGCCTGATGTCACAACTTTCTCCTTCAGGGTGTGTCCCCAGGGATTGTGGGGGAAAAGAGCCTTATTTTAGGGCAAGAGAAAGGGATCCAACCATTAGCGGAGTCACAAGAGCAACTATTCACAAGGAGTTAGCATGTGACTCCAAAGAAGGTACATGTCTGGCAACAGCATTCTGGCAATCTTCATTCAGTCATATATTCAATGCAGGGTCTTAGGGCTAATGGATATTTTGAGTTTACACTGTCTATTCATTATTGATCACTCTGTCCACTGATTAGTATTGATCAATTTGGTCTGTTCCCACAGTTATGCCAGATTGGATTTCTTGATCTGAACAGCCTCATGCTTGCAGGTGCACGAATTGGGTCATACATTGGGATTGTTACAGATATTCCCATGCTGGGGCAGCTAGTGGAGCTCAACAAGCGAGCATGGCTACTGCTAACACACTACAATGTCAGCCAATTGCATGGGCTTCGTGTTGGGGCTATGGTAGGCAAGAGTCTCTTCATACTTTCTGCTGAATTTGCAGTGCATGTAATCAGATCCATCATGGTGATAGCATGACCTGATCCGTGATATCAATGTTCTGCAGTAGCTGTAAGGCATGTGCACATCAGTCCTTGACAGTGCAGGGGAGAAGGGGCTGCTGCTTGGTGCGTGCTTGCTTTCGGTCACATGTGTGTGTTGTTCTTTTCTCTGTTTTGAATGTTATGTGAGTCAGCATCCACTCCAACAAGTCTTGTGAGGGCCATCTAGCTGAGCATGTGGTGTTTTTCCTTTTCTTGTAAAGCATGTTAATAATGGAAACTAGTGTCATAAGCAAAATTCTATAATTGGTCCAAAGTAACAAGTTGTTGCCTTCTTGTTAAGTGTTACTAACCCTACTATAATCTATTTCTGATCAATATTACAAATCACGATTTTTCAGGAGGTTCAAATTGATTGACTTATCATTTTGACTAATGGACATGTATGTTGTGACTAAAAGCTAGGGGTTTGATTGACACATATATGTGTTGATTGATTAATTTAACTATAATGGTTTATTTGACTAGATATACCTAATCAAATTGTACAACCTTAAGTCAAAATGGCCAATGTTCTTTAATCAAGTTGAACAATTAATCAAGATGATCAAAGATCTATAATCAAAATGACCAATGGTCCTTAGTCAAGTTGAACTCTTAGTCAAAATGGTCAATGATTCTTAGTAAAAATGACCAATGGTCTTTAGTCAAGTTGAACATTTAATCAAAATCCGCAATGATCTTTAATCAAATATGACATGGTCTACTATCCTATGTATCTATTTCGTACCTATTCATCCACCTATTTATTTAATTAATTACTTGCCCATCTATTACCCACCCACCTACCTATTATTTACCTCCAACTTATTTACTTATACCTTTTCACCTACCAACCTACATACCTACCTATGTTTTTCACCTTCACACAACCTACTTATTTACCTACTTATCTACTTACATATTATTTACGTACCTATCCACCCATTTACATATTTAATTGTAACCACGAGGTTTAACCACTAAATTTAACCAAAATTTTATCATCAAGTTGAAATTAAATTTAACCATTAGATTTTGGCACCATGTTTAATTTAAGTGGAACCATTAAGTTTGGCCATTAGGTATAATTTAAGTATAGCCTAGGTTTAGTTACTATGTTTAGAAATTAGGTTTATCAATTAAGTTTAGGCACTATGTTAAATTAACCATTAGATTTATTGGGTACGATTAATCATTATATTTAACCATTATTTTAAATCACCAAATTTAACCATTGTTTTGAATCATTAAATCTAACCACTAGGTTTAACCATTATTTGAAGTCATTAAGTTTAACCAATAGGTTTAGCCATTACTTTAAGTCATTAAATTTAACCATTAGATTTAACCATTATGTTTAATCATTATTTTGAGTCACTAAGTTTAACCACTAGGTTTAACAATTACATTAAATCATTAAATTTAACCACTAAGTTTAGCCATTACATTAAGTCACTAAGTTTAACCATTAGGTTTAGTGATTATATTAAGTCATTAAGTTTAACCATTAGGTTTAAGCATTATTTTAAATCACTAAGCTTAACCACTAGATATAACCATTATTTTAAATCATTAAGTTTAGCCACTAAATTTAACTAATACTTTAAATCATTAAATTTAGCCCATAATTTTAACCAAATCATTAATTTTAGCCATTATGCTTAGCCATTACTTTAAGATATTAAGTTTAGCCAGTATGTTTAACCATTATTTTAAACCACTAAATTTAGTCATTAGGTTTAGCAACTAAGTTTAACCATTATTTTAAGTTATTAAATTTAATCATTATGTTTAGTCATTAAGATTAACCATTTGGTTTAGTCATTATTTTAAATCATTGAATCTAACCACTAGGTTTAACCATTAATCTGAATCACTAAGTTTAACCAATAGGTTTAGCTAATCCTTTAATGCACTAAGTTAAACCATTATTTTTAGCCATTATTTTAAATCATTAAATTTAGCCAGTAAGTTTAACAATTACTTTAAATCATTGAATTTAGTCACTAGGTTTAATTAATTACTTTAAATCATTGAGTTTAACCACTAGGCTTAACCATTATTTTAAACCACTGAGTTTAACCAATAATTTAAGCCACTAAATTTAGCCATTATTTTAAACCATTGAGTTTAGCCACTAGGTTTAACCATTATTTTAAATCATTAAGTTTAGGCATTATGTTTAATCATTACTTTAAGTCATTGAGTTTAACCATTAATTTTAACCATTATTTTAAATCACTAGGTTTAGGCATTAGGTTTAACCATTATTTTAAGTCATTGAGTTTAGCCCCTAATTTTAACCATTATTTTAAATCACTAGGTTTAGGCATTAAGTTTAACCATTACTTTAAGTCATTGAGTTTAGCCCCTAATTTTAACCATTATTTTAAATCACTAAGTTTAACCCCTAATTTTAACCATTATTTTAAATCACTAAGTTTAACCCCTAATTTTAACCTTTATTTTAAATCAGTATGTTTAACCCCTAATTTAAACCATTACTTTAAACCATTGAGTTTAGTCATTAAGATTAATCATTATTTTAAGTCATTAAATTTAGCCATTAGGTTTAGTCATTAAGTTTAGCCAATAGTTTAAGTCATTGAGTTTAGCCATTAGCTTTAACCATTATTTGAAATCATTAAGTTTAGCTAATAGTTTAAGTCATTGAGTTTAGCCATTAGGTTTAACCATTATTTTAAATCATTAAGTTTAGCCAATAGTTTAAGTCATTGAGTTTAGCCATTATTTTAAATCATTAAGTTTAGCCAATAGTTTAAGTCATTGAGTTTAGCCATTATTTTAAATCATTAAGTTTAGCCAATAGTTTAAGTCATTGAGTTTAGCCATTATTTTAAATCATTAAGTTTAGCCAATAGTTTAAATCATTGAGTTTAGCCATTATGTTTAGTCATTATTTTAATTCATTAAGTTTAGCCAATAGTTTAAATCATTGAGTTTAGCCATTATGTTTAATCATTATTTTAATTCATTATGTTTAGCCATTAGTTCTCACCTATATTTAACCATTATGTTTAATGATGTGAATTGAACATGTGAAATAAAAAAGTTGAAAAAGTTGAATACTTTTGATGGTGTAGTCCATTGGTAAGGACTTGGTTTATCATTGGGAAGATTTGGGGTTCAATTCCTTACATTTACAACCTATGTACATGTGAGAAGGTCATGGTAGGTTGGTTAAAGTAAGGTAGTTAGGTTAAGTTAGGTAGGTAGGTTAGCGACTACCTACCTAAATGCTTTTTTTCGACCTACCTAAACCTATTTACTACCTGCTTGACTACTTATTGATTTGAAAAATGATAATCCAAAAAATGATTTTAATTTTGGTGTAAAATCGACCTAATCAAATGGTCCATTATCCACTTATCAAATAGTTTGTTAAATAGTTAGTCATTTTGTCGGTCATTTCGCCAATCAAAATGACCAAGTCCAATTTGATTGCCTAATCGTGTTGGGCATGTACAAAATGACTTGTCCAAATTAAGAGGGTGGTTTTTTTTTACACTTATCACTTTTAAGTATTTCTGGCTAGAAAACCTACTTGAAAAAACCATGAATTGTAGTAGTGAGTTGCTCTTCTACCATGTTAGTTTTATTGACATTTGTGTCAACATAATGGAACACTAATTGATTTTCCTTTTGTTTGCCAAATCTTATATATAATTACAAAACTGTATGTGCGTCTGTGCGTTCGTCTGACGACGTTCTGGGAGCGTTTTCTGTGGCGGAACCGGCCACAAAGACCATGACCACCGGCTACCAACGACCCAGGTCCTGAGACCCAGGTCTTGAGAGCCAAATGCAGCAACCCCCGCCCCCAAAATGGCCAGAATTACTAATTCAGTCATAACTCATAGGTCCAGAGGGTTAACTAATGGAGGCAAACTTAATTAATAACAGGCTATACTTGGAAACTTAGGTCAAGCCAAACTAACTCAAATTATCTTTGGATTTTAACATAATACTAGCCAATGGGTGAAGAAGAAAAACTCCAACATTGGAAGATTGCTTGAATTTATGCAAGTTGCTTATTTTGAGGGTGACATTGTTATTTTACTGGCAGACTAGAGCAGATTAGTGAAGTGAAGGCAAAAGCAATTAATAAAAAAAAAAAAAAGGAATGAAAATGCTCCTGGGGGACTTCATAGTGTCCGAAGGGCATGGGCACCCACTAGTTAAGAGTAATGGCAAAGCGGTTATTGAAATAAGCTAACCTTTCCCCATTGGTATATGATTTGCAAAATTGTTATAAACCTGGTGTGGTATTCCTCCTTCATCCGGATGATGTTCCATTGTTCTTTGTTGATAAGCGCATCTAGTCCAACTATGTTTTAAAGATAAACTTGGGCCTTTTTTACCAATGCATTTGTTACATCAATCATTCTTTCGACATGATTACCAAATTGTTGAATGATTAGTGCTTGGTCAATGGTGATCTTCTCACCACAAACAACTGTTGTAATGTGTCCATCCTCTGTGGATTCTTGGGTGTGCAAAAATTCTTCCAATAGGTTTGGTCGTGGAACTGTCTAATGAACAACAAACAAGCCACCCAAACTAGCTCAATTTGCCCATTATCACTCTCTAGATCCCATCCGAATCCACTATAACATTTTCTAAATTTCTTTTGCTTTAGCATGTGTTTGCTTCCAAATCATTTTGGTAGGTGAACTATTCTCCTCCACTTGTTCCTTTCCCTTGCATGTTCATTTCCCCTTTAGCAATAACTTGATTGTCAAATATATATTTGTGGCAATGCAAATGTCACTCCTATGTTCAAGCACATTTTGAGTTGTTGTCACTACTTTGTAAACACTTGCAAATTACAACTCATCATCATGGCCATTTGCTGAAAACCAAAATTGCCATGTCACCTTCACCTCACATAAAATTTTAACCACCTATGCTATTTCATACTTGAGATGTGTAGCCACATTAGCAACCAAGAATACTTGAAAAAAAATCCCCTGATCTCCATGTCAAATATGACACCAATTAAGACAATGTGCATTCAGCACTTTAAATTTTATTTGATGCATGAACTCACCTTGATTGCAAATGTGTATGTTGAGGGAACATTTAATTCATTTACCATCATCAATTTCCTTTTTCATATTCATTCAACATGTTTTAAGAAAATGTCAATGAAACATGTGGAATGAAAACCACCCTTTTTGTGTACATATTCAATTTCTTTGTTCTATCCAGTCAATTTGACACGCATTTTTGTAGGCACAACAAAACAAACAACCATATACTGATTAAAAACTCTACTTTGGATGCTCTCAATGTTGATGTGAATCAAAGATTAATGAAGGCACTTGAAATGTGAATTGACGATCAAAAACCGATTATGCTTTGAAACTAGTTCAACAAAATTAATTACAACTTAACATAATGACGGCTCACCTTACAAGCCAACTGCAATACAAATAATAAGGGGTGTGTCACATTGTGGCCTTGCCACTTACATTAAAAAATATCTTAAGGCAAAAGAAGATTGATGAAAATTCATATATTTCACCATGCCAAAACATACTCTAAAAAAAACCCTCTAAAAGAAACCAAAAATCCTTCAAGCTATCATAACTCTTTAACTAATCTCAAGTTCCAACACAAGCCAAAAATATTATCTTTCAAAAACCCTCCGATAAAAATAGACCTATTAGGTACCTAGGGGCCAAAATCCCTTAAGCTACTATACTCTATTATGAACCTAAACACAATATCCTTGCCTTTGGTAGGCAAGACCAATAAGTGATTGAAGAATTCTCGATAATCAAATCAGGCCTTGGTTGAACCAGCACCCACACTAATATCATGATAAAAACAAGGGGTGTGTCACAGAGTGGCTTTGCCATTTGCATTAAAAAAAGTATCGTAAGGCAAATTTAGAAGAATTATGAAACCTCAAATATTTCAACATGCAAAAATATAATCTTCAAAAAATCCTTTAAAAGAACCCAAAATCCTTCAAGATGTTATAACTCTATATACTAATCTCCAAGTTTCAACACAAGCCAAAATATCATCTTTCGAAAATCCTCATATAAAAATTAGACCTATTATTATTACCTAGGGGCCAAAATCCATTAAGCTACTATATTCTATAATAAATCTAAACACAATATCCTTGCCTTGATAGCCAAGGCCAAAAAACTTGCAATTTTTAATTTTAAAAAAAAACTTGCTTCTTAAAAACATTATAAATCTGCCATGCTTTAACTAAATCAGGGTCTGAGGAGGTTAAATCTAACATTTTCCTGGAACAGGCTCGGACCAGAGGATATTGTTGTGGGACCGGCGGGTATAAAGTCGATCTGAGCCTCATCCAGAGAGCTCGTTGTCATTTGTCGCGCGCGGGTGCACATTTCTGACGTGTTCGCAACCCAGTCGCGCCCGCACTCTCGCGGGACGACTCCACTGGTCGCGCCGATTTGTTGCTGCGTTCGGAAGGAATCATCGGATAATAATTTGTACGCCATTTGCTTTCTTCTCTTATGTCAAATGGATGCTAAGTTGCTGCGATGATGATGATAATGAAGATGATGATTGTTTTGATTCCTTGTTGCCGTGTCTCGTTGTCAGTGATTGCCGTTGTCGCTTAAGGAGGAGGAAGAGGAGAAGAAGCTCGACTCTCTTTTGCCGGACAACAGGAGGAGGAGGAGGAGAGAATCGAGTTTGCTGGGCCAAAACCGTTTTGCTCAGCCAAACCGGCATGTTTTAAGAGCAGCCTTGACAATAGTCTGACATTTTCATTTCTTTGGCATTTCATCTTCCAAGATCTGGCGTGGATTTGTTTTCCTATGTTATTATTGTCTTGGTAAGGTTTTGAGTTTTCCAGACAGGGGAGAGAAGTAAGGCAGATTTGAGGAGATCAAAGAAAGGAAAGGAATACGGTTAAGATTTCTGTTGCACAAGAACGCGAAGGAAGAAGAAGGAGAAGAGGACGAAGAGTTTGAACAAGATGGCGGAAGGCATATGTGCGGCTAGCATGCGTGGAGCATCGACACTACTATCTAGCTCGAGATCAATGCGGGGGGGAACGGCCGTGCAATTTCATTCAACAGGCCTCCGGCTTCCAACGGCTGCACCATTGATGACGAGTGTGAGAGCTGCGACGCAATCCAATGGCCCAGGCGGCTCCGGCACTCGCTACATTGGTGGCAAAAGGGTATGTATATGATGTTTGCGGCCCTTTTCCCCGTTATCTGCGTCCCCTGTCATATTTCAAATTTTCTCAGACGGCAGCATACTCAGTTATTTTGCTCAATTGATGCCGGTTTTGCCTGTTGGCAGGAAGTTCTATCCTTCTGCTTGTCTTGCATAGTTCTTTGTCAGGAATCAACACAGTAGGGTTCAAATTTGTTCACACAATTGTGAACATCGTGGTTCCATGCATCACATGGTTCTGGACGTTGGCATTACAAGCTATCTTAGGCATGCATCACATTGGTGCATCTAAACAGCTAGGACTAAACTATTAGCTAACATTGACACAATAGAATGGCAAGGACAAATCTGTGACCCAATGATGTTTGCAATTGAGCATCTGATAAATCATGAAAAGAAACCCAGTTTTGTGCAGCCCCTCCACCTTAGAGCTGGAGCTTGGATAATAGAACTTGCAGAAGTTCTCTTTAGGCATGACAGAACAGAACCAAACTTGTCCCTTCAGAGTTTACCCTGAGCTAGCCCTTCATTATACTAGTGATATAAACATTGTAACACTCCACGTTCTCAGTTTCACATATCTCTATTTTTTTTTTCTGGCAGCTGCTCAGAAATTGAGTTCAGGTGATTGAGAACAATTTGGAACTTTGAATAAGGTTTTAGTTTGTCCAGCCTGCGCTTTGGAGGATGTTGCTTAATAATGTATTACTGGTTTTGTTTTTGGTTGTGTTCAAAACTACAATAGGTGAAGGTGATCCAGGATGGTGACAAATCTGCAAAAATTCGTGATAAGGTTTCAGATCAACCAGAAGCTATAAAACTGTTGTCCCGAGTGGAGCAATTACGCTTGCTTTCAAAGGCGGAGAAAGCAGGCCTTCTCTCCACTGCAGAGAATTTGGGTCTGTCTCTTTCATCTATTGAGAAGTTGGGCCTTCTGTCAAAGGCTGAAGACTTGGGGGTGCTGTCAGCTGCCACTAATCGTAACACACCTGGAGCCCTTTTGGCAACTGCATTACTCCTCTTGGTCCTAGGACCAGCTTTTGTGTATCTGATCCCTGAAGATTCTACTCCCTTGGTGGTGCTGCAAATTCTTGTTGCCGCTCTTTCTGTCCTTGGAGGATCAGCTGCTTTTGCTGCTTCAAGTTTTGTTTCAACTTTGCAGAGGCCAGAATAGAGGTTTCTTTTAGTATTAGGTTATGGTGCTCTTTGGTGCACAGGGTAGAGTTGTTGGTGATTGGATGCATGGCTTTTCCCCTTTATTGTGTATATACACATACAATGAAAGAGCTTGTGTTGATTCACTTTCATTTTCTGTCAGGTCTCCAATTTATCTGAGTATCCTGATTCAATTAGAATAGTCAAGAAATGACCTATGTGCAAGCTTGAAACTTGACTTGCAGGTGAGAACACCTAATGATTCTCTGTGTCTCATGCCCATGAGTAGCCTGACTCTGAGATTACTTGGATTCATTGGCCCTACAGAACCACAGAAACAGTAGTGTTCAGTTAGCAGCCATTGACTACTGGAGTTAGTGACCAGACCCAGTGCAATAAGTTGAGACATGGTTGTACATGTATTTTCAGCAAAAAATAGCACGTTCTCTGTTTCTGTTGCAGGTTATTGGCAGCAAAGCAAGTGTTGAGGTTTTCACAACATCAAGACCAAGTGAATGCAGATGCAGGATTACCTGGTACAAAGCACGTCCTTTCACAATGTCCAGTGTCAAATGTGTTACATAGTTGTGGAAGTCTCAACACAAATAGAGGTTGGGAGCATCACTGTGTATGTCGGTAAACTGTAACTTTGTTGGCTACAAGCATCCCATCTTTGATGAACTTATTGGATACAATAGAGATATCTGTAAAGTCAGGAAAAGACAGCACCGGTACCCTGAGTTTGGTCATACACAGGATGAGATTTTTAAAAACCTGCAAAAAAGTACATTAGCACTCAATAATAGGGGGTGAAACTCTTGAGTTTCACCGTCTTTCTTTTTTCCTGAGTGACTCCACTGACGCTACATAGATTTTCATGCTCCTACCTGTACAGCTACTATAATTCCTCTCAAACCTTGTGCATTAAATGCTGAGTTTCAGCATTTCATACTGAGATTTAATAAAATGTCCTTACTTTATGGATACCACTAAAAGAGGGGTTAGGGGTGAAAGGAGGCCCAAAAACAGGGTGACTATACAGATATCTCTAATGCAAGAGAAATTTCAGGCTGCAATTTTGGCGATGAATCGGTTTCCTACAAGCAAGTAATCATGGAAATTTCCTGATGTTCAAGGTCTTCAAGTTTGGGGTTGTTGAGTTTGTAAGTGCCCATTGTCTTTGTTGTTGTCTTCTGGAATCTCTTCTTCCCTCCAGTGTGCTCTTCACAAATCAAGGTTAGTGCACATCACTCCTGATCTGAAATTGAGGTTCAGTTTGTGGAGCTTCAAGAACTCAGAGAATTTTGGTACTAGTTCCATATGTCCCAACAAAAGCCTAGAGAGGCTCAGCTCAGGCAGATGCTAATGGCATATGATATCGGCATAACGTACAGATGTGCAATTCCTGCAGCCTTAGAACCCAAACTAAGTTCATTAATGATCCATACCCATCAAGGCACTAACTTGATCTCATCTCCTAGCCAGCATAGGTAGATGCAAGAAAAGTTTATTTTAGAAAATACTTAGCTACAAAGGGGAATACACTTCAGAAATCTAATTTTGGTATCTATAACAATATGAGAATGTCTATTTACATTTCAAGAACAACCTTGAGCTCAATAATAAGCACGAATCCTCTAGCATAAAGTACCACTGCACTTTTTTTCTTTTGTATATTTTGATCCCTCGCTAGGGCGAAGAAATCTTGTTCATTGATGTTGTAGTGATGCTGCAAGCACAATAATTTACACTATTTGAAAAGTATTTTTTTAAGCTTGTCAGAGTAACTATTACTTGGTGAAAGTTTATTCATTAGTCCATATTTTATGCAACGTGAGGGGCATATAACAATTGGTGTGTAAAGGAAAACAGGTGTCAATTTTATCCGGTTCCCTGTGTGGAAGTGGCCTAGTTAGTAGGGACTATTGACACCACGTGGTGTGAATAGGGTACCGGAATTGGCCATAGCGATGATTCTATGAATCATTGACGTCGAAAAGTCCAAACCCTAAAAGTTGGAACCCTAAAATTTCGATGGCAGAGAACGAACGAAGGACAAGGTCGCGGGGGAGTATATGCGATTGCGTTTGATGCATCTGGGAGGTGCCGGTCTGTTCAAATTCTCACATAATAATTCGGTAGCGGTAATCGCAGACGAGAGGGTTGGATTCGCCATGGCTGGTTGTAGCAGCTGAATAAATAGCAGAAGTGGAGTTTCAGATTTTGAGCTATTTTTGGAGCTTTGGCAGGTAAGTGAACAGAGCACAGAGAGAGAGACAGAGTGACAGAGAGGATTCGATGGGGGCAGGAAGTAGAGCCACGTCGGTGGGTCAGGAGCTTTTGCTATATGCAGTGAGCGCTGCAATAAGTTGCCTCATCTTGGTGGTTGGCTTTAAGTATCTGGACCCGAATTTTGCACAGTCGAAGAAGGCAGCGGAGCGCAAGAAGGAGATTGCCAAGCGGCTTGGGCGACCTCTCATACAGACAAATACTTATGAGGTTTGATCTTGCTGCTTTTTTCCCACAAGGGAGGGGAATTCTTCGGGTGAGTTGGTGAGTTAGCTGTGAGAGAAAAACCTAATTCACTTCAAGTCTAAGAGATTGCTGGTTCTCAAGCCCCTGATTGGTTTGCAAAGGCCATGAGTGCTCTAGAGCTTATTCTGGTCAGAGAAAGAAGTATGCATGTTTCTTGCAACCCCCTCACATGCCCATCAGCATATGTCTGGAATGAGGAAGCCATTTTTTTTTGTGTATTGGGGATCTGTACATGAACAGTTGTGGAATTAGGGTATGGATATGGTTTTGTAATCAGGACAGCTGAATTCAGGACAAGAAAGGAACTGAGCAAGACTTAAGGGGAATATGATTGTGAACATGTTTTGTGCAGGATATGATAGCATGTGATGTGATCAATCCTCAAGACATTGATGTCACGTTTGATTCAATTGGTGGCCTTGATGCTGTCAAACAAGATCTTAAGGAATTAGTCATACTGCCACTGCAACGGCCTGATCTTTTTGCGCATGGTAAGCTGCTGCGGCCACAGAAGGGTGTTCTGCTGTTTGGACCCCCTGGAACAGGAAAGACATTGCTTGCCAAGGCCATAGCTAAGGAGTCAAGTGCAGTCTTCATCAATGTTAAGACATCAACATTGATGAGCAAATGGTTTGGTGATGCACAAAAACTGGGTATGACCTCCATCTCTTTAATCACTTGCATCTCTTTCAATATCCAAGTGCTCAATTTCATGAACATATGTGTGTATTGTGATCCATTTTTTTACAACCCTGAGCTTTTGACATTGTCTTTTTCTTTTGCAGTTACTGCAGTTTTTACTCTTGCAGACAAACTGCAACCTGCAATCATTTTTGTTGATGAGGTAGACAGCTTTCTGGGTCAGCGCAGGGTTGCTGAGCATGAGGCACTCACTAACATGAAGACAGAGTTTATGGCTCTCTGGGATGGTTTTACCACAGACCGTAAGTTCTTCCCTTCATCTTTTCTCCTCTATTATCTTCCAGGTTGAATACACATGTAGCTGAGTGTTAACCTAGGACACAAATTCTCTTTTTGAATTCAGAGGATGCACGGGTGATGGTATTGGCTGCAACAAATAGGCCCTGGGAGCTCGATGAAGCAATACTGCGGCGCCTGCCACGGGCATTTGAGGTTGGCATGCCTGACAGGCAGCAGCGGGCTAGCATATTGAAGGTCATTCTCAAGGATGAGGATGTGGCTGAGAATCTGGATATTGACCGGCTTGCAAGCCTCTGTGAAGGTTACAGTGGTTCTGATTTGACCGACCTTTGCAAGCAAGCTGCATATCTACCTATCCGTGATCTCTTGGATGAGGAAAAGTTACTTCCCGAGGGCTTTATTACTGCAAAGGTGAGTTTCCAACCTACTGTTTCCTATTTGCTTTATCATACATCATCAATCGGTATAGGTTAACTGTGCAGACAGCTCACATTGGATTGCATGTTCTCAAACAGTCCCCGAGGAAGCTTGAGCAATCAGACTTTGAAAGTGTTTTGGCCATTTCACGGACGACAAAGACTGCTGCATATGAGTACCAGTATACACGGAGGAATGCTGTAGAGAGCTCACAATCAAGGCTTCAAGGGAATATTAGTGAAGAGTTTTCAGTGACAGATTTGTTGAAGTTATTGGCTACATTTGGCAGTAACAATAACTTGCATGTCAACGGAGACCCCTGATTATCCTTCCAAATGTGCATTGGTCCTAAGCTTGCAAAGATTCATTGGTTGAGTTATGCACAAATGAAACAACCCAATGGTGCTACACATGAGAGAACTCATTTCCAAGATATTTGCTTGACTATTTAAAAGAATATGGGATTCTTAGTCAGGGCCTCTTGGGTTTTTATGTAAGTAGAGCTCTGACATGGTAGTGCAACATATAACTGTACTTCATGTCCAAGGTTTTGTAAAGGAACACAAAGTTGAGTTTCTATCTTGTTGCCATAATGCTCTGTCCATTTGTGATCAACAGAACAGATCAAATGGTTAAACCTAATTGCTACAGACAGCATCAGAAGGTCAATTTAATTGCAATCAACAGCATGAAGGCTATGTAAATGCAAGTGGAACTATGTGACTGTTTAGAAAGCATGGGTTGCACCACAGTTGAAGAGTCTCCAGGAGATTTTTCTTCTCATTTTTCTTTATGACATTCCCTCACATTCTCATTCAGAAGACTGGGAAACAGTAAAAGAGTTGGTTGCAAGGAGACTGGGAGACAGGCTGAGATCAATTGCAAGATTGGGTACAAGGTGGCGCTGAAGAAATTGACAGAAGATGTACCTCTGAAACAACAGACCATACAAAAGTAAGAAGAAAAAGAAAGAGCACGCGGTGTATCAGTTAGTGAAAGAAATGAGTTTCATTTTGGATATGGTAAAATGATCAAGTGCATGGACCTAGGTTGATCTGGAGATGTGAATTGCATCATAGCAATTGAAGCAATTTCCCAAATGAATTTCCAAGATCCTTTAAGCTCTTGCTTTTTGCATGGTTTCAAAAAATTGAAGTTGAAAACCAACATGATCAATTTGGTACAACCATAATTGGAGTAAGTTTCCAGATCCAAGACTTATTAGCTTCTTGTTTTTGCATGCATGGTCCAAGGAATTTTGAAACAATGTAACTATACAAAAAAAACAATGAGGGTCTTGAATGAACTTATGATGCTTTCATTAATCCCAAGTGAACCCTTATTCCATTGTCCCAATATATTTAACCTCCTAGATGAGGACCCATCCGAATAACTATTCCAGTCCACGTGGGTTTAACTTCAAATGCCTAATGCAACCTTGCTAAATTTTACTTTTAAAATTTTTAATTATTTTTTAGTGATGGAAATCAATGTAAATTCAATAACTTTTGCAAACAAACAAACACCTATCTTTATATATATATATATCATCATCATCATCATCACAACCTAAAGAATCCTAAGATTCCATTTATTGTATTCAAGACTCACAATCCCTAACAAACAAATTCCCTAAACATATGTTAATAATTGATGCTATTGATTATGATGACTTTGTAACAATGATTTTTCACTAATTTAGATTGTTTCTAAAGATTGTGTATAGTTACCATCCCTAACAAAGTTTTGCGCCTCAACATATGCCATTAATGTACCATTAGGCCCATTCCACCAAGGAATGCACCTAGCGTAATAGGGTGGTGATTGGTTCTTTCAGGGCCTATTCCAAACAGGGACCTGTAGTCGATGCAGCTTTTAGTAGATGTACTGACTATCTACATAGATAGTCGACTAGACTACCAGGCAACGGTTAGATAGTCGACTAGACTACCGGGCAACGGTTAGATAGTCAACTAGACTACCGGGCAACGGTCATAATCGACTATTAGTCCGTTGTAGTCGGGTCAATAAAACCTCAAAATAAATGTAACTTGCGACCGGTTGATAATATATTTTCAAACAACATTACAACTTCAACAGCTAGAATCCACTGTCCAAGTGCCAATGGGTATTGTTCCTGATGGAGCTAAATGCATTGTGAATCGGAAAGCAAAGACCTATTCACGGTCGACAACTTGATTGCATCGTTGAACTTAGCAACGGATGCAACCGAGGCAGCCGCAAACATCATCAAATACTTTGATCTTGATGGCAATGTTGAAGATGATGAAACAGACGAAGGCATGGAGATAGTAGCGATGTTGAAATCAGCAACTTATGACATCCAACAACAACACGATGCAAACAAGTATGCCATCGCTCAAAAGAGGGCTCGCAATGATTAAACAACAACAGTCTACAGTTGACTAATTCAAAGCCAAAGTAGTCGACTATCTATCTATGCTAGAGGCTATGTAGTCAACTATAGTCGACTATCTATCTATGGGCTAGAGGATAGATAGTTACAACTACGACTATATGAAAATAAGGACCGACTACAGGTCCCTGATTCCAAACCATATTCAATTTTGGATCATTGATTCACATTTCGAGTGCTTTTATTAATATCAATTTGCATTAAAACCTCCCTCAACCAACAACACCAAAATTGAGCCAATAAATGATTGTCTATCTCATGTAGGAAAATGCCTATAAAAGTGCTTGATTAGAAAACAAAGACCATAACAATGTTTAGAACAAAATCCCTTGTGCACTAACTTGCATTGTTTCAAGAGGTTATGTGATTGAAGTTCTATATAATAAATTGTGAAAATGTATTCTTATTAAGGTTATGGGACAATTAAACTCCATACCTCTACCAAATTTTTTGTTAATGCCACAATGACAATTATGCAAATTATTTCTAAATTTTTGGATAATTTAAAAGAATTCTTAATTGGGTTTAGTGTTTTTTTTTAAATGAAAAATTTTGCATCGCAACAACAATAAACAAGTAGCTCATTACATAATGACTATTTTTGGAAATTTTTAATAGAATTCTTAGTTGGGTTTAGTGCTTTTTAAAAAAAGCAAAACTTTGCACCACATCAACAATAAACAAACAGCTCATTGCCTAATGACTAGGCCCTTGACATGCGATTCAAAGTTCAAATTAAAAACTTGCCTTATTGGATCTAAAACTTTTGAGCATCTAAATGCATGCACTTATGTGGAACATAATCATCCACTATATGTAGACATAATCCTCTAGATGTTGCTCACACATTGGGTCGAGTTAGAGACAAAGTTTTACATCCAAATCATGCATCCAATGCTTATTCTCTTCTCTATGGGCAAAGCCAAAAATCTCGTGCCAAGCATACAAAAGAAATCTTGAAAAAAATGAACCAAAGTCATCACATTTTGAGGAAAAAATTCCAAAAGTTGCCATATTTAGACAATAAGTTTTGGAGGGTGCAAAATAAAACATGATTCTTTTTTTCTTTTTTTTACTTTCCTCTTTCACCTCTAGCCAAATTTGGCTTGTTCCTCTTGCGAATGATCGCTGGTCAACCTACCTCACAAAATTTAGTTTTAAAGAAAAAACCTTGCTTTAGTCAAGAAACAAAAGTTCTACATAATATGAAATTGTAATCAAATAATAAAGGGGAAAATCTTGTATCATTATAGTTTTGTATCACGTGTGGAAGAAATGAAATTGTATAAGACACATAATTGATTTTTTTTACTTCTAATTTGAATTGGTCATTGTTGAATGAAAATTTGCAATTCCATCTACACATAAAAAAATTTCATAGAATTTTTTTTTAATCACAAATAGAATCATTTTGAAAGTCAACATTTCTAATGAACTACAACCTTAGATTGTTGAAAACATGTGATTAAAACATATGGCATTGCAATTCCTATTTGCATAGTCTTTACCATTGTTATTGTTTGGAAATTTCTATTGTTTTGTCAATTATGAGATTTCAAAGCCTTCAATTTAGGCAAAGTAGAAATTTGGTAGTAGACTATATTAAAAAATAATCAGAAATCATGTATTGAAAGTAGTGAGGGACTGAACGTGCACATAAGTGAAAGAAAATAATACTTAAATAAAGATTTGGAAACCTAGACCGCAATATGTAAATAGATCAAAAAGTTATGCCACATGTATACTAAACATTCTAGATACCAAAAGAAATTAAAATGCATATGTGCACCTTGTTCTACAAATCCAAATATTAAATATTTTTAAAATGTACATTTGTATCTATAAGCAATGTTATTGCTAATCATATAGCAACATTGAAACTACCAAGTAAGTTGTTGTATCCAACAATATTATAGATTAGTTGTTTGTGTTGTGTCTTATAAACTCTTGTTAAAGTAGCTTGAACACTTACAAATTACACTCCCATTCACTCAAGCTTCTTGAGGCTTAAAATCTTTGTTCATTTTGAATGTTTTAATTGAGGTGTTGAATTCATTAAAATATCAACTCCCATGTCCAATATAAGGCAATATTCAAAAACAACTTCATCAACATTCATTGTCTCTTTGAAATAATGATGTCAAATGTCAGTATCTTTTGTCCTCCTATGGTGGGTAATGTTCTTCATCAATCCAGTAATTTTTTGATTGGGATGTCCCAAACAAAACCCCAACTTGTGCAACAACCTTTTTAAACATTTTTTTTTACAATAGCAAATGAAATTGCCATATATTTTGCTTCTATTGAAAAGACTGCCTATTGGCATTTTATTTTGTTTGCCCAACTCACAATTCCATTCATTAACAAAAAATTGAACCTTATAATGTTATGGCTCATATGTTTCCTACCCAAAATTGCATTTAAAAACTAGGTGAAAGCACATTACAATGGTTAAAAATGTAGTCATAAATATTATTTTTCAAAATTATGCAACTTTTAACTTCCATCAAGCCAATATTAAAAGAGGTTTTTATAATTATACTCAAAATAAGGTAGTTCAATAGCCAAATAATGCAATTGTCAAAGGAAACTACAATTTTTATTAATATTAAATGATTAAATATTATATTTGTGAGAGTTTAAATGTTATCGTGATATACTACAAAGTGCAAATATACTTTTAAAATGATTCAAATAATTGCAAAACTTGATGAAATACTCAATCATATATTGAATATGAATTGATTGTAACATTTCAATTACAATTGAAAATTTTGTCTCATGTAATTTCACAAAAAACATTTAAACAAGTATTTCATTCAAACGAGCATAAGTGTTGAAAAAAAACATTTTGTTGAAAAATATTCATTTGAAAGATTATAAGAATTAAATCTATTGTACATAGTTATCAAAACTTTAGCTGAAATGAAAGAAAAATTGCCCCCAAAATATACCCAAAAAAGAATACAATTTCTTGCCCAAAGTAGCACCCCCTAGTGTGCTTTCACCCAACCCTATCAAAATCACTTCATCATTAGGTCCCCTTAAGTATTGTAGCCGCAAACCTTGCGTTCCTTGCAAATACCTCAAAATCCTCTTAAATATTATCTAATGTTTTGGTGAGGTATCATGCATAAAATGAATTAACAATGTTCATTGCATTGAAAAGGTTTGGCTTAATGGCAACCATGACACAAATAAATCTACTAGCAAGTTTTATAATATGACACTCCCCTCATCACATCAATTTCCTCTTCTATTTTTGGTGTAAAAGGTTTTCAAAACTCACTATTGGTTTTTAGAGGTTAAGTTTACAATTTTCCATATTGAAAGATTTTAAGATTTTCTTATGTACTTGATTTGACCAAAGTTAATAGATCCTTTGTTTTAGTCTCACTACTTAGATTCCATGGAAATATTTAAAATTTCTAAAGTTCTTCATTTCAAATTCATGTGACAAGAATTTTTTCATCTTATTTTAATTTAAATTTCCCCACTAAAAAGAAATAGTCATCCACATATGAAGCAAAGAAAACATTATATGACTATTGATTTATCAACATGTAGATGTTATGTGCAACTACCAATATTAACATTATTTTGATGGAGGGGAGTTTTGCAATTGGAGCAAAGGTCTCGTGAAAGCTAATGCCTTTGGTTTTAGAAAATTGTTTAACAACCAATCTTGTGTGGTCTCTATCATTTTCACAATTTGTTTTCCTTTTTATTTGAAACACCCATTTACTATCTATGGCCAATCCTTCCTTTCAATAACTTTGTAAACTCCTAGGATTTGTTTTTCATGAGTGCGTATTATTATTTGTTTACAACTTCCTTCCACTTATCATCATCATCCCTTTAAAGAGCCTCTTGCCATGTTCATGGTTCATTGATTATTACAACACAAGCAAAGACAATGAGTGATTAAGAATCTTTTGCCATCCTAGGAGATCTTGTTGGCATGCTACGGTTAAAAACAATTTTCCTTGGCATTGTAGATTTTAGCAAGTCAACAAAGAGCCAATGGGGTGAAATTAATCATTTGCTAAGTGTTTCCAAAGATGGTAGATCATTGTGAACAATTTAAAATCATTGTTTTAAAACCCATCTTCATCAAAGCCATCTTGTTAGGTATGTTAGTTGAGTTGCTTAGTTGAGTCCCACTTAGTTAGGGATAAATTGGGTTACTTGAATTGATTAATTTTATTACACGACAATTTTCGAAAACAATGTTTTGCTTTGCTTTTACATCAACCAAATCCTTTTGTAAAAAACATCATTGGACTTCATGTTTCCAAAGTTTTCATTAAACACTACATCATAGCTAATGATCAACTTTGACGTTTCCTCATCGATCATTTGTACACTTTTGAATTTATGACGCGATCCCAAATCACGGGGTGAAACCAATTTGAGGGTCTCACAAAGTCAAATTGCGGAAGTTGAGACTTGGAGGCACGCTCCCGGCTTCCAACTCTAGAAAGGGGTAGAGGGTCGAGTTGGGAGCCCAGGGATTAAACTAGGAAGAGGTATTAGTTGATCAAGTTTGGATCTGCATCAAAACAAACCACCCAAGTGGTTAGTTCACTTTCCGGGACACCCTTTGGTGTTGGGACAAGCCACGGCACTTCGGACCACAAGACTCACCACGGCCCGGACTCGGGGGATGCCACCACCATCTCCCATAATGTATACTTTGCGACACCTCGCTGAGGCTACATCCAAATGACTCTTTTTCCCGGTACTCCCAAGTTGGAGTCCCGAAATCCACCCAAGTGTCCCGGTTCTGGACTCCCGGGACTTTGAGAGGTCATAGCTCCTCGCCCTGACCTCCAATTGCAACGAGGTTTGAACCGAAGTTGTAACCCTTGTTGAGATCTTTTCAACGCCATATTGCACTCTCAAATTGGACATCGAAAGTTGATCGATTCCTGACTTTTAGTGGTCGGGAGTCAAATTGCCATTTTGACTCCCGACCCTTCTTTGGCCCATAACTTGGGCTATAGACGCCAAATTGAGAATGCGAGGGCATTTTAGATATATACGCTTCAAGACCTTTTTAACGACACCAAGAACATCCCAATGTGAGGTGTTTTGCCCCTCGCCGTTGAGCAATGAACATTTGAGAGTTCCGGAGGACTCCAAATCCCCAACTTTTCCAAGTGTTGGGCTTCACCCCCACACTTGGCCAAGTTAGGGTTGCGACAATTTAGGTCATGTTCCATAAAGCCACATTTTATGGCTTTTGAATATAGTTTTGTCCTTGTTTGGGTGGATCTATGGATGTAAGCATCACAATCAAACATTTCCAAGTATTTTACTATTGGTTTTGTCCCACTCCAAATTTCTTTAGGTTTTGTTTCTGGGACTATTTTATGGAAGGATTGTGTTTTTAAGTATGTTGCTATGGTCATAGCCTTTGCCCAATGATACTTTGGACCTAAGTTCTAGTGGTGACATATGCATCATGTTCCTTTCAAAATTATAAAATTCAATTGTTCTACATAATGTTTTGCTCTAGTGTGTATGTAGAAGTTTGGTAGTGAATGGCACAAAACTCAAAAGTTCTTGGATTTTTTTTTACTTTAATTTTCCTCCATTGTCACTCCTCAAGACTTTGATATTTTCTCTTGTTTGTTTTGTTTCAAAAGCCTCAAACTCCTCAAGCTTTAAAAAAATACTTTTTTCCTTAAAATGTACATGAATGATTTATGAAAAATATGAATTATCTTGTTCCACCAAAAGATGGAGTCTTGGCTAGTCCCCAAATGTCAATATGAACTAGTTTGAATAATTTGTTTACATGTGATCTCTTTTTGTTGGAAATGCCTCCTTTTGTTGTTTTTTTATACATAACCTTCACAGAAAAATGAATTATGTTTTTTTTAAGCCAATGTTAAGATCCTCTACAAGTTTATTTTTAGTGTTTAAAATGTTATTATTATGTTAGTGGATGCAATTAATTTTTATTGTTCACTATAATTTGATAATTCAAAATTACTAACAATAGGTGGGAATGGCTAAAATGTTTCTTTCCACTATTTTAAGAGATCTAATTGATTCAAAACCTCCATTACTTTAGGGAATGTTCTAGAATAACAATAAATGGTTTGAAAGTAAAGCTTGATTGTCTTGCCCAACTACCTTCACTACTTGAGAAAATGTTGCCATAATTTTAAAAGGTAGGTAATAAATTTAATGGGATAGAAAATTCTAGGGAAAAAAATAGTGGATTTAAATTTGTTGTGCTTGCCACTTTAGTAGGAGGTAGGTAATATTACCTCACTTAAGGAATTGATTCGAAATGTGAAGTTGTGGAGTATTTTTGGTGTAAACCCCTAAGAATTTATTTTTTAAATGTTATTTTGGTGGAAGTAGGTAGTACTTAATTTTGAAATATTATAATAGTGATATTAGATTGCTCAACTGTGTGTATGATAATAGATTAAATATTTTTGAATAAAGTTGTAATAGTGATACTACATTTTTATAGTATATTTCTAAGAGATCTATCATGTATGTGTGTTTAGATCAAACCTAAATAAAGTTTATAATATTGATATTAATCTATTATTGTAATATTTTTGTAATTATGTTCAATGTGATTATGAAACAAATAAAAAAAGGTTTATACCTTTTTTGGTGTCTTGAACTGCATTACTAGAACATGTGTTACCTAGGGTAGATATGTGTTAAAGAAACTCAATTTATTAATATTCAATCCCAATAAAATAACCTCAAATAAATATTATTGATATTTGTGTTACCTTGTTAGAATTATTTGTAAAGGACTATAGTAGTGGCTTGCCAAGGGAAGGACATAACTCCATTAGAATAATTTGGAATATAATGTTGTTAGGAATGTTAGTTAAACTACTCAATTAAATCACAATTACTTCAATGTTAAGTTGGGTCAACATAGTTAGTTCTATCTTTTAGTTCAAAATTAGTTCAAATGTATACATTGTTTGGGTTATTTAGTGCTTGGGATATAATCCTCAAGTGTGGGTTCTCAAATCACTCTTGATGATTCAAAATAAGACTCACTTATAACAAACATGAATCTAAGTCCAAAATGTAAAATAAAACACAACACACAAACCATGTGCCAAAAAAACTTACATAAAACCACATGAAAACTTGCAAAGAAAAACACACTATGTGTTTAGGTATGGTGCGCCAATTAGGGTGTTCCTATGTTTAGGGTTATGATGGTAGCACATGACAATGTTGTTTGTTCCATCAAGTTCCTATTTTTGTTAATGAACTACCATCAAATCTACCCCTTAAAAATCTAGGTGTAGTAGTTCTATTTTTTTCTATTTAAAAATCCAATAGCCACGAACTACTTTAACACAAATTTTCTCTTTACTAGTAGTTCAAAATATGATTGAAGTTTATTGTGATAGAATCTACAATAAACAACCTAATCTCTATTTTGACAAGTTATATTTCCTAATATAATAGATTTTTTATTTTTAACATAGTATTTTGTCCTATTGGGTCGATGGGAATAATTAAGCTTCCACTTGGACATAAGCTTTACACTTTTTACACCTAGGTGACCTAGACATTTATGCCATTATAAGTTGATGTTTTCTACTTGTCCAAACACAACAAGATGAACATTGATGTTACATTGTAGCTTGTAAAGGCAATTTTTTTTCACACCAAATGCCACGACTTTCTTATGGTTATTTGTGATGACACACCTTTTCTTTCCAAACTCAACGACATGGCCTAATAAAGTTGGTTTTGTTACAAATAATAATTTTTTTGCTAACCCAAGCAGATGCTTGTAAGTGAAACTTCCACAAATTTGTTCCCTCCTAGTGACATTGATATTTAATATTCTTTTTTTCGATGACTTTTTTAATGAAAATTTCCCCCATGTAGATATGGACTTGGTGAGATTATTCCATAGTCATTAAACCAATTACATTCACGAGATAAATGTGTGGATACACCAAAATCTATGTACCATGTTGTGAACACAAGAAAAACAAACCAAACAAACATGAAACCTTCACAAATCTTAACTTCACTAGTTTTTCACCCCTCATCTTCCAATCAACCATTCTTTTCTTACACTCTATTGTTCAATGATTAAACTCCTTACAAAATAAGAATATGATAAAATGAATCACACCCAACTCTTTTTTCACAAACATAATAATAAGGAGGTAACATTGGAAGGTGAAGTGGCATGCAAACATTACAAAAAATAATGGTTGATTAAAAAAATTTGAAATTTGAAATTTATTTTTACAATTGATCTTCACATTTATCCAATGATCATAAAAGAAAACATGTATATTGTGAATTTCACAATCTATTTTTCAATTGAATCCAAAAAATGATTCAAACCATGTAAAATGTAAAATTATTCAATTTTCATTAATATTAAAATTTCCCCAAAAATATCAATCAATTTTAAGAATTCTGATTTCATTTATTGATGGCTTCAAAAGTGGTTACAAATGCAAAATTAGTCTCTTGTCACCTCAAATATTGATAGAAGTGATAGGGAAGTGAATCATATTTTTATGTCATTTTTTGAATGTATAATACATCACAATAAATAGGTTACATGAGAAATATTGAATCTTAAATCAAAGTGAAAATTTCCAAGTGTGTTATTTAAGAGTGCTTACATTTACAATGGTTCATTTTATAATATACTTACCTTACAATAGTTACAAATGTCTTTTATTTTGTCCCTACCACCTTTTAAATTCAAACTTCTTTTGAGTTAATATGAATGTAGTTTTAGTGGATGCCTTAGTGGCACCAACTTTTTCTTTTTTCATAGATTCCTCACTCAACAATCTAATGGCTATGATATCCCCAAGTCATTTGACTTTAGCAACTCTAGAAAAATGACAAGAAAGTTGCAATTTCTAGGCAAACTCGTGATCAACACCATGACTTTCTACTCTACAAGAACATGCACTCTTATCGCATCCAAATTCTTTTACCATGACTCCCAATTTGTTGAGGTCTTCTTCCATGGTGTAATTCATGAGAGGAATTTTTTTGTTAAAAGAAGTTTGTTGGTTAAACCCTTGTCTACTTATGAATTTTGTACCACTTCCTAAATCCCCTTTGTTGTAGTCTCCTTCCTTAGTGCAAGCAACTAACTATCAAATAGACTTTACACTAATAGATAAGGCTTTGTTTATTTTTTTCACGTAGACAAACAAATCAATTCTCTCACATTCATTCAGTTTTACATCTTTCCAATCTATTGAGTCCCACAACCATTTTTTGCTTTCAATATAGTCTCCATTTTGAGCTTCCAAAACATGAAATCATTGTCTATGAATTTATCTACATACTTGAATTGTGAGCCCATAACTTGTGAAACCTCAAAGTCCTTCATCTACGCAAAGTAAAAATTTGATAGTAGAAAAAAAGAAAAAAAGTTCATAAATTAATTAAAGATAATTTATTAACAAGAGTGACATAAAGGGTACATATGTAGAAGAAAAAAAACTTAAATAGAGATAATTTGGGAGCCTAAACTACAATATGCAAATGGATTTGAAAGTTATGCCTCATGTAAACTAAACGTTATAAATATTTATAAAAAAATTAAATGCATCTACACACCTTGTTCTATAGATTCAAAATATTAAGGACGTAGTGAATGCACATATGCATCTACTAGCAAAGTTGTTGCCAACATTTTAGCAACATTGAAATACCAAACAAATTTATGTACCCACTAATATTAAGCACTTGTTGCTTATGGTGTGTATTTAAAAACTTCCATTAAAGTAGCTTGACCACTTATAGATTACATTGGTGAGCATCACAATTAGGATTTAGCTTAAATTGGCCACCATTTTGTTGCTAAACCTTTCCAAATAGTAACATATTGGGAACATATTGCCCCTTGATTAAAAAATCAATCAAAATCATGTTAATTTTTTCCATTTTTGTAGGGAACAAAATCATGATTCTTCTTAATATTTTGTGACAATATACATGTATGTACAAGGTTTTCACTTTGTCAAATTTTGCCCCAAAAAAAATCATTGTTTCTTAATAATGTTCTTGACAAAATATCATCAAAATACTTCCCTATTACTTAATAATTGAGTGATATTGAATCATAAATCTACATTATGAACATTTTGTTTTGATATATTGTGTGTTTGTAGTTTAACAAATGAAGATTATTATAGTTTGATTTGCCTATTTGAAACTCACATTTGTAACATTTGATGGCTTCATTTTGGGTCCTTTTAAAAATGTCTAGTGTGTTTTGATTTGTGATTTGGGAGGGGAAGTTGTAGGGGCATTTGGTAATGTGTACATTCCCCCAATTTTTAAAATTTTTGTGTCATTAGTGGTTGGATGTAAGGGCCAAAAATTTCCAATTGAATTGACTTGAACCAATTTGAAATTTGAACATGGAAGAAGATAATGTTATAATTTTTTTGCTAAAAACTTGGCTAGACAAGGTATTGGGCAGTTATCAACAAGGTTTTTGGCCCTTACTAGGCAATTATTATTCCTTTAATATCGAATTTAGTCCATACACCAACAAATATATAAGTACTCAATTCCATCAACTTGACAATAATCCAATTATTGAATACCTTGTGTCTTGGGGAAAATTTAAAATTTTACAAATAACCTCCCCGCAAGATAGTGAAAAAATTCAAAATGATTATGTGGAGAGCCAATGCTTGTTGAATGCTTGGTGCAATGGTTAGTTTCAAAGTGTTGATATGGAGTTTTATCTCCCATTCCATAGATAAATTTTCAACAATGAGTTTAAGGATTCTTTTAGGTCATTTGTTTATGTGGTGCAAACATTTTTGGATATATTTCTTAGGAAATAAGCAATCACACTTTGCTTGTACAAGGCATGGTCACAATTAATTGTTGCTAAAGCTTTGATATATTAGGTATGTGAAAGATATACATAAAAATAATTTCAAGCTTTTATTGCATGAATTGGGTATAATCAGCATTGGGTACGCTTGGCTTCCGTGTATATATATAGTCTCGTCTTCATAATGTTCAAGTTTTGTGAAGTTGATAATAGTAATTAAAACATTATTGTTCAATCATAATTTTTTTAGTTTACGATTTGACAATACTTAATAGTGGTGTGAAATTTATTTTTCATAAGTTGGTAATGTTTAAACATGAAAGTCATGAGTGTAAAACTTATATAAAACAAGTTTGAATATAATTATTTATTTTTTGTTTATATAAATAAATAAATAAATAATATATATATATATTCTTATTTATGTTTTTTTTATTTTTAACTTTTTTCAAAAGCACAACATTTTTATATAAACAATATAAACTTATGAAAAAATTGACACTAAATTGTGCTTCAAGAAATTTATCATAAATTGTTGCTAATAGTTATGATGATAAACATTTTGTTACAAAGGGGGCGGGGGAGGGGTAGGGATTTATTTATTTTTCTTTTTCAGTTGGAGTCTTTTTTAGTTTTTTATTCTTTCTTTCATGATTAAATTTTTTTTGGTTTTCAATTTGATGTTTTTAGCTTCTTCCTTTCTTTCATGATTTCAAATTTTTTTGTTTTCACTACGATTTTTTAAGCTATTTCCTTTTTGTCATGATTAAATTTTTTTTTGGGTTTTCACTTTGATTTTTGTATCTTCTTTCTTTCATGATTTAGTTTTTTTTTTTTTTTTTTTGTTTTTTAATGTTTTCACCTTGATTTTTTTAGCTTCTTCCTTTCTTTCATGATTAATTTTTTTTTGTTTGTTTTCACTTTTATTTTTTTAGTTGTTGTGTTCTTAAAAATGTAGTGAATCCATGAATGCATCTTTCATTCTCACAAAATTTGAGCAACAAGGATAAAAGAAAACAATAAAAAAAGGCACAAAAAAACGAAGAAATGAACAACCTTGAACTTTCACTTACACTTCGATTCTCCAAACCAACGAGCTTTCCTTGAAGCTTTTTGTCGGGGTCGAGATCAATAGGTTTTCCTCCAAAATGATGCCATGTAAGTTAAATCACAATTTGATTTGTCTTGATGATCCAGGACCCTTGTCTAAAAACCTTGGCACCAATTTAAAAAAACTCTTGACCAATAGGAACGTTCAATTTCATTGGACCCTTGTCTAAAATGGCCCTAATGCCTACTTTACACTAGGAGTGAGGGCTGAAAAAACTTGGGGCCAATTTTGAGACCCTTGTCTAAAATGGCCCTAACGCCTACTTTACATTAGGAGTGAGGGCCGAAAAAACTTGGGGCCAATTTTGAGCAGTTTTGGGTTGTTGTTTGGCCCCGAGTTAGTAATAAATGTTGGAACATTGGCCCTGAAGGTCACAAAGTGGCTCCCAAATTCAATGGTATCCTTTTTTTTGTCAGCCTTGGGGCCAATACAAGGCCATAAAATTCAGTATTAATTTATTAGTAACTTGGGGGGGGGGGGAGATTGAAAAGGATTTTTTCTATTTCAGCCTTGACCTAGGCTAGTGTGAAGCCCTTGGGGCTGATTTTTCAAGTTTTGCACCAATAGGAGTCCTTGATTTGGGTTGAACTTTGGCCTTAACTCCTAGTGCAAAGTGGGCCTAAGCCTTACACTAGGAATGAGTGAGGGCCCAAAAAAATCTTGGGGCCAACTTTGAGCATTTTGGGGTTGCAAATTGGCCTCCCAAATTTGATGGTATCCTCTTTTTGGCAGCCTTGGCACAGGCCAGTGTGAAGCCGTTGGGGCTGATTTTCAAGTTTTGCACCAATAGGAGTCCTTGATTTGGGTTGAACATTGGCCTTGACTCCTAGTGTAAACAGGGCCTTCAGAACAAGATTGCTCCTGTTCTTCTGTGCTTCACAGATTCCAGTGACCATGTGCTGCTTTGCTTGCTGCTACTGGGGCTGCGAGCGTACGAGCTTGCAGAGATTTCTTCACAAGGGAATGGAGAAAAATGCTTGCATTTGAGCTCTTGATTTCAATCAACTGCCGGAAATGGAAGAAATAAATACTACTCTCGACTTATCGGAATTTGGGTGGCGACTGGGCATTCATTCATCACAGGGGATGCAGCGGTCCAGTGGCACAATCTTGTAACAAGCCCCACACTTTTGCTTTTTTGTGATTTAAGAAGAGCTTGACTTCCATGGAATTCTATACAAGTTTGTAGCCAGCACAGAGTTGGAGGAATGGGTAATAGTGAGATTTTCTATTCTCTTGCAGCATCACAGAAGCTGCCATCTACACAACAGAAGCCCAGCTTGAAATGCTGATGCACAGATGATCCCATCACTGTAGGAGGACAAAAAAAAAGCAACAATAATCAGGGAAACAAACAAACATTGTTTGTTTGTCGGTTTTTGCATCTCTTGTTAGGGTAAAGAAAAGCGCAAGTCATCCGAGACTGACTGACTGACTGACTGACTGACTGACTCCGGAAGGAAGAAAAGCTCTAGTCGTTCGAGACTCCGACTGAGGAAGCAGTTGGGTGGTGCTTCGGCGTGTGGAGCTTTGGTTCGTGTTCATTCCAATTCCTTTCTTATCATGGAGTAGCGCAGTTTGCAAAGTGGACGACGAATACGAAGAAGAAGAGAGAATAGGGGTGTGGAAGACGACACGGCGTGAGCATGGATTCGGCGGCGGCGATGGCGGCACAGGTATCATGGCTCCATAGAGGTCTTGCAAACCTCACTCGTCAGCAGCACAATGCAAAGACCATGGATTTGTCAAGGAGCTTGCCTAGAGGAACTGCACCTTCTTTCGCTTTCTCAAAGAACAGTGGTTGGGGATGCCGCCCTGTCCATACCTCTCTTCAAGTCTTGTTCACGCGAGGTAGCAGCTCCAGCAGCCGCTTGTCCTGTACTACGCCTGTTCTAGCGGAATTGCGAAACCCTATTCCGGATGCGTCGGAGAACTCTACTTCTGTAGAACATGTGGAGGATGATGGGGACCATGTCATGGCATGGAAGCCGAGCTCCACCGCATGGGGTGACAGCGCTGGAGGAGGAGAGAATAATCCCATGCTTGAGAGGCTTAACACTGGAGTGAATAATCATAATGAAGGGGACATGTGGAGGGAAGAGTGTGGAGTTGTTGGCATATTTGGGGACCCGGAGGCAAGTCGTCTCTGTTATCTAGCCCTGCATGCTCTGCAGCACAGGGGCCAGGAAGGAGCTGGAATTGTGACATCTAACAATGGAACCCTCCATACTGTGACTGGTAAGTTGATAGATACATACACACAGTTGCACAATTCTATTGCACTTGCACAAATCTATTGATCATTCTCAAGGGAACTGCAATCCTCAACATCTGTTCTGGCTCTGCACATCAGTTGATCAAGAACACTCTAAAAATCGAGTATCTAATTTCTTCCAACAATGTGTTGTTTATCTTAAGCCCTCTGCAATCAGTGGACTTCCATCATTGACAAAGTCGCATGTTTATTATGATCAGGGTTTTGCTATTCTGAGCTTCGCCTTTTTTTTTGGTGGTGTAATCAGGAATGGGCCTTGTGTCTGAAGTATTTGACCAATCTAAGCTGGCAAAACTACCTGGAAGTGCAACCATTGGCCATGTTCGGTATGCAACTGCAGGGGCATCAGTGCTCAAGAATGTCCAACCCTTTGTTGCAGGCTATCGATTTGGGTCGGTTGCAGTAGCCCACAATGGAAACCTTGTGAATTACTCCAAGCTCCGTGCAGAGCTGGAGGACAATGGCTCGATATTCAACACCTCTTCAGACACAGAGGTTGTTTTGGAAAACCACTGTGTTTTGGGCATTTTCCTGAATTCCTTGCTGACCTAAATCAATTGTATGAAGTTGATTTATTGGTTCTGATTGATACTTCACTACTGATCTACTGTGTCTGTCGTTGTTGTGGATAGGTAGTGCTTCATCTCATTGCAATCTCAAAGAAGCGTCCCTTTGTTGCACGCATAGTTGACGCATGTGAGCAGCTTGAAGGGGCTTATTCACTGGTGTTCTTAACAGAGGATAAGCTTGTAGCAGTCCGGGACCCCTTTGGATTCCGCCCCTTGGTGATGGGAAGGAGGAGGAATGGAGCTTATGTTTTTGCATCAGAGACCTGTGCATTGGACCTTATTGAGGCCACCTATGAGCGTGAGGTAACACAACAAAGAGCTTTACAAGGAAGACTCAACAGTTTTAGTTGTAAGGTATTTGTTATGTAGAGAAAATGATTGGGGTCCTGATTTGTCTGTTACTTGTGTAGGTTCAACCTGGAGAGGTGGTGGTAATTGACAAGCATGATGGTGAATCCTCGCTGTGTCTCTTGCCACACCGGCAACGCAAAGCCTGCATTTTTGAACACATTTATTTTGCTCTTCCAAATTCAATTATTTTTGGCCGCTCAGTGTACCAATCACGCTATGAGTATGGTCAGATATTGGCAGTGGAGGCACCTGTGGAGTGTGATGTCGTAATTGCTGTTCCGGACTCAGGTGTAGTTGCTGCACTTGGATATGCTGCCAAGGCAAATGTCCCTTTTCAGCAAGGACTAATCCGATCGCATTATGTTGGTCGCACATTCATCGAACCCTCCCAAAAAATTCGAGATTTTGGGGTGAAGCTGAAGCTTGCTCCTGTTGGCCATGTGTTGAAGGGGAAGAGGGTTGTTGTGGTTGATGATTCAATTGTGCGTGGGACAACTTCTACCAAGATAGTCAGGCTCCTAAAGGAGGCTGGAGCTACCGAAGTGCATATGCGAATAGCAAGTCCTCCAATAACTGGGTCTTGCTACTATGGTGTGGATACACCAAGCACAGAGGAGCTCATTTCCCACAGGTGATTTATGAGACCAATTTCAAGGGCTCAGTAATTTGTGTTTTCATTGAGGAATTGGAAATTCATGTTTGCCATTTCTGCTTATGAAGATGTGATTGACTTCAGGGTGTATTCATCTGTTTACTTTACTGTTTGGAGAAGAAAGTCCAGAGCATTTCGTTGTGAAGGAGAAATGCAGTGGAAGCATTGTAACCCCTAGGTGTTTCCACTGTTTGCTGATGTCTCAGATTTGTTAGTTTAGAGACAATTGTGTGATAAGGTTTTCTAATTCCTTTCCTTGGTTCCTTTTCATTTTGTGTGTGTTGCAGGATGAGCGTTGAAGAAATAAGGAAGGTGATTGATGCAGATTCACTAGCTTTCCTTCCTCTTGAGAGATTGAGAGGGATGCTCCAAGATGAGGCTCCTACATTTTGTGATGCTTGCTTTTCAGGGGATTATCCAGTGCCCCCAAGTGATCTTGTGAAAGACAAAGAGGAGTTCAAAAAACCTGTGAAGGCTGTTGTTGAGGGTTATGAGGGTAAGTTGGAATCAGCTAGAATCAAGAAATCTAGGACTCCACCAGATTTTGAGCCTGCTGGTGTTGCGTAGCACATTAGTGCTATCTGCTAGGCAAGAAGTTTCTTTTCACATAGTTCCAAGTCTTCCTTGAGCACTTGTGGAACATGGTGTACCGGGATGGAAGCTACGAAATACCAAATTGCCTTGCTCTGATGAGATTCTAGGGATCAGGTACAATTTGGCATCTTGGGCAGCATAGCAGGTTTATAACAGATGCAAGATGAATTACTGCCTTAAGGACATTTTTTGTTTAGAGTACAGGAAGATATTGCTTGTTCTCTTTCAAATTTTGTTATTATTTGCTTAGTTTACCAGCTGGTTGAGATTTTGCTCCCTGTTTATTTTAGTGACACGGCACTGATGAGCCAACAGAGAGAGGGAATTTTTATTTTACATATCTGGAAATCAGATATACCTCACCTCTTTGTGATAATTAAAGTAAATCCTTTTGGAAGTTTCTCTTTTGCTTTTTTGGTTCTCTTGGTCCTTTAATTTGGCCAAACTTCTTGGGTGTTAGTTCATGCAGTATTGGAACTGGAGAACAAATTTTTGATTGGTAATTCCAACTTCCAGAGGTGTTTCCAGGCCAATTGAAGCCCCAGACCATACCTGCTTCATTTGACAACTACTGACATCTCAGGTTGGAGTTTCATTCTGGGTTGACAGTCTGAAGAACACAACACAAGGTACAGTGTGACACAGAGAGAGACAGAGACTGAAATAAAGAGCTTCTAGTTAACTCTTGGCTGCATGTCTCCTGGTACTACTTCACACTTTCCTGTATGTGAATGATATCTCCTCGTTAATGTCTAACTTGCAGCCTTTCCAGTCACCCCTTCCTGGTGTTCCTTGTAAGCCAGCCATCACCTGTAGGCACAAGTCATTGAACAATAACACACTGGTTAATAAGACAGACATGCATTCATAACTCCAAGTACCATCCCCATAGTTGATCTTGCTGTCAGTTATGCTTCTGGTCACATTCATGTTTGCATGTACTGCTGTTGCAGAGAGTGCATATCTGCCATAACTTGCAGATGTGAAAGGAAAATGAGCTGACCTAAATAGATCAGGTACAATTTATCTAGAAGTGCCTAGTTGGAAGCAGGATCATATGTCCTCACCTCCGAACCAGATTCCACTGGAAAATTTCTCTGGGAGCAAGCCCATGAGTGAACGAGGTGCCCTCAGGTAGATCACTGGAAAAATAGTTAGATCCTCCTCCAACCACTAATTTCTATGCTTCTCTGACTTCAAAGTCTCTGTCAACTGTAGAAGGATGAATGCAAGGGACCCATTCATTTCATGTCAGATGCTTCTGGACAACCTTGATGGTGGTCATATTTCACAGAGATATCAGTCATTTCCATTTGCTTTTACCATCATTTTCTGAGATTTTGTCTGCTGGATCAACTCAATTTCTAATAGCTGTAGCGTGTTTGGCAAGATGACGATGGTGCACTGCCGCCTACTATTTTACAGACAAGAATCCCTCATCCACAGGACAATACATATCTACCACATTACAGAGAGACAACAAAACACACTTTGAAGGTAACTCTTTTCCGTCAGTTCCAGAAAAAACCAAAACTAACATGACAAGAAGATGTGCTGCCATAAGCAGTCCAAACTATGTGCAGGCTCAATATAGCAGGACCAGACCAGGAAAACACATTCCCACAAATCATGCACCCCAAGGTTTTAAGAGGAAAGCATCACAATGACGATTTTGACTGGTTACCTGGGCAAATGACATTGATCTTGAACCCCACTTTGTGGCTGATATAAATATATATTACACAATCAATGCATTTCCTAACAGAATAGAATCTGCCTGCATGCATTGGGAGCCACTGTAATTGAGCTAGCAATGTTCACTACAAAGTACATCCTGAGGCAGCTATCAGAATCACCTTTCTGTAAAATCCATTGCTTTGGCTCACAGCATACATAATGAACCTTGACAGATTTTTTGCTTGCTCCAGAAACTTGCAAGCTTTCACTCCACCTGCAGATTTCTCTGGGCTTTTGTGAGTTTAGGACAATCTCTGGTTGCTTCTCTCCTGAGATGGAAGCATCCCAGAATCAACCAGGCTTCCAAATCCATCTCTGTTACTCAAGCCTCACCATCGCTTACTCATCCTCCTCCAGTCTAGCAGGAAGAGAAAAAATATTTGTGACAATCAGCCTTGGAAAGTTGCTAGTCCAGGCTTTTTACAGAGGGGGAGATTAGTACGGAAGTGCATTCTGGAAATCCAGTGGAGCTTGAGCTCATGGAACAAAGAGGGCTCACTACGGCATCAACTTCAGTTATGATTCAAACTGGTGGTTGATCCTGGCAGGCTTTTGTGCAGCTGGTGACAAAGGAAAGAGAAAGAACCTTCAGTGCCCCATATGTCTGGAAATCTCAATGCCAAGGGCTCTTGCTGGTGACTGAAAACTGCTTCTGTGGAGTCATATGTTTTCCACAGGATCACTTCCCGAAACTTGCAAAATCACCCAAAATTCTGCTTCTGCATCACTGAAAATCCAGTATGAGGGTTAGAGAGGTCGTACTGCAAAGAAAAAGATTAGTGATCCAAGCGATTAAGTTTGCATACCTGAAGGCTCCTGCATAAGTTCCTCCTGCCTTGCGAGCCCTAACCCTATTCCTAACCCTAATCTAATCTTTCAAACGAGATAGAGAGAGTGAGAGAGACGTGAGAGACGGTTAAACATCATCGCAATCGCAAAGAGCACCAGACTCGCAGCCGCGATTTGATGGATAGTTTTGTGAAGTGCGCGCGTGCGCGCGACATGCATTTGTAAAGCGAGCAAATGCGTATAATGACTCGTAACTGAGTGGAATACAGGTTGCAAGAAGGGGGCGGCAGCTCCGTCCCTTCATCGATGGCGCTGCGTTCGACTAAGTACGACCGTCAGCTCAGGTTCTTCTCCCTCTTCTCTTCGTCCTTTTTTTTCTTGTCTTTTTTCCGATCATTCCTGTTTCAACCATTGCGATTTCTCTGGGCGTTTTCGTGTTGGTTTTGGTTTTGTTTCATTCCGTGGAGAGATTGATTTGTTTGTGTTGATTAGTTCTACTTGAAGAGTGTGCAAGGATCTTTGCTCTTGTATGATACTTCTTTGAGTGGACATGGTGCCAGAATATGGGGGGAGCACGGACAATCAGCGTTGGAGCGTGCACACATCTGTGTGCTCAATTGTGGACCTACAGGATCAGAAGCTTTGAAGAACTTGGTGCTCGGAGGAATCGGTTCCTTCACAGTAGTTGATGCTTCCAAAGTTTGTGCATCTGACCTTGGCAACAACTATTTCGGTATGCTGCTCTTCCTCCCCTACGTTTCTTCCTTTGCCTGAATATGTTCAAAGTATATTCATTGCAAGATGCTTGTAGCTTGGCACATAGAGATCCTTAGAATTGAATCATTCCAGTACTAGCATTCTACTGCTACTTGATCGATGAGTGCTTGGTAGTTTGTAGTTTGATACAGAAAGTGTGTCAAGAAATTCTCAGTACTTATGAAGAGATTTGATGCAGAAGTGTGTTGAACATTTCCAGCTCTGAAAAGCTGATTTCAAAGGTTAATATTGCTGGTTAATCAGTGCTGGTCGTGAGATCCAGGTTTGATTCTCCTGTTGTGTATTCTTATTAGGCTCATGGTTGTGGTTCTGTTGGCTTCCTTCATGCAGTTGACTGGGATAGTCTGGGGCAGTCAAAAGCAAAGACTGTCTCTGCTTTTCTCCATGAACTCAATGATGCAGTTGATGCAAAATTTGTGGAGGAATCACCTGAAGCTCTGTTGGAGTCTAATCCTGCCTTTTTCTCCCAGTTCACTCTTGTGATTGCCACTCAGGTAAAGTTGCAAATGTCAGTGGTGCAGAGATTGCTTTTCTTCTGTATCTGAGAAGTTTTAGGGCTGAGAGGGGCTGGAGAAGGAATCCTAATCAGATGCAGATGGTTTGCATCTTTCACTTGACTTAGACATTGAGTTGGTCAATAGAGCAAGATTTAGAGCATGATTACCAACCTTACAGCCTTCATTACGGGATTCTGGTGTATTCCAGTGGTTTTGATCATGGAAGCATAGTCTGGCTGTATTTTTTGCTGGACAGATGCAAGAGAATTCGCTTTTGAAGCTGGATGAGATATGCCGACAGCAGAATGTGATGTTGATCATTGCGCGCTCCTATGGTTTGGCAGGGTTACTGCGCATCAGTGTAGAGGTACTTACATGCTCACTGAACAGTTTAGAGACTTAGCTTTCAGTAACAGGTCCCTTGCTCTAAGCAGAGGATGCAGTTAGATTGTCAACCTGTGCACAAGACTGGGCTTTGCTTCCTACTGGCTTTCTAACAAGTCCTTTGCAAGTTATTTGTATGGTGTAGTTGGATCTTAAAGACTTATTGTAGAAAATGGTGTCCTGTTTCAGAGGTCTGGCCTGTGTAGCCAGGAGCACTCCAAGGTAGAGGCATGGCAAGCTTCCACTTTGCAGTATTCTTGGTTAATGCTACTAGTTAAGGTGAAGTTTGAGGTTATTATGTACTTAATTTACCTGATGAGACCACCGATGAAATTGGGAATGACTCTACAGGAGCATGATGTGATTGAATCAAAGCCAGACAATAAGGTGGAGGATCTCCGGCTCCACAACCCTTGGCCTGAACTTCAGAGGTCTGTTACACTACCAATTCTTCATATAAGGTTCAAGGGTGGAGGACTGACAATATGTTGTTATGTTCTAGAAACCTGAACACATAGCGTTTCTGCAAAATTGTATCCACATTAGCCACATCACATATCAAGAATGATCTGCTCAGCTCTTTGAGCTATGGAAGTGTGCTGACAGTCTGTTTAGGCTTTGTGTCTCCCACAGTGTCTCCCTAGGTTGTCATCATGATTGTAATGTATGCTCAAGCAGACTATTAATGGTTGTTTGTAAGTCTTATGGATACTGTGATTCTTGACAGTATACTTCATACAATCCTTTGATGTTCTGTATGCAAAGCTTTTGTTTTGTATATGCTGCTCCTGCAACCCATGTGGCTTTCTTATCCTGTACTACAGCATATGCTGTGCTTGGATTCCTTTTCCTTGTGTAGGTATGCTGATGAGTTTGACATTGATACCACGGACAATGTGATACACAAACACATTCCATTTGCGGTTCTTCTCATTAAAATCACTCAGGACTGGAAGAGAGCTCACAATGGCAAGCTTCCAGCAAATGTCAGAGAATTGAAGGTGAATTTTCTAAGTTTGTGGTTGAAGCATTAGGGGGAGAAACAGCAGCACAGGGAGACTTCTGTCATAGCTATGGGTCGGTCAAATGAAACTAAGTGATTTTAATATCCTATGTTGTAATATATGAAGATTGCTGTGCTAATTTAGTGGAGCGGGAGAACCAGGCAGCAATAACTGCAAGACGGCGGGTGGAAGAGGATGAAGATAACTACACTGAAGCTTTGAAATCTGCATATGTTGTGTTGTTTCCCCCTGAAATCAGTAAGCTCTCTTCTTGAACTTTTTCTTTTTCTATAAGCAACTATATGAGTTAGGTATATGAGTTGTAATTGTGGTCAGAGTTTGTAAACATTTTTAGGTCAGAGATTCTCTGAAGCGATCTTATAGAATTTTCTTTACAGCAGGATACAATGATAAAGGCCAGTGGTTCAAATAGAGTAGCGTGCAGCAAGATTGGTAGGGAAAAATGGATAAGGTGTTCTCAAGTGATATTACCTCCACCATTCAGAAACATGTCCTTTGCCATGTCTTGGGTTGATGTAGGTGTGCATAAACTTCAGACAAGACAGACAACATGAAGATTGAAAATTTCTTGCATGGTGGCAGGTACAGAACTGCATGCAATTCTGGAGGATAAGTTAACTGAGGTTAATGCTTCATCACCAGATTTCTGGGTCATGGTGGCTGCTCTCAAGGTTTGTAAGCATTGTTGTGAAGGCTGCAAATTGTGAGATAGCATGTTGTTTCAGTTGAAAAGGTAGCCTGAATGCACAATGTAAACAGTCAAACATGAGGATCCTGATGGATGATCAAGATTATTCCATTTTAGCAGAGAACATGTGATTAACAGGAGGTGTATTTTTGCTTTCACTTAGTCTGCAGGGTACATTTGTAGCTGTATTTTCTCTACTGATTGTCAATCTTGTGGTGCTGTGCAGCAATACATAGCAAAAGAAGGCCAAGGGGAGCCTCCCCTGGATGGAGCTATTCCAGACATGCATTCTTTTACAGAGTAAGCAAACTGTTCATCTAGGAGGCACAAAGAGTCATGTTTTGAGATCCTTGCAGTCAATTCCAGATATGGTGGGTTGTAACATACATTTGCTTTGATCCCTGATGTTATTCAATAGCGATGTATTTGCAACTGCAGCTACTACATAAAGCTGCAAAAGATCTACCAAGCCAGAGCAGAGGCTGATGTGACAGCTATGGTGGGACATGTGAGCTGCATATTAAAGCAGATTGGACGAGACTCATCCTCTATTACCCGAACCACCATCAAACATTTCTGCAAGAACACCCGTCATTTAAGGGTATGTTGTGGTGGGCTTACCTGCTGCTTTTGACATAGGGTCTGGAAAGATTTCTCTTGCATTAGTGTTGGGATTCTGTCCCTCACCCAATAATATGAGAACAGGATTTGCAACTGTTGGCAACTGGTATAGATTTTGATTGAACGTTCCTTGCATCTTAAAGTTAATTTCCTGATTTGAAAGGTTCATATTGTCAAGTTCATGATGAGTGAAATCTTGTCCTTGCTTGATGATGTAGGACCTTTCATTTTTGGCTCAAATTGAGTTTTGCAATTTTGGCCATAGATTAGTGCTGCAGAGAACATGATGAAGTCTTAAGTCTGACCAATTGCTGTAGCATGCCACTGTTGCCAGGTTAAACTTCTTGCAGTCACAATCAATTAATGTCCAGGAAAAAGATCTGTTGTTTCTTTCTTACATCAGCATATAGCATTGAACACAGTGTGGCTATGTTTTATTGATTAAAGGTGCTAGTGGGATCTTTTATTAATCCAGGTGTTGAGGTGCAAGACATTAAGAGATGAATTCAGCTCAAAGGCAGGCCCTGAATTGCAACGGTTTCTTGCCAATGAAGAAAGCAGGTCTTTATGCACTCAATAACCACAGTTTTGCTGCCATGCTCATTTTTTGGTTCAAAGTTCATACCACCAGGCTGGTAACTGAAGTTATGAAAGATAAGTAGCAATTTATGACTGCAAATTAAGCTTTCTGGATGGTGTTTGTTATGCAGTCATCCAGCATTGTATGTGTTGCTTCGGGCTGTGGACCATTTTGCTGCAACTTATAACAGATATCCTGGAGCTTTCGATGGGTATGATTCCTGATCATCTGTGAAGAAAAAGGGCACAGTCCACCCCTGAGGGCAGTGGTCCTGCAGGATATTAGTGTTCTTTTGTATCTCAAGACACTCTAGCTGAATGCAGTTGGTTTTTGTTTCCTGCTATGATTTATCTGATTCAAGATAGAATCCAGAAATGCAGATGAGAAAGTCTTTGGGGGATTTGTCATTTTTCTTTGAATGGTTGAAGCAGGTAGAAAAGGAATGGGTGAGCCAACATACACAGCTTTCCAGCTAGGAGGAGCCATTGCCTCCACCATCTCTTTATGATATGCCTGACTTGATGTTTGGCTCTGAGTACAGGGAACTGGAGGAGGATGTTTCAAGGTTGAAAGCCATAGCTGTAAGCATATTGAATGACATGGGGGGAGGAGGGGCAGCACTTCCTGAAGACCTGATCAGTGAGGTCTGCCGTTTTGGAGCTGGTGAAATTCACACTGTAGCCTCCATTGTCGGTGGAATTGCTTCGCAAGAGGCTATCAAGGTAAAATTCTAAAGACAATTCTGAGTTGCTTCAGTCCTAGCCAACATCATAACTGAGTCTTCCTGTTGGTTTCAGAAATGTGGTAGAAACACAGGATGCAGGATGCAGATCCTGAGATTGCCTGAAATTCTTGGCAGATTATTGTACATGATATCCACCTCCAATTGGGAGCTGATGAAACCATTACAGCTTGTCACTGCCATTCATACTGAAGATGGTGGTCTGACACATTGTTGTGGGACCTCCAAAGTTTTGTTGTAGGGATTTATCTGCAATCTCATAGATATGTTACTGGCTCTAGACTGATGACTTCTGTGTATGTGGCAGCTTCTGACTCGGCAGTTCACACCTGTCCAAGGGACTTTTGTGTATAATGCTATGAGCGCGACATCTCTAGTTTTGAATCTGTAGGTAAGGAGTCAGCTGCACTAATTCTGTTGGGAATTAATTCCCTTCATTTACTGAGAAATGACCTGCATAAGTGCAAGGGATACACTGCCATTCCACATCAGATATGCTGTGCACAGCTTTGTTGCTCAGATATATATCTGTAGTCTGATTTGTGATCTCGGTGTCCCTTTTGCTTGCCAATTGTCATGGTATGACCAGCTTCTCTCCAGGTGCTAATTGTCAGGTACAGGTGAATGAAAACAGATATGCACACAAGAGTAATTAGGGTGGTAGTGATATGCTAACTTGTCCACAAACTCCAGTTGATGCATATTATTTAGGAGTGCTCTTTATTTGCACATTCCTGTTGCATTATTATATTGTGTGATTGCATAGAGTGGGATTGATTGCATGCATAGAGACATGGTCGAATGGTATGGTACTGCAGTTTTTTGAGTGATTTTTGGGTGATTTTAGATGGTAATTGTTTGACAAATGATCTGGCAATCAGTTTTAGACGAATTCTTTGAAACCAATTGGATCCACACTTCTGATATGCTTTTTTTGTTACAGCTAAAGAATGAGGGGTAGTTGAAAAAACAGGGGAATGTTTTTCATTTTTGACAAGACATGCATTTAGAGAATTATATTAATTGCGATTCTGTGTGATTATTAAAAGAGTAGATTTAATTGGCAAAGGCTGATGTAAACGAGGGAGTTGATATGCCAACCAATGCATATTTGAAGGGTTGCATTGAACATGCTTTTTGTTCTGAAATTACATATGACAAACATTCTTGTAATTGTACACTCTTTAGCAACCGTTCCATTTAAGAGCAAAAAATGTGAGCAAAACAATGTTGCTGCAGGGGAAAAACTCTTAGTTACGGAGATTAGTTTCATAAACACGCTGCAGATTGGAAATGAAAAATGGTGATTTAAAAGAATGAAAAAAGTACTGAAATAGGATTGGTAGTAAATAATACCAAACGGAATTGAATCGCAGTCACCTTAACAAAAAACCTTTCAAGTAAATAAATAGCCTCAATTCTCTGAAGATAAGTAAAACAAAAGACATTACAACGTCAACACTCAGGCACCGAACAAGGAATGTATATAAAATGGAGCATAACATTCTGTATATTGAAAAGGAAAGAGAGGTAACATTCCACTCATGGGTACATGTAATAATAATAGTCATTGGCCATTTCCAGAAATCGATATGGTTTCCGGGCACCACTTGTTTTGTACTCGATCAAAGCTCAAGATTTGCAATGAAAGCATAGACACCCACACTAGGCCTCGTCAACATCCTCCTCATATTCACCTTCTTCCTCTGTAGTGGCGTCCTGATACTGCTGATACTCAGACACAAGGTCGTTCATGTTGCTTTCTGCCTCTGTGAACTCCATCTCGTCCATGCCCTCACCAGTGTACCAATGCAAGAAGGCCTTCCTCCTGAACATGGCTGTAAACTGCTCGCTCACCCGCCTGAACATCTCTTGGATAGAGGTAGAGTTGCCTATGAAAGTTGACGACATTTTCAATCCAATAGGAGGAATGTCACACACACTAGATTTCACGTTATTCGGTATCCACTCCACGAAGTATGAGGAGTTCTTGTTCTGGACATTGATCATCTGCTCATCGACCTCCTTGGTGCTCATTTTTCCTCGGAACATAGCAGACGCTGTCAGGTACCTTCCGTGCCTCGGATCAGCAGCACACATCATGTTCTTGGCATCCCACATTTGCTGAGTAAGTTCTGGAACAGTGAGAGATCGATATTGCTGCGATCCTCTGGAGGTTAGGGGAGCAAATCCGACCATAAAGAAGTGAAGGCGCGGGAAAGGAATCAAATTAACTGCAAGCTTTCGCAGGTCGGAGTTCAGCTGACCAGGAAATCGCAGGCAGCATGTCACGCCGCTCATCGTTGCGCTAATGAGATGGTTTAAGTCGCCGACTGAAACAGCATGAACAGGAAAGAATCAGAATACATCCAAAATGGCAGAAACGCCATAAAGGCAAAAGAAATGCATCGAACTGGCAAAGGTACTGAGAACACTTACATGTGGGAGTGATAAGCTTAAGAGTCCTGAAGCAGATATCATAAAGCGCCTCATTGTCAAGTACCATACACTCGTCCGCATTCTCCACCAGCTGATGCACGGAGAGCGTTGCATTGTAAGGCTCGACGACTGTGTCAGACACTTTAGGGGAAGGAAAAACAGAAAAAGTAAGCATCATCCTGTCAGGGTACTCCTCTCGGATCTTCGAGATCAACAATGTCCCCATGCCGGACCCGGTTCCACCTCCCAGGGAATGACATACTTGAAAACCTGAGCAACAAACAACAGGGCGTAGCCTGACGCATAAGAGCAAAATCGCATAACGAGAGGTGAACACTTCCGTGAAAGATACACAAACCATTACAGAAGACGTGACAAAAGCTACAATGAACATCATCAAACGAACTTAAGAGCCAAGCATGCCATATGCTAGCAACACGGCATGAGGGAGAACTCTACAGGGAAACCAAGCAGTTACACTAGGCAAGAAACAGCTACAACCCAGAAGAATGCCAATGAAAATAATTGAAACTGAAAACACTGGAAAAACGACTTCTCTGCAACCTTCACCCTCCTCACAAAGATAGCTAACAAGAACAAACCTCTTTGAGCACATTATCAAGAAACTTAAGCTCTGAAGACACAAGAAAGAGTAAGCGTACCTTGCAAGCAGTCACAGCTCTCCGCCTCCTTTCGGACAACATCCAGAACAGAGTCAATCAACTCTGCGCCTTCAGTGTAATGACCCTTGGCCCAGTTGTTTCCAGCTCCGGTCTGTCCAAACACAAAGTTATCAGGCCTGAAGATTTGCCCGTAAGGGCCCGATCTCACGCTGTCCATAGTACCAGGCTCAAGGTCCATGAGCACAGCACGGGGAACATATCTTCCACCGCTAGCCTCATTGTAGTATACATTAACACGCTCGAGCTGCAAATCCGACACGCCTTGGTAAGTTCCGGTAGGATCAATTCCGTGCTCCTCACACACAACCTCCCAGAACTTGGCACCAATCTGGTTCCCACATTGCCCACCCTGGATGTGCAGAATCTCACGCATATTGAAAGGCAAGAAACAAAAACAAGGGGAAAAAAAGAAAGTAGCCAAAAATAAAAATGAAAATAACAAATGAGCTCCAAAATGCGAGCAAGAAAAGCGCAGAGAAAGAAGTTGAAGCGGGGAAGAAACAAAGAGCAAGCTCTAAACGATAAATCGGCAACAGAAGGAAGAAGAAGAAGAAACAGAGCGCAAGCTGTAAGCGAGAAACAGGAATGGCTGAGGAAGAGAGCGGGATGAGCCCTTCGTTTACTCAGGCAGGCTGTCAGGAACTCGAATGAACCGGGTTTAAACAACGGGCAGCAGTGACGACGACCTGTAGCGTTGCGACAACGCACTCGGTACAAAATTCAACGGCCCACACAAGCGAATTCAAAATTTGGGAGCTCCTGCACCGTTAGATTTCAAACGGAAAGCCCTAAATCCGTTCTGCCCAATCCGCCGCCACTGCGTGGAACGTGGAAGACACAACAGAACACAACAGAACAGACAAGACACAAGACCGACGCAAGAGAGGAGAAGAATGGATGAATGATAAGTGGTCACCTCAACAGTTTTCTGTCGAGTTGCAGTTCCCTAGTTTAGCTAACCATAGGTGTTGGTAGCTTCAGTTGCTTTAAAAAAAAAAAAAAAAAAACTACCTACCTACTAACAAACTCACTAGCAGGTTGTTAGTAGGTAGGTAGGTAGGTAAGTAGGTAGGTAGTAAAAACAGCCCTTACATATGTATAAACCATTTGCTTACCTAGTAGTTGTTACCTATTCTTCTACCTACTTACCTACTTACCTACCTACCTACCTATGTATGAATGAGACCTATTCTTTCCCTACAGAATTGGGTTAGCAAGGTGAAACCAAAGATTAACTCAGTTGAGGTTCATCCACAGCTGAGTAATAACAGGCATCCAGTGGATGGATGGTGTGTGCTGGTGGTGCTCTGGTTCAACTTTGTGGCCCCTAGTATATACTCCTACTACTACCTTTTACCTTGGCAACTTCCACACAAATTATTTTATTTTCAAAAATGTTGAAATTTTATTTTATTTTATTTTATTTCCTCCAAATGACAAGAATCTGTGCATGGCAAATATTGAATTTTTAAGAATATTGAATTTGTCAAAATGAAAAATTGAAAAATTAATTGATTATTAAGCAAACATGTGTTGAAGCTGCCAAGGTAATTATTATAATATGCTAGGCTATCTAACTTGTGTTTTTTAAAAATTTAAACTGGAATGACTATCTTAGAGTACCAGTAGTATTTGAAAAATAATTCATTTTATTTAAATAAAAAAATATTTTTTTTCCTAGAGAAGTTTTGTCAAAAAAAATAATAAATAATAAATCTGTAAATGATGTGAATTTGAAGGGTTTCAATTGCCACAAGTTGGGAAAAAATGTTTAAAATCCCCTATACCTATTAAAACGCATAAAAAATAAATTATTTATTAGAGATTGGTACTTTATATTTGGTTTATTGGTAAATTTGGCTACTCTTCTTGGTGTCTAGTTAAATTTGGCTAATCCTCCTAGGAAATAGAAAACCAAAATTAGAACCAAAATTGGGTCCCATATTTGCTTGAAAAATGTTAGGAATTGGAATTAGAGGTCTAGACCCCCTAAAACCAAAGAATAGGCCGATAAGAACATATATAATAGGCAACAAAATTTGAAATTATGTAAAAAAAACACAACAAATCAAAGAATACATTACACATGCATAATGATTCATATGGCCTTACCTATTTCATTTCAAAGTTTGTCAACAAATGTTCTCATTGAAAAGGAATCTTACAAAAGAGGTTTGAAAAATGGGAGCTAAAAATGTAAGTTCGTGAGATGCATGATCAAAACCCACCATCAAAAAAAAAATAGGGTTGTGTTTTTATTAAATCTAAGATGACATGGCTAATTGTTACTAGTGCAATTGTTGAATTTGCCATTGCTTCAAACTTTTCTCCATAATTTTGAATCCCAAAACCAAAATAAAACACCATTATTGTATCATATGGTTATTGTACCTTTTTAAATATTAACAAACGTGACCACGATGATTATACATACATTTGATCACATCACTACCAATTACAACATTTGATTTAAACTGTAAAATCATCCTCACCATAGACAAGAGGAAAACATGTTTAACAAATTAGTACCAAAGGATTGAACAACTCCACATCATGAACATTTTCAACAACTAAAATATAAGTTCATGTAAGCTACCATTAGACAAAATCATTATAAACATATAGACACATGTATGTACATGCAATAAATCTATGCACTTTTGGGTTAGATTCAATTTTTTTGAAAAGGGGGAACAAGTTTGATCATCATGGAGATGTGATTATAAATTTTCAACTTGTTTACAAACATTTGTTTTGAATTATGTGAGAGATTTTTTGCTTCAAATTCATTTCATACCTTGTTTTCCACCAAGATGTCATTTTAAAGGTCATAGTATTTCAACATTATATAGTGGTTGGAACAACCATGTGTTGTGACAATGGAATGAAATGTTGGAACTCCAAGTGACAAAAGTTGTTATGGAAAGTTGAGAAACTATGGTAAATGCATGGTTTGTATCTAGATCTAGTTTCAAACTTAAAATGATCAAACTTTGGTTTGGATACTCAAAAACCTAATTATGAATTGATTAAAGTATCAATAGGTGCTTTAAATCAAACAACATTGGTTTGGACCACTATAGAGTGCATATTAAAAATTCCATTTAGATTAGTCACTTATATTTAAATGATTTTTTATCATCAATTTTAAATTTTAGACTTTTGAAATACAAAATATCTTGCAACCTTTCAAATATTTGATATGACAACATAAACCAACATTTTTCTTCCAAGTTTTGAAATCTAACACAAAAATATATGATCAAATCTCAAATATTTGAATGGCCAAAGCAAAAATCACTACATCCAATGTGTAATAATTAGGTTTCCTTCAATTCATTTCTCTCAAATGAGCCTTCAAACTCTTCAAACTCTACTTCAAAATCTATTGATTTTCTGAAATTAAAAGAGGCTTGCAACTAACCCTTGTATCATTTGATTAATTTTTATTCACAATGATCAACTTTTTAGGGTTATTTGTCAAGTTAAAAAGTTAATAAAACTTGGAACGTAAATTGATATTTTGTCCACAACTCCAAAGAACACTTGATTCTTTCACATTTCACTTGATATTTTCAAAGTATCAACAATTCTTGATTAAGAAATCCCATTTACAAGTTCATTTGTGTTTGATACCATTTCAAAAATATCCAACTTACAATCTTCATCACTTTTGTGAACAAAATAATGAATACAAATCATGATCTTAAGGCTCCAAAAACATATGAAACAAGGATTTCAAATACCATACTTTCAATGATGGCCACTTCTAGTTCATGACCAATAAAAGAAAAGATTAATTTCAAACTTTGAATATGAGAACTAACATCAATGACAACATATTGTGAACTTTATTCTCCTCATATTTTGACAATAAAGAAAGGAAGAAGTCAATGTTAGAAGACAAGTAGGTTAACTCAGAGTAAGACTAAATAAGTAAATAATTTCCAAATTATTTCAAATTTGGACATGAGGTAAAACCTTTGAATTTTAGTTGTTTTCTTTCAAATGGAGTTTGGGTGAAATAACATTAGGGGGGGGGGGGGGGGGGGGGGGGGCACTTTTGGCAAGAAAATGTACTTTTTTTGGGGTACATTTTGTATTATTTTAGGGATAGTTTTTCTTTGATTTTCATCTAATGTTTTGATAAACATATAAAATGGATTTTGATACAAACGCCTTCAACATAATTCTTATTATCAAATCAAAGTAATTTTTCAACAAAAAGATTCAACCCTTTTCAACACACACATGTTTGTTTCAATGAAAAACTTGTCCAAATGTTTTTTATGAAATCACAAATTAGTCAAAATTTTAAGTTTTCAATTGTAATGAAAATGGTACAATCATTTCATGTTCAATATATATAATTAAATATTTCATACAATTATTTCTATCATTTTAAAAATATACTTTCATTTTGGAATATATTGTTACATCTTTTATTTTTTCACACATATGTTATTTAATCATTTAATATTAATAAAAAAATAGTTTCCTTTAACATGTGTAATATTTGGCAATTGAACTATCTTATTTTGAGTATAATTTATGAATTTTTTTTTAAATATCAGCTTGGTGAAGTTGAAAGTTGCATAGTTTTGAAAAACAATATTTGTGTGAACATCTTTTGGCCACCATAGTGCGCTTCACCCTTTTGGAAGGAAATGGGGTAGCATTTTCTCTCCTTGTTTTGCTTTGTATCATTTTTCTTTGCAAGTTTGTGTGGCAAAACATGTAAAGGTTACGTGGGAAAAAAAAAAGGAACTAAGGACTTGCATAACAAAATCTTGTCAATACCTATAGGTAGAGGATCTATTAAAATTAGTAGTAATAAAATTATTAGTAGATTTAAAAACCTATAGTTAAAGCATCAGTTTAATACTTGTTTTGATAATTTTTGCATAACATTAGAGTTAATATTTACCATTTCATTATCATCTTTGAACATTGGATTTGGGAAAAAATTTGTAATCATTTTTGGTTTTTTTTTCCAAGATTCAAAGGTGTTTTGTGTATGTTCATGTTTTAATTATTTTATCAAAATTATAAAAATCAAATTTGGTTGTTAATTAGGAATTATTGAATTAAGTTTGAAAACCAGGGGTAGGATATGGATTTTTAAACGATAATTTTTTTAGTTAATTCAATTTGCATTTGGTTGAATGAAATAGTTGGGAATACATTATATGCAATATGTTTAAAGTGGTAACCAAAAGTTTATAAAGGCAATTGGAACAAACAAATGATCAATATGCACATGGTTTAGAAGTGATGTAAGTGGAGAATAATAGTAGAAAAATATAAGCACTTTTAGAAGCATGCATTTACTCATGTTGTATGAAAATATGAAACAAAACATGTCAACTATCAAAGATCTTTTTGTAGGAAGTGATTAATAAAGTGAGACACAAATAGTGGGTGTTAGATTGACATGTAGGATTACTCGCAAAACATTCTTGTAAAGGTCCCCCAAAGGACAAAAATAATATCACGGGAAGGGTGGGTTTGGAAGGGTGGGTGATAGGAAATGTTACATTGACAAAGGCTAAAATGTAACATGTAACTTCCTTATCCACCATATGTTAAAGATGAAAATCTCAATGTTCATGTATGGGTGTTCAAAGTAGCAATATGGGTGAATGGTGAAACAACAGATGAAAACATTGTTAACCTATTCATGTTCACTATGGAAGCATGGTAAAGTGTACAATTCAATGTCCTTGGTAGTGTACTTCTCAAGCTAACAAAAAGTAGGACCAAAACCATTACAAAATTATTATACATAAATAGTCTTTTTACTTAAATGATAAAAAAAAGATGTTTCTTCACTTTTATGAATTAATTTTTAAAATTTACTTGTAAAAATGGGTTTAAAGTAGACTTTTAAAAATGTAAGTAACTTTTGAAACTTACTTTTTGCAATGTAACATTTGTTTCAAGTATGTGTCATTTATGTTCTACCAAAGAGAAAGTAAAATTTATTTATTTCCCTTCCTTTGAATATACAATGATCCTTATGTTATAACTTCACACAAATCTATTTCATTAAATTTTCTATTGAAAAAGTACTTTTATACACCATATTGACTAGTTAAATTCAAAAGTACTTGTTCCTTACTTTTATTATTCCAAAGTTATTCAAATTTTTTTTCAATTTAATATAAACCCATTAGAAAAGACCATGGTTTCAAAATGACATTTAAATAATATTTGAATATTTTTTCTTATGTTTTTGTCAAAAATTGTCTCATTTTATTTCATTTTAGTGTAAGGACATTTATTTGTATAATTTACCATCTTTCACCCCTTTATGTAATATAATTGTGGAATGGAGTCAGAATTTCCTTGCAAATTGTTCTAACTCAATTTTCATAAAATGTTTCAACTACACTTTTGCAAAGTTGGAACATGCATTTTATAAACAATTTAGATTTACGAAAAATGATGAACATGTATACATGCAATTGCAGACATTCAAACAAGAACACATGAAGAAAGTGGAGGTTTATTACATGCACTTGATGAAAAGTTGGTTAATAATTTGTAGACAAGATAATTAATAGTTGTTTTACTATAATATTCAAGTTTAGATTTTAATTGTACCTAAAGATTTTACAATAGGTATATAAAAAACTACCTTACAATAACACAAAGATGTCGCAATGATGTGTGAAGAGGGCATCATTGAGGCAAAAGGCTATAGTAAATTAATTATTCCAAAACCAATTTACCACAATGACCACATCAACAACATGTGATACTAAGACCAACCTATTTTGTACAAATTTTAAACATACAAATCACACAATGAAAAGTTGTTAGGATGTCATGTTATTACATTCATGACTACAAATTCAAGGAATCTAGTTAACTCGGTTGACATCATGTTTAACCACATGAAGGAGTTGTAGCATTGGTCTATAATTGAGACATCAATGTTGATAAGAATTGGTACGGTGGTGGAGAACAAAGATATTTGCAACTTTGAGTCCACTGATTGAAGTATTCATGTAAGATTAGTTTCTAGAGGAGACACTAGAACAATGTACCCCCATCATCTGAGGTCTTTCCAACAACACCATTTGAGTGTACCCCAACTTCTTTAGCCTAAATTTAAAATCCAACTTTCATTTTCATTAAAAATTGAAATTTCATTTGTTAGTAAATTTCTAACTATGACAAACATAATTTATTCAAAATTCAATGTTGGGATTGGATGTTGGGGGCCAAGGCCTAACAATAGGAGCATCAAATTTTAATGATAATTCATAAACAAGTGTAGGACAAATTAAATTACAAAGACTAATGATTATTGATTTTGGATTTGAACATACATAATCTATCTTTCACACATTTGTCAGTTGGAACATATGTCTTTTATTTTTAAATAAAAGCTTCAAATAATAATGTGCAAACAAAAAAAACTTAAATGAAGAGTATGTGTTAAGGCATATATTAGAATAAAATATGCTTAATGGGTGTTTTTTCAAGTACCCAATGTGTTTGAACCATAAGATGTTTTATATATTAATATGAATTGACACATGGATAAATGATGTTATATTAGTTTTGCAAATGTATGAACAAATATTCATCTTTGTTTAATGACATTGAATCATTTTGAAACTTTTGTTTTTGTTTTTCTTTTGCATTATATTTATCGGTCATATTTTAGTGTTTTTTTCATATTTAATGGTGTTTCCAATCTAAAAGCCTTATTTACCACTACCATTTAAAAAATATTTTATAGATTTTGTAATCCCACTTCATTTGAAATACTATCATTGTCTATAATTATCTTTGTGAGTCTAGTACCAATAAAAGAATTTGGGGGCACCAAGTATAGGATGCTTTCCCATGACTAAACCTAACCACATTTAACACATTTTTCTATGAAAAATTTAATTTAAATCCAACTTTTTGCAATGAATACATTTTCAACACAAAGTACACATCCCAAAATTGTATGGATTTGGAATAAATTTATCATGGAAAGTCTCCTTTAAAGTAGATACAAACTATGGAATTGAACTTTGAACCTAATGTACTCATTTTTCAAGACATGTTAAAAATTGATCAAAAATTTATTAAACCAAATTGTATCTTCCATAAAATTTATCCATGTTCTACACACATAAAAGTCAACTTTGGTTAAAAACACATAATCAAAAATTGTAATTTAGAAGGTCAAAAGCTTGTTTGAACCAAATGTGTTGATATGTGTAATTACCAATATGAATATCATTTGCAATTTTGGGAACAACATTTGGTGCACATTTGATAAGTAAAAACAAACATTCAAATCTAAAAACAATCTTTGACAACTGTTTTGCATGTACCTTATGAATATCAAAGGATTATCATAACCTAATGAATTTACTCAAAATGCATGCATAACCAAGACCATTATCAAATTAAAAAAATTGCAAATCAAAATATAATTTGAATAAATACGACACACAAACTTGGTTTTCAAATTTTAAATTTAAATTCAAATTGATATAAATAATAAGAAGATATTGAAGACTAAATGAAAACACAATAAGAAAAAAAAGGTTGAATGTCACTTGTAGTGCGTAGCAACGCAGAGCCGAAGTTTGAATAAATGCAATACACAAACTTGTCTTTCAAAACAAACAAGGTGTAATGTTACATTGCATTTGACCACTACTTTAATTCTTTTTATACTAACTACACACCCTTGTAAACCTTATGTTCCCAGCTCATTTGAAATGTTAATCTGAACTTACTTCACCATACAAGTTTAACATTTTTGATAAAAAATAACCATCCACTCTTATATTTTCTATGCTAAGGGATATTGATTAAATTGGTCCATAACTTGAAATAACATAGAAATATTTGGTAATTTTTGTTTGTATATTAAACAAGCCCAACCCAAAGGGCATAAATCTTAAATTTTTTATTAATAATAAATGGGCAAAAAAGTCATGCTTGAGGATAAATGCAAAATATGGTGGCTCAATTTTTAAAAAAAACAAGAAGACCACATTAGTTCATTTTGTAGTGTTAAATTTAAAATTTAATTTTTTCATTATGGTTAAATGGTAATAAAATCCATATTAATAGGAGCCTAAATAAAGATTTTAAAAAATGCATTTTTGGAGGAAAAAAAAACTGAAGTAAAACAACTTTAGGAATTTATAAAAAAATTGATTCAATTCTAGCCACTAAAATGTCCCTAATTTGATTTGGGGTACAATTTTTATAAAAAAAATTCATTTAAAGGTATATTATTTCATGCTATCAACATATGAGTCCTTATAGAGACTTTGAAATGAAATTCAATATGAATAAATCAACTTTCTACCATTAATTGATGAGTCCATATTTTTTGACTTGAAAAGCTCATTGTTAAAAGTGTGTACACATTTTAATACAAAAATCGCATACCTATTTTCATACTTGCAAGTTGTTAATTTAAAACCAATTGCCAAGTGAAAATTTAATCTCCTTATAGGTGTCTAAAGAAAAAGTACCTTACCAAAATTGAAGTCATTAATCCAAAAATGAGCCACCATATAGACTTGCATGTATCCTTGACCTTATTGGTTTTTATAGTTCATTAAGAATGAAAAATTAACAATTCGACAAAATTTTAACCTTCAAAAGGCATGTTTATTAACATTTCTTGCATCCTCTTTAGAATTTGACACTAATGCAAGATGCTTCAAATTCAATTTCACTTATGGAAACAATCCTCCCAAAATCTTGAAACACCGAATCATTCTCAAAGCTTCAACTTGAGTTTTCTAAACCTTGAAAAAATCCAAACTCACTCTATGCATCAAAAGGGGAGAAAAATCCTAGTTTATGATCTTCTTCCACTCCTAACTATGTAACCAATTTATTGAACAATACAACATTTGTATCTCCTTTACTTCTATGTTTCCATTCACTTTTTTCAGACCATTGTCAAATTTTGTACCTTTTGATCATAAATATGTCGCGCCGCCAATGCCCATCAAGCTTTCCTTTCTTCCAAGAGCTATGATGAGTTTTTTTTTCTACTAACCAAAAAATTGAAGCCCAAAGATGTTCATGGAAGATCATCCAACTACACACTAGGGAGAGTTTTGGGAAGCACCTTGCACAACATTGTCCTTTGGGGGCATTTAACCAAATGGAATGACCTTGAGGAGCTCACACCCAACATACATGAACTTAGGGTTTGCCCACATTAAACCCTCAGCAAAATCAGACTAAGCATGTGTTAAAACCACCTTCTAATTTTGTATGGGTCACATGGCAACATTTAAGTTCTACTTCACTGAAGAAAACTCTTGAAAAACAATGAATTCATGGCACCAAATCGAACAATCTCACAAATTGTTTCTTCAAACCTAGCACAACACTGTTTTAAGTGCCAATTTACTGAACTAGAGAATCTCTCAAAACACTTCAAGACTCCAATTTTCTAATGATCTCATCAGCCACATACCTTTTCTCAAACCACCAGGCACAAGCCAATCTACAGTACTCTGCTATGACCCTAAGTGTCTGTATACATACAGGCAGGGTTAACAACTACTTGTCAACAAGTTAATTTCTAAATTGAATTGCAACCAGACTCACATGGCACCTAACTGCATGCGGATTTGAACTGCACCCGTCCTCTCCTCCTATCTAGGTTTGATCAATATGTAATACATAGTCCTCAGATTCTGGTTCCTTAATCATGGATTCAGAAACCAACAAAGATGGAACCAAACCCAACAGCTAAAAACAAAACCAAGAAAATTATTTAGGTTTGAGTAATTTGCCAGCATGCAGACAGGCCTAATTGATAGCATCAGGGATTAATGTTGGAAATTCAAAGCTAGACTGAGGATCAAGGTTAGTGGAAAGCACAAAGTCTTTATTCAATCAGCATAGCAGCAGGGAAGTGTAGCATAGGAAGTAATTTGCCAGAAGACAGACTTGATTAGCATCAGGGATTAATAATTTGCACTCCTATGTAATTAAGAAGCTGTAAGAAGAAATAGTAGTTAGTGAAAAACCCAGGAGTCTTTATTCAATCAGCATGTTTGTTGCTGCTGCCTTTGATCCAGAACAACAAGCTCTTGCTTCTGTGCATACTGATCAACAGAACAGAAACAGATTGTAGACCTGTTGTTGCGGACATTGCCACACATGATGATGATGTGATGATCTTCACCCATCTGCAGCAACAAGTTTCTTTGTTGTCGAGACTTGATGAGATGTGCAGCAATATTATATCATGATTTCCGATCAGTAGCCACAAAGGCCAAGGCGGCAATGAATCCCTTTGGAACATTTGTTGCCACAAGTCCCGCAGTTCCTCTCGTCGTTGTTGAGATGCCTACATTTGCCGTTGCAGCAGGTCCTATCCCATCTGCAGATGTGAGTACAATGGCCGCAATGGTTAGGGTCGTTTGCGAGATTCACACACACGTTCTCGCAGCACGTCGACGTATTATTATTATTTTTATTGTTGTTGTTGTTGTTGTTGTTGTTCTGCAGCTTGCTGCACATTCCACCAGGTAGAGAACAAGAAGCTGCGGATCGTATCCACAGACTCCGTCGACGTCGTCGAGAGTTCGACTTCACGTTGCTGGAATCCTCTGCCACAAACCGCCGCGACGACTGCCTGATCTTATTTGAAAGGTTAACAAGAGGAGAAGACGACGACGACGACGACGAAGACGACTCACGAAGAACAAGTACATTCTCGCGCCCTCTCCGCGAGTAAAGTTGCACAGCAGTTCTTGACGGTGCCATCGTCGAGGGTCGACGATCTTCCCTATTCTCTTGCAACAAAGTTGTACTACTAGGAAGTATGCCTATGAGGCATACTGCAACCAGGGCACTAGTACTGCAGCAGATGAGCAACACGAGAGTGATAATAAAGCCTGGAAAGCTCAAGAGCTGTGATCCATGACCTGCACATGACCCAGATCTACTAATTTCCACATGACCCATTCTCAACAAGAAGCTGCTCATTCACGAATCAATCATCTGATAAATCGACATCAGTGCTTATGTCAATCGACAATGCAAATCAACACACAAAATGCCATCTCTGCCCATCTCTCTCTCTCGTTTCTCTCTCTCTCTTTCTCTCTCTCTCTCTCTTTCTTTCCCAGATCCATAGTTCAAATGCTCTCTACTCGAGAAAATTGATGATCACAACTTCCCATGCTGGCTATGGCTGAGCGCCGGACTGAGCGTAACGCTCGTAAGCACATGCGCAGCAGCAGCAGCAACAACAGCCATCGTCGTTTTGCGCAAAACAAAACAGTAGCGGCCTCCGCACCAAGCGAGCAAGCCAAGAAAATTTAGGGTTTTCTTCTTTGCTTGAAACTAGCTACCTACCTAAAACATTTGCTAAAATCAATTTTTTTTTTTGCATTGAAACATAAAAAATCCCCAAAATTTGATTAAAATTTTAATTAATGCCATGAATTTATTTTTAAAGAATTGAATTAGAATCCACCACCAATTCCAATTAATTAAAATTTAAAAAAATCAATTAAAATTTAAAATTTAAAATTTTGTTTTTTTTTTGTAGTAAAACATGAAAATCCCCTTTTCTTTTCTTTCCTTCCATTCCAAAACCCCTTCATTCATTCATGTAGTTATCTATGCTTGGTTTCATTGTTTCCATTTTAATATATGTTTATTTCAATCCTTGAAAATATGTAGGGCAACAATAGAAAGTAAATGCAATAACCCAACCCACAACTAAGTAAGAAGTCATGTGTCATTAATTTGTCATGAATTTTCTATCTTAAGCGACTCGTGGCAAGTTGACATGGTAAATTGAAATTGGTGGGTTTGTTTGTTTTAGACTAGTTTCATTGTTTATTTCATTTTTAAAACATCGTTTATAGTTTTTAGCAAGTGTTTTCGATTATTTTATATTCATTTCAAATGTATCATAATTTAACAATATTATATTTTAAACATTGTTATAAAAATATATCATACATTTTCATCAATAGTTTGTTTTATCATTGTAAAATATATAAAACTAAGCACCAGTTACACCTTGAGTGGGTTGTTTTATTATGTTTGCATTCTAATGCCATTGGCAAGCTATCAAGTGGGTTTTGGAATACATAAAATTATGCTTTTCCAATTGTTCATAATGTTTTAGTGTACAAAAATGTTAATACCTTGCACAATTAAATCAACTATTACAATGTTACATTTGGAATGCCTTCATCTCCATCATAATAAAAACAATGGGTTTCATGTTTCACATTTATGTTTCACATGAGCAAATTCATGTCTTTTCATCACCTTCCCTTTAGTTTTCTCACCAATAACTTAACATTGTGTTATTGATTTAAGGCATTTGCACCTTGGCTAATGTCGTCATTGTCAATCCCACCCAAACAAATTTGATTTTGCATGCTACTTCATCTCATGGGGGTGGCTACAATGATAGTAGCTCAATCAAAGGAAGGATTTCATCTTAATTAACACTCAATACATGTTTCTTCCCCTTGCCATTCAGGTTTTTGGTTGGCTACACCAACAAGCAAACAATTCTTTTCATTGATGTGCAAACATTGTAAGGTCAACAAAGGGCATTAGTGGCCTTCAATTGGCTATTTAATGCACTTTTCATAAGTAAAAGGTGTTGATAGTTTTGCAGAGAATGCGGGTCACCTTTATTTTGAAGTGAGAGTTTTTCTAGGCATATTGTTCTTTCAAGTTTTCCATTCTTTTCTTTGAGATATGTTTCTTGCGATGAGAGGGGGCTTTGGAACATGATTTGTTCCTATATATTCACCATTGGTGAATTGTCTTTTAAGAGGTCTATTGTTCTTGCATAAGGAAATAGAGGTCCTTTCAAGGTTTTGTTCAGTTCAAATTTTGATTCTTGGTGATCTAATTATTGGCATTTCAAAGTGTTTTGCAACACTTGTAGATAGGATCAACCATTTTTCTAACTATGAAGTGAAATTTATAAACATTGTATTACTCATTTGTGTTGCAAAAGAACATCTGCAAATGTCAATGGCGGTTTTTTATGAAGCAAGGTCTACTTTTGATTTCATTTAGTCCTTGGTTAATATGTTGGAATTCAAGCCTGTTGTGGAGACATACCTAGGCAATTGTGAGAATGCCATGGAAGGAGAAGATGTCAAGGGATTCTTACAAAATACACCCTTGACAACACTAAGGTCTACTATAGGGGAATGGCAACGTCGAAGTAGGAGATGTTACAACACGAGCACACTTTTGTAACCAATAGTACCTTCTTCAAACTCATGTTGTCCATATGAACAAGGTTTTGCTAATATGTCAATTATTGCATATTTGCAACAAATGGGTGGAAGTCAATGCGAGACATTAATTGATATATGTTTTTCTATCACAAGATTAGTAGTAATAATAAAACTCAACTATGATGCTTGTTAGATCAACAAAATACAAAAAAAAAGAAAAAGGAAAGCATCAATAAATAAAAAGACAAAAAGAAGGAGAAACCAAAAAGAATTAAACATGAAAGAGGAAGAGAAAAGGGAAACAACATTAATAATAAGAAATTTTAGTGAAAAACTAGACTTTGGAAAGTTCCCCATTTGAAAATACAACCATTATGTATTTGAAAACACATAGCTTTTCAAGCTAATATGTCATTGTATTTTTAATGAAAATCAAACATAATTTCACACTAGACCAAAACTCTGATTCATATTGGAATTGACAATATGGTTACCTTCCATGGCTAAGCCAAACTTATGAGGAGGCTTCCCCATTGTAATGATATCTGTACAAATACTCACCTCTTGTTTTTTTGAAGTTTTCAAAATTAAGAGCCTCATTCTTAACACTATAAACATTTTTAGTATTTCATGTCTTATTCAAATTTGGATCCATTATCACTTGTAAATTATTAATAATAGGACATAATGTACATTGTATTGAGAACACATTTGTCAATACACTCTATACTTATCTAATATAATGGAACTTTTGAACCAAATTCACTTTGTGCATTATAAGATGGAAACACAATAGTTTAAAAATAGAATCTACATCTTCTAATTTTTGCTAGCAAATAACAAAACAAGTTTCAATCTAGCAACTTGAAAATCAAATCATAAATCACGTTAGTTTGATGAACATCATCAATATTAAAAACTAGAAGAAGAAGTTATATATAACATCTCTTACCACACCTACTTTCACCATTTTCCTTTTAATCAGCTCTTATGAAAGGCAATGAACTCTAAATGTCCTACTTGACAATGTCAAATACTCAAGTCATATCACTATTACAAAAACATGATTTTTTAATCATAACGAAAATTGCTACCTTTGATTTTACCTTGTGATTTTGAATGTAGATGCTAGTCTTGAAATACTCAAAGTCTATGATTCATTTTATATTTGTGATGAATCAATTGAATGCATATATATGTCAAAATTAAATTGGCCCTAATTTAAATCATCTATTTATCTATTTATGATCAAATGACATGAGTAAAATGGAATAACAAAATAAAGTAACAAAATAAAGAAAGAGGAAGCCCCCAACATTTACTTTCACATTGGGCTTTGGACCATGATTTGTTCCTATATATTCACCATGTGAAAGTAAATGTTTTTATTTGAATAATTATATTTCAGACATTACATATAAATTTTTTAAATTAGTATTTAAAAGCATCATAGTTGTTGTACATTTTAAAATGGAAAAACATCACAAAGTTCATGACAATTAATAAATTAGATGTTTTTAAATAATCTTTAAATATATAAGTCAATTGAAAGTTTCAAATGATGCATTTGAATTCTGTTAACTAATGAGTATTTAGAATAATTATGATTTACACATATTTTTGAATTAAAAAAAATTAGAAAGTATAATTCAAAATTAGAAAGCTCATTGTAATAATAAACAAACCAAATCTATTAAATCGAATAATGATATTTAAAAAAAAATCATTTTTTTGGTTCAAAATATGTGTTTATATATGATGGGTAAGGAAAGGAGCGAAATAATTATAAAGATAAAAGAGATAATTATTAGGAAAGAAAATGAAAATTTATAAAAACAACCCTTTCTACCAATTCCTCTAAATTCTCATTCTCATCACTAAAATAACGCATACCAAACTGGGCTGTTAAAAAAGGACTTTTCGGGCAGAGGGCAGGTTGAAAATAAATTAGGGTTCGGAGATCCGTCTTTCTAGTTGACGTCTCTTTGTGCGCTTGCGTTGCGTTGCGTCGCCTTGCGTTGCCTTGCTTTGCTTTGCTTTGCTTTGTTGTGCTTTAGGCGGGGTTTGCCAGAGAGGACTAACTCATCCATCGGTCGGGGCCAGCCGCGAGGAATTGAAATTGTGGAAGCAAACAAACTGTAGCCATGTAAGTACTTAAAATTCTCATAAGAGTTAGGAGTCGTGGGTGGAGGAGTTGTTGATGGTGTTGTTGTTGTTATACTTTTGGATGCACAATCAGCTTCTTCAGTGGTTTGCTATTTGTGTCTCTGTTGCTTTTTTTTGGCTTTTTCTTTTGTGGGTTCCTTGAGTGACGATAATTTGATGATCGCGGCATCACTCACCCGCTTGGCTTGGTAATAATCTTTGGGCTACAAGCAGGGCAGGAGGAAAGGTATCATTTAAAGTGACACTAACTTCAGATCCGAAGCTTCCTTACAAAGTGTGAGTCTCTCTCTCTCTCTCTCTCTCTCATTCCTTAAAAATCCTAATTGTTAAATCAAGAGTATGTATCTATCCATCATGATGATGATTTTTTTGAAGGCTGGTTTCTTTCGGTGTATTGATCAGACCCTCTCATGAGTGTTATGCAGTTTCAGTGTGCCTGAAGAGGCACCTTTCACAGCTGTTCTTAAGTTTGCAGCTGAAGAATTCAAAGTGCCACCCCAGACCAGTGCCATCATCACCAACGGTTTGCACCTTTTTTCGACACTTTTCTCTCACACAGTCTTAAAATGAAAATTATTTTCAACTCAATCAATTGCCTAGTAGAATGTAGAATTTTCCGCACAATTTTCTTTGGTATACTGCATGTGGATGACTCTCTCTCTGCCTCTCTCTCTCTCAGCTTTTGTAGTATGTACCCAGAATGCAACAAAAAAACACTTACTTGTTTTAACATGCATTCTACATCTCCAGGAATTCTGCAAAGAGCCCGAGTTCCTGCTGTATTCTGCTTCATCAAAGTCAACAGAATCACCATAGAATTCTTCTCTCAATCAGACTCTTTTTTTAAAAATTGGGGGGTTTTTTGGGTTTTTTAAAATAGTTTTCAGTAATTGCTACTGAGAATTTGATTGTTTCTGTGCAGATGGCGTAGGCATTAATCCCCAGCAAAGTGCAGGTAGATCATCTGTTCTTGCAGGAGAATAATCTTGCTTCACCTTTTTTTTTTAACATAATTACTGTCGGTGGTCACATTCTCTTGTCTTCAGAGATTGTCATCCTACTTACTACAGTCGTCTGCATTTTTCTTTTCTGTTGCATTCTTGCTTTGGTTTTTGTGCTGCCCATTGAATCATTCCAAGAATATGTAAGAGAATCCCAAAAGATTGTCTAAAACTTCTCACTATTTCTTCTTTTTGTACTTTAAACGATTATCTAATCGATAGCCAAAAGATGGTTTTCCACTCCTAAGTTAGGCTTCGTACCTGTTTAAAAATGTTGGAGATATTGTGGTGTGCACAAGTAGATAGTGGAAAGTTCCATCTTGCTGCCACTCCTGTAGAAAGAAAATGAATGAGCACCTGTTTGTTCTTTTCTTTCTTTCTTTCTTTCCTTGAGGCTATAACTAATTGATTCCATACATGTCGCTGATTTGTATGCTCTCTAAACAACATGCATATGACTTGTTCAAACCCAGTCCTCTAATTGGTTGGAGAGATCTCTAATAGTGTTTTGGATTTCTTTTACACTCTTGCTTTTCTCTGTCATTTAGGGTTGGGGGCTTCCTCTTTCTTTCATGCTTGCTGATGGTCTGTTACTGTTATGTTCTGGCCTGTTGTTCAAACCAGTGCACAAATAAGTAATGAGAATTCTTAGTAATGATTTGGAATTTACTTTTTTTGTTGCAGGAAATGTGTTTCTGAAGCATGGAACAGAGTTGAGGCTCATCCCTCGTGACAGGGTCGGGTGCTCCTTGATCCCAGCAACTGCATAGCACACCACTACCTAAGGTTTTGGGCATGTGGGTAAACCCTGCTTGCTTGCCCAGGCCACAACAGCTTTGATTTGAGTATAAGAATTAGTAGTTTTTACAGCTTTGATTTGAGTATTAGAATTTTATTGTTGTTTTCAGATTTGCTTTTGATTTATTTGACTCATTCCCCACTTTCAACTTGCCAAGAAGAGGTGTTGTACATGATTGGGAAAAGATAGAGACAAGTCACAACTACATTTGTTTCCTTAGACTGAGAATTGATTGACAGCAGAAGATGATGGATGAAGTGAAAAGAAACATTTTCATAGAAATGGGTCAAATTGGGAGTGTACACACCTGTATTCACTTTGCGCTGCCTTTTACTGCACACTTGGTTTGTCAACAACTTCTGGCCCAATTGTGTATGAGTAGGTCATGTTCAGGTTCACCTGTACATCTTATTGCATGCCATCAGGTATCAATTGTTTGTCTATTGCACTGGAAGCACAACTATGTGTCTACAATGTTGCAGAGAAATCTTCACAATAACAATTTGGATGTACCTAACATGACAGAACAGCATTCGTAACCTAATGAGAGTTGCTTGCAAACAAATGTCAGACTATTCATATAAGTGACAAGCTGGCCATGACTAACCGCCTAACTACCTGCTGAGTTCATTGACTCAAAAAGAAGGGTGCATGAATGAATATGGAAACCTTCACACAATTTGGACACTATAAGAAGTTAACAAAAATCTGCTCAGAATTCTGGACAGTGTATAGAAGTAAAACGAAAATCTGCCCAAATTTCTATACTAAATCTGATTCAGTCATGATTGTCAAGAGGTTCCAGTTGCGCTAAAGAGACAGCACAATTTTTGTAAAAAAATCCATGTAGAATGCTCATTCAGATGCAATTAAATTGAATTTGATACAACTTGATTTAATTTGAAACAATGTTTACCATAGAATCACAGGAATATACAGAAGATTTGCTGTGATTAATGAAGCAGGATAAGCAGAAGATTTGCTGTGCTCAATGAAGCAAATTAGCAGAAGATTCTGATGGCAGTTGTAATTTGAAGAAAAATGCTGGGATGCTAATGGGTTAAATCTTGACATCTAATCTAGCTGTCAGCCTCTTTCTCATAGCATGGTTTGCTAACCCTCAGCACCAACCAATCACTTTATGTCACAATGCATTGCCATTAGCATTGTACATGGTCAGGAAAAATGAAGTACATTTTGGTCTTTGATAGCCTTGAAGAATGAAATTTTCATTTAACTCGCATCAGCACCCTGTATTGTTTAGTGTGTACTAGTTGAAATCAAAGGGTGTCCTGCATTTTCAACATTTGAGAAGAAGTCTTGAGTCACCATGGGCTGTGAAGTTTCAGACAATCTAAGGTGGGGGTTGGAATTACCTCTATGGTGAAGTGGGGCTGAATGGTGTTACTAAGCCTGAAGGACGGGATCCAAACTCTTTTGAGCCCAGGTTTGATACAATTGTCAATGGAGGTTCTTTCTCGGCCCGCAGCAGTTGAGGGATGTAGACTGCATCCATCTCAATCCGGTGCCGTGGATCATACATGTTTTCATCTCTTAATGCCTGTAGGATGGCACCAGGTGGAGCATTCCTTCACAACCAATCAACCACACATAGGACACTTATTAGTGTGTGTCATTGAGTTGAAGGAGAAGAGGGGATGCATAGTTTTGTCTATGCATGACTATGACTCCTGGACCTTTGAATTGAACTGACACTGCTTTGAAAGGCAGCAATGAGTGCCAAACCACTTGGACTTTTGGCTTCATGATATGCCCTGTCAATGTGTACTCAGAAGTTGCATTCCAAGATGTGATCTGCTTTCAGTAATAAAACCTATAGGCTGGTGGTGTGGAAAACTGTACAAAAGATGGGGACTCAACATGCAACAAGTGACTTGGATAAGTTTGAAGGTTTCTAACATATGTTGGGTTATATGAGAGATGATGGGCAATAAGACATGATGGATGCCTTCTATCAACGGAACTTACCTTTGGATTAGGATCTTGTACAATGCCCGTAATAGTGGACATAGCTCCACAGGTGCAACTGGCTTATTTAACTCAGGATGCATCACACTTAAGCTAGGCTGCCGTAGCAGTTCATGGAATGCTTCCACTGCTGACACACCCTGCACTCAACACAATTCACACAAGCTCAAAAGATTTGTAAGGTGTAAAGATTGGAAAATGCTCACAGTTGGTGCTATTCACTATTCCCACCTCATAAGATGACAAAAAAAAACCCCAACATGCAAGGTCAACAATGTCATTGCTCTCAATCAGCAGAAGGTGAGAGTGCCATTCACCTGAATCATACCCTTGCCGCTGATGTTGTCCCCCATTTCTATTTTAAGCTCACCTTTAGCCAACTTCTCTCCATACCATGCATTGCGGCCTTTAAGCAGGGTGACATATGTGTCTGCTAGTAGAGGACCTGCCAATCTCTCTGGCTGCTCTGCAAGCAAATGTGTGATGTAAATCATTTCTGATGTGCAGTGTGCAAAATACACAGCCTTGCTTGTGGCACTTTCATTCGTCAAAGCCCCTACCATCCCTGCACATGGTCAAAATTTCAATTGTTCAGCCAGTGCTTGATTACAAATAACCTCTAATGGAGTTGAAACATTTACCTCATGCCAAATGTACATGATGCAACAGGACAGGAAAAATTGAGACTAATTTACAGAAAGGAGCTAAATTTTTTGCATTAAAAGCAGTTGAAAGTATCCTGGGGTACTGCCATAGGTAGTGTAGAACCTGGATGATATTAACTAATATCATGACAAAAGATACAACACCCTATTATGTAATGTAAAGTCATCACCATGCCTGACCCTGAATTCTGTTTACATAATCATTGTCAAATGATCATAAACAGAGCACTAATCCTTCACACCCTATTCTGTTTCTCCAGAGGGTTATGCTATTTGCAGGTTAAACCTTACATCTCCTATTCTGAACTGAAGAAAGGCATAGATGGAAGGAAGCCTGTAAGATTCTGTAGAGCATCAAAATTTTAGTCACTGTACAGGCCTGCTCCTCTCAGAACCAGAATCACAAAAGAGGGCTTACCTGCACCAATTGCATACACATTCTTCAGGCCTCCCATCACCTCATGTGTAGTGAGGTCACTGTTATCCCAAACTACAAAATGTGGCTGTCGCAAAAATCGTGCCAATGGCTTTCTCCACTTCTCTGAACCACAGATGCGAGCATTGGCATACTCCCTGTTGTACACTTCTGCTGCAATATTGGGCCCCCCTAAGTACAGCACATTCTCGGCCGGAACTCCAGCTACCACCAGTCACCAAAAACAAACAATGTCAATCATTGACCTTGACATAAGGAGCACAGGATATTATTCATGAGCACAAAGGGAACCTTAACAAAGACACTACCAGCATAACCTACAATAGGGTCTCCTCTTAATTCAGCCTTTCACCAGTTTTCCAGGGACAACTACTCTCTCTTGAACTGCAGGTTACTTGTGAGAGCCTGATAATGAACATAACTCTCACGAGAAATGAAAAATCTCCATACCCATGATTAAGAAAGCCAGAACAAGGTCAAAACCTTTCCTTTAAGTGAAAGAAAGACTTCCAGATAGGGACTTTCAGAACCAGGAAGAAGAGCAGGAATTCTGCTCTCATGCTCAGGTCATACCCATTGAAACCAAATAGTATGAATTGCACTGCACACTCAAGCTCTCACTTTCAAAACTTTCTTGTAAAGGAGAGTGCGGAAGGAGTGTGCAGCAGGATAGTTGCCTGCCTTCAGGCATATTCCACAAGTATCAAAATCCAGTGGGGACACATGGATTATGCATCCTCCTAAACCAAGAACTACCATCTGCTGCTGTCCATAACAAAATGGGGCATCAAGAGAGCTTCCTGCCAAGAGAAACAATTGCAGAGGTTCTCCTCCTACAGAACCTCATTTAGGGTTTACTGGGGGCCGGGGGTGTTGTATGAGCAATGCTCTATGGAAATGCATGATTGCAATTGGAACTCTTTATAACAAAACCACAACCCGCACACAGACAGCCAGACAGACACTCCCTTTGGCCTTTGTTTCCAGTTCCCTAGGAAGAAGAAGGGTCTTGAGAGTACAAAACTAGGGTTTTGAGAACCCCATTTGTAGAGAGAAACTTGAGAGAACTGACTTGTATCAACGATCATTTGTGTGGGGGTGATAATGTGGGGGACAGGCTGAAGCGCAGCCTCCACACCCTTGGCCAGCGAGATGATGACAGGCATAGTGCGACGCTCTCTCCAGAAGCGTCCGATTTGTTGGAAAACAGGGCGTATCTCTGTGGAAGGGAGAGCGTTGACAACAATATCAGCATCCCACACAGCCTCCTGCAGGTTGGTTACCACCTTGAGAGGACAGAGAGGAGTATCGATCATGTTGACGCAGAATCCATCTCGTAGGATCTCGTCCGCATATAATGTTCGATCTCCTAACCTTGCCTCCACGTACTTGAGGTATGCGCATTTGCGTATCAGGCGCCTTAACACCTCTTCTCGTGCATTGATGACTTCAAACAGATGCTCTGCTGTTGGTTTGTCCACTTCCTTCCCTCCTCGTCGCCATATCCGCATCTGCAGAGGTTGGATTCGAGTCCCTCAGTTTTCTTAACATGCAGAATGCTAAGCGAAAGGAAAATTCTTTCTTCTGTACGACGGGAAGAAGGAGCATCTCGGTAGTAATACCACAAGGAAAGCCTTCTCCTTGCGTGCACACAAGAAGAGCAGCAGCGACATATCAAGTGCTGTTGCATCATCATCATTGCGAGCATTTCTTCTGAGAATATCTATCGCCATCAATTCGTCAGCAGGTACATGCAGATGATGCAGACAAGCATTTTATTATCTAACGTCCTTCTGCTGATCTGATCTGACGATTTCCACGTATCTTCTGCATCATCTCGGGAGCAATATAGTCTCAAAATCGCTCGCACATTGTTGAGAAATATGCAATCCACAAGCACTGCCTCTTTTTCTGCTGCTGCCATTTGCACTTTGCACCATCTCCAGCCACGACGCCTTATTCAGGGTTACTACATAATAGAGACTGAACAGAACAGCCACACCTTTGAGCGCCGACACAGACAGACACACACACACAGACACAGATAGAACAAAACAAAAGCAGGAGAGTGCGAAATGTGTTTTCCAACCTGCACAGAATCGCGCAGTGCACCATACGCATCCTGCAGCAAAGCGATGAAGACACTCCCCCAAGCACCGGCACCTATACCAACGATACGCAACGCGTCGCCGTCGACTTTTCCCAGCAAGCTCCGAAGCTCCGCTACTCTGTCTTCTCCAAATCCAGCAACATGTACCGCCTTCTTGGCTACTTCATGATTCAGATAACCATTACTACTAGTAAGGACGCCATCTTCCGCCATCTACCCCTCTCTCTCTCTCTCTCTCTCTCTCTCTCTCTCTCTCTCGCGGCGACAAATGAATACAAATCAATGTGCGCACACTGTAGATACATACAAATTGGTATCAATCCCGCCAGAGAAGAAGAAGGAAGCGCAGCCTAGGCGAGAAAAAAACATGCAAAAACAAATCGTGACAAAAAACAATACTGCAAAAAATCCGCAAGCTGAAGGCAACAAAACAAATCTGAAACAAGGGAGAGAAACAAGAAGGGGGGGAGGGGGAAGGTAGTAGTCGTGTGTTACAGCAGCAAAGCAAAAAACCCGCGCGGACGGCGACGAGGACGACGACAACAACAAACCAGACAAACCGCAGTCGACGCGAGAGAGAGAAGAGAGAGAAAGTAGAGAGGGAGAGAGAGGAAGGGGACAGTGCACATTACATTCTGTACCCGGAACGTCTACTAAGGGGAAGCAGAACGTCATGTCAAGTGTAACCCAGCACCTGGAACGTCCAATAATCGGGACACAGAACGTCATGTCAGGTGTAGTTTCCGACAGCCGCCTAGAACGTCCACTAAACGGGAGTACAGAACGTCATGTAGGGGGGGGGGCAGAGGCCGGCGGGGGGATTAGATAATAATACCAACTAGGCACCTGGAAACCGTCTTACAGTTGGAATCTGTCAGCTGTCGATTCTACAATTTTCCGACGTGGCGGATCAGTTCCACCTTGCCAGTTGCCGTTCCAGTATTGGTCGCTTTCCTAGACCGCTGGAACGTATTACCTATAATACATAAGTAAGTGGGTCCCCAGGACATTCCGGGAATTGATTGACGAGGGTAGATTCTGGTTCGCTGGAATGAACTTGTAATTGTAATTGTAATTTTTTTCTCTGGAATCCTTTTGGAATACACGTCTATTGTATTGTATTGTATTGTATTTTATTTTATTTTATTTTATTTTTTTCTGTAGATTACTTTGGTGTCGGGGAAGGTTATATTTATTGCAAAAATAATAAATTTAAGTGTAAAATAATAGTGAAATAATTGTTTTTCTAATGTTTATTAATTATATTTGAACTTTTTGAGTTTTTATGGCTTGGTTCTTGAGGAATTTTCTAATTAAATAATTAATAACTAAATTAATAACTACATAACTAAATGTTTGTGTGTGTAACAAGTTTTTAAACAAGTTTCTAATTATAGTTGCATAAACATTATCTTTTATTAATTTTTTAAATGATAAATTAAACAACCTTTAACACATTTTTGGGGCATTTTTGGGAATTATTTATTTTAGTTTTCTGGAGATATGTTTTTTTGAAGAAAATAGGGAATTTTAAAAAGAATATTTGCAAACCCTACAATAATTTGTATTTTTAAAAATAATAAAAATAGTAAAAAACCCAAATAGGTCAATGAAATGCAAGTGTGACCACAAAAGTAGAATATATATATATATATATATATATTATAAAAGAAAGGAAAAAAAACTCTTAATCAAAACCACAATGAGAAACCAACAATCGCAAAAGCAAAATATGAAAGGGTTGAAAACCCTAAACCCTAAACCCTAAATCCATGATATGATGGAAACCACAGAATTTCTTGACAAAATAAAGAAGCATGTTTGTTTTTTTTTAACGGAAAAACAAAAGAACACTTAATCAAAAGCATGATGAGAAACCAACAATGACAAAAGCAAAATATGAAATGGTTGAAAACCCTAAACCCTAAACCCTAAACCAATGATACGAAGGAATCCACAAAATTTCCTGACAAAGTAAGTATATCACACAATGATAACAAAGAAATTATGGGGTTATGGGTTATGGGGTATGATGGTATACCATCATCATAGTTGTCCAAAGGACACACAAATTCCCAAGAGTCCTTAGTATTAAAGACTTTTTTTTAACCAATCAAAAAACAAAAAGCTTATAAAAGACTTGCATTTTTGGAAGTGCGCAGGTGAGGAATGACATATTCATCAACCTCTGCTTTGGTGATTCGAAGGTGATCACCGGGGAAAGAAACGTATGACACTCGACCAGCTTCATCCAAAGCTCTCAATCCAACCCAATCTTCCTTGTATAACCTCGTCTGTCATCATCAACTCAAAACCACAGAAAAAGTGTCATGTGGGTGTGGATCATTTTGTTAGAGATCAAGTAAGTACATTCATAGCACACATTCGTTATACACACAACTTTCCACATTGCAAATGCAATTTTTTGTTCATAAAATCACACACATGAACATTTCAGTTCTGTATTATGTTGTGGTTTTCACTTCCTCTAAGAGTGTGTGTGTGTGTGTGTGTGTGTGTGTGAATTATATCACCTCTAGAACCACCCTCTAGAAATTTTTAATTTAAAAGAATTAAAATTAAATTCAGGGGAGTGGTTTTGAATGCATGATGACATAACAAAAGCAAAATATGAAACCCTAAACCACCCAATGAAATTTTCCTTCAAGAAAAGATGGGGAAGTTTTCGGGAACAGAAAAGAAAGGTGGTGTTGAAAGAAGCATGCCCACCTCTTGGGGAGTTTGGACTACACTGTTCTGTTCTTCCCCATAATATCCAAACCAAGCTGTTTCTCGGGGAATTAGGACGGTGTCATGCTCAAACTGCAAAATCATGATGCAATTCCCATTGTAACTTATATATGAGCGTACATGGAAACAAACCCAAGCTCATGAACATTATTGAGCAATTGTAAAACCCCAAAAAAACAAAAAACAAAAAACAAAAACAATTGGGTAAGCATTGTATGCATATGTTAACAATGGGTCATTGTGACATACATGTGCACATCAATGGAAACACCAGCAAGCAAAGAAAGAAAGAAAGAAAGAGAAAGGAAAACAGCAATGGGTCACAATGGAACCTTTGTTTTACACCTTAGCAATATTGGTTGATTGTGCATGAAAAATGAACAAAAGATATTTTGCACCCCGTACCTCTCATACATAGACTCTTTAAAACACGTCATAAACAATATTTGCATGGGTTGAAAGGGGATTTCCAAGAGAATCAAAGAGAAAAGAGAGCATACCATTATCAACACGAGATGGTTTAGGCTACTCAATCGGTCCTTGTATGTGGCATTCCAATTGGAAGCAATCTCATTGTTAAGCTTTGGGAGAAACAAACAGCCCTTGTAATATGCATCCAAGTCCTGCAGATTTATTTCAACCACACCACCACCACCACCACAACACATCTCATTCCAATTTCCACTATACATGCCCTTGTCCCTTTTGAGTATGCAAAAGATTTCATAACAAAATATAATACAAAAACCAGACCTGTTCCAAGTGAGATGACAGACAATCAGGTGGAACGGAAGACAGAAAGATGGGGGGTGGGTGGGTCCAAAACAGGTAGGTTTTTTTGGGCAAGAAGGAGAGAGAAGCAAGGAATGACAGTGGCAGCAGCTTCATGACAATCCAGTTAGTACAATCAGGGTGAACCAAAATAGTGATTACTCACATCTGGTATTTTTACATAGCCACTTGGTGCAAGATGGTTCTGCAAAATCACACCCCAAAGTGTAAACCACAGCCTCATCAGTTAGGGATGAACAAGTAGTCACTCATGATGGAAAAACTCCCATCTTCTATGCTGCGCTACTACTACTACTACTAATGGATACTTTCAGACCCAACTCGCAGGTTTTTTCCCTCAAAACAGAGGATCTGATAGAGTTCAAATCAATAAGAATCTGCTTTTGTTCATTAACATTTTAATAAACAGTGGCAGTTTGTGTGCCAAAAACATATATCAGCTGCTGTTGAAAAGATGGGAGCAGGGGAAGGAGAACCTGAACAAATGAAGAATAGACACCCAAGCGAATCAACGCTGTGGCTACCCAGCAAAGAGACATTGCCTGAACACACACACACCAACCACAGTGTATATGCCAAAGTTCATAACAATGATCATCTGGTCGTAATCATCCACTTCTATTTTCTTTTCTTCAACTCTTGTTATACAACTTCACATGGTAACAGAAAATGCACAAAATGATAAAACCTTTTAGAACAAATGCTCAACCCATTTTAAGAGGCTAGCTACAATTTGAAGAAGTTTCTTTACAACAAGAGGCAAAGAAAATAATAATTCTTTTGGGGTGCTTCTGTAGTAAAACCCAAGATCAATCTTACTGCGCATCCAGGTATGGAGGCAGTGCCTGCATGTGGTCCACCAAGTGACACAAAGTTGTGAACCTGCCAATAGCCCAACCCACATGCACATAATGTAAATTTGCAACAGGCTAAATATACTATCCAAGAAGCTCACAAATAGAATTCATGATGGCAAGAGGGAAAAGGCACTTGTGGGTAGGTAATGTCTGTCAAAAGAGACACAAACTCACAGGTGGTCCACTGTCACAGAACTCAATGACTGCACGACCTATCACGTTGCCCTGTGCGCACACGCACACACACACACAGACACACATCAACACATCCTCCATCCAAAAAATGTCAACAGATATATGTATGTAAGTAAGTATCTCCTCCAACTCCAAAAATGCTTCATCAGCAGCACAGGACACAGTAGTAGTACTAAGTAGATTGAAGGAGAGTGATGAACGACCTTACAAGCAGAGAATGTACCTGGGATAAGCCAACAATATTGTACCCAGATTGCAACTCTGGTATCTCTTTGACCTGTAGTAAGTAGTCAGCCAGATTTCAATTCCATTTGCAAAAATCACAAAAAGCATCCACTTTATACACTCTTCCTTGAGTTTCTTCTCTCAAGCAACAACAATAATGATCTAGAAAACCTCAAAGAAAAAACTGAGCACAGAGAGATATCCAAGAAAGAAAGAGAGAGAACCCAAAGGTTGAATACAATACCTGATCACAAACCAAGTCTGCCTGCTCTCCACCCCACAAGCCCCAGTAATGCAATCATGTTGCCGGATTAAAGAGATGCAAGGATTTACAAGGTTTTGAAAAAATGATGCATCTTTTTTAACTGAAATTTTGCAGTTTTTCTGTGTCTTCCAAACGAATCAATAGAAATTGCAGTTGATTGATTCTCAAGCTTCCAGAAGGGGGTGCAAAAAAATGATGGTGCTTCATCATCACCTACCTGCTTGTCAAGGCGCATGAAAAATGAATCACCTGCTCCATCACCAATCTCACTGGAAGAGAAACAAAATCAGGATGTGAGAGACAAGGAGGAAAAGCAGCACACATGATTGAGAGCCCTCTGCTGCTGCCGCACCTCCTTGCTCATGAGCAGCTTTGGAAGAAAATGCACATGAGCTAGATGGACTGAAAAAAAGGCTTGGCAGAAATCTTGTGAAAGAAAAATGCAGACGAGATGGGACTGAAAAACCTATAGCTCCACAGAAGAAGAAGAATCATCTCTGTCAAAGAGAAAATGCATCTGAGATGGACAGGACAGGAGAACAGAAATACTACATACATGCAGAAGCCAACAGCTCCTGACGTGTTGATGAGGAGTTGTGTGAACTGGTAAAGCCCATGATTCTTGCATTCATCTCCGATGCCTACAAAAACCCCAATACCCACATGCAGCAGCATCACCCATCATCATCATCATCATCGTCTCCCTTCAAGCTTTGTTAGCTCCCAAACCGATCTCACAATGGAATTGTAACACATGCCTTCAGCTGTACATGAAGGAGAAGAGACACAAACACACAGGGCCACAGAGAGAGAGAGAGGAAGAGACGAGGAAGAGATAGAGACACAGAAGAGACCTCCTTACCATGTAGCACGATGAAGGGCAAAGGTTTTTCTTGGATGATTGCTGTTGCTGCTGCTGCTCCTCCTCCTCTTGCACCTTCTTCTTCTTCTACTAAACTCACGCGTGTGGCGAAGCAGAGCACAGTGGGCACTGCAAGAAGTATACACACCGAGACACAAGCAGCGATGCACAGGACGCCAAGTCTGGATTGCTGGTTACAACTACCCATTGTACAACCTTCTCCTCCTTCCTCCTTCCTCCTCTTTCCCCACCTTTCTTTCTTCTTGCAGTTTGCCCAGGCAGCGAGTTACAACCTCTGTGGTTGTTTCTTCTTGTGTGGATTGGTTGTGGGTAGCTAATGCTTCTGCGGCAACCCCCAAAAGGAAAGCCAAAAGACGGAGCTACCTTCAACACCAGATCTTCCTTCTTCTCCGAAAAGCACCAAATCTTTGTTTCTTCTCCAACACTCCTCCACACCCAAGAAGTAAGAAAGAAAGAAACAAGCAAGCAAGCAATCTGCTGATGGGTGCAATAGTGCAATTGGGTGAAACTTGTTTGCAGTCAAGAAGAAAGTGAAGAAAGGATGCTACTACAATTGGGTCACAAGAGACTTGTCAGACACTCTGAGATCTTTCTGCCAAAAAAATTCTGGGGTTTTGATCCTCAACAGGATCTGTGATAATGATGATGATGAATAGATAAATCCTTGCATGCTTCACGACTACATCAACATCATCATCTCCGTCAACAGATGTCTTCACTGTTCACCACCCAGCACACCAAATTCTCTCTCTCTCCTCCTGTTGTTCTCCTTACAGTTGTTTACTTGTCGCTTGTTGGATCCAAGCTCTTCTGGCTTGCACCCAATTAGCTCTTGATCATTGAGGACGACATGAGGAGGAGGAGGAACAACAGGAAGAGTCCAAAAGCAGTGACTACCCAATGACCAAATCTGCGCATGAAATTCACACCCACTGAAGAAACAAAATCTGCGCACAAAAACCCAATAAAATACAGAAACAAAAAATCAAACACACAGTTGGGATCAGATCAAAACCCTCTCTCTGTCTCTCTGTGCCTGTCTTACCCTTCAACCATCATCAGTCATAAGGATCCATCTTCAATCTCCGAGATAGAACAAGGAGAAGATGATGTCTGAAGAGGAAACCCTTAAGCCTCCATGAAAGACTCATTCACTATCAAGCTCTTTGAAGAGAACGGACAACAACAATAATGCTACATGGCTATAGCAGCAGCAGCAGTAGCTTCATGCTTGAGCTTTCTCTTCTTCTTCTTCTGCTTCAGAACATGCAATTGCATCTATGGCCCCCCATTGCTTGATGCAGAAATAGAATACTATCTGTGAAGCAGCAGTTTGAAATACAAAAGAAAAATTTGCAACCAAATCTGCTGTTGTGGTTGTTGTTGTGTGTAGAGAATGTGAGCATTTACAGATCCATTCTTGACTTCTTTTTCTTCTTCATCAGAACAACAACTGGGGCATAAGAAGAAATTGCTCCCAGTGATTAGAGGAGGAGGAAACTGATTTTCTTTTTTTTGGCTTCTTGAGGAGTTCATGGCACATGCAGAAGAAGAAAGTAAAGAAGGAAGGATGCATGATTCTTGTGCAGTTTTCCAAAAGGAAAACAAAAAAACACTCTTGTGCACATTTGCTTGCTTTGTTTTGATTCATTCTTGAGTAGGTCTGGGATGATGATGTGCATCATCAGGGCTTTTGCTGCTGCACCAGAAGAGAGATTTGGTTGGTGCTGTTGTTGTTGTTACAGCTTTTATAGCAGAGCAAGCAAGCCCTGGAGCAGACAAAGGAAGAAGAAGAAGAAGCAGTGAGCACACATCTCTCTCTGCTCCATCTGCTTCCTCTAGATACATGTGAGCAAAGATCTCTCTCTCTCCCTCTCTCTCCCTGCCATCTGTTTCCTGTGGAGAGATGTGAGCAACGAAGACCTCCCTCTCTGTCATCTTTTCCACCGCTTGCCTCATCTCATCATCTCATGGCCATCCCCATTCCTCTCCACCCACAACCCACATTCCTTCCCCAAATCCCCCCCCCCAAAAACCCCAATTCTCTTTCTGTCTGTCTTTCTGTCTGTCTGTCTGTCTCTCTCTCTCTCTCTCTCTCTCTTCTGTCTCTCTCCCTTCTGATTCTCTGGCCAGATCCCTCCAATTTGTGATCCCCTTGCAACTTCCTAGACCCTGAAGGGCTCTGCTGGTATTGGTGTATTGTAGCTGAGAAGAGAATAAGGGTGGGGCTTGAGGAGGAGGAGGAGGAGATGGCGAGGCTTTTGAGAGCGCGGCTCGAGAGGATGGTGGCGGATAGTCTGCAGCCATGGTTGCTGCGACCACCGGATGTGCAGCTAGCGCTGCGGCAAGGAGGGACGCAGCTGCGCTTGCAGCTGCGAGAATTGCAGCTGGATGTGGGGAAGCTGAATCCCGTGAGCATGGGCAGCAGCCCACTGCTGCTACATGCTGCGCAAGTGCAGGAGCTGGAACTCAAGCTGGCGCTCGTGGGTACTCCAGCTGTGCTCACAGGAATCCTGCGAGGCATGCACGTTGTTCTCTGTCCCAGGTACTGTGTGTGAAGAAGAAAAAAAAAAAAAAACATTCTTTTGCCTGAATTTCTACTCTAACGAGCAAGAGAGCATCCAGTCAAACATTTTCTGTTTTGCAAGTAGAGATGGAGACAGACAGATAGACAAATGATGTTTGCTGGGTAGGCCTGCAGAAGATACCTGGTGGGAAAAAAGTAGAGCAAGTGCTGCAGGGGAAGCAGAAGAAGCAGCAGCAGAAGATGACATCCCATCATCCTCCTCTCGTGATCACTCTCAGGTATGTTCTTGTTCTTCCCACTTCTTCTTCTTCATCTTCTGATGATGATGATGATGATGGGAATTCTGCACTTTGTAGTAGCACCAAGAGCAGGAGGAGGATGTGATTTTGTTTCTGGGGATTTTCAATGATACTCATCTCATGTCTTTGTAATGCCAGGGAGATGGTGGCAATCCTCCTCCTGTGGAAAATTTGCACAAAGGAAGGTCATCATCAACAAACAGTTTTCTTGTGCAATGTCTGGTTAGTCTTGCGCTTTCAGCAATCAGGCTTGAGCTTCGTGACTGCTCAGTCACAGTGCTTTTGCACCCACACTCCAATTGCAGCAGGAGTTACAGTTGTTCACTGGCTTTGAACAGCCTGGTCCTTGAAGAAGGATGCATAGAGAACAACAACACTGCTGGTGGTGGGAGTGGATCCTCCTCAACCTCCTCGCGAACTGGTTTATTTGGTGCTACACTCACTGCAGTGCACAGTTCTTGGAAACAGATGGGCACTTGCATGACAAAGCAATGTATTGTACAGCAATTGACAGTACAGCTGAAAACCTTGAACAGCTCAGATCTCTCTGCTATGGGCGGTGCTGCCACCAGTAATGGAGAGAGCAAATCATTTGGCACTGCACATGAGCAGCAGCAAAAACAAGGGGAGGAGGATCTTCAAGGTTTTGGGAAGGACTCATCCAATTTGCCATTGGGAAAGCTCGATTCTTTGGTACACAATAGAAACCAGATACTGCTTCTTGAGGATGTCACCATAGCAATCAGAATGCAAGATGTAGAGTTTCAGGGTGTGGAAGGCGATATGTTGGAAGCGGTAATTGGGTTGGATGCCAGAGACATTGATGTCTTGTCAGTGCTTGTTGCACAATTGCAAGGTACTAGCATCCACGTCACCAACAAAGCAGGTGCCATGGCATCAAGAAGCCTTAATGATGACTCAATAGCTGCTGAGGATGATCATATGGTGAAGCAGCAATCAGAAAAAGATAGAGAGCAAAACAAGGACAGTCTTACCATAGCTGCTGCATCCCAAAACCAAGGTCTAGCTCTGAACATGAATGTTACAAAATCATCAACTCTTTCTACTTCATCTTCAAATAATGGGCAAGCTATGACACAGGTGTCTCCCGGCTCTGTGCGTATATCAGCTCAAGGCCTTTTTGGAGTGTTGGCGTGGAGAATCTGGATGCAGAGTTTTGTGCATGTTATCAGTTTTGCAAGTCAGAGATTTCTTCAAGTTGGCCTCAAGTCATTTGAGGGTGTACCGAGATCAATGGTAAAACCCTGGACTTGGGTTCTTGGCCTTGCACAAGTCTCTCACATCATGAAGAATACTACTACTGCAGAAGAGATTCATAGTAGTAGCAGCACAGGAACACTAGCAAGTACTACTGAGGTAGTGGTGGCGGAGGAGGAGGAGACAACATCTGCTGACAAAATTGAGGGTGATGTGCTATCAAGGGTGGCAGTGGCAAGAAGATGGGTACCCACTTATGCACTCCACATCAGCAGTGGATCATTGACATTGGCTTGTGCAGCAGCAGCAGTGAGTGATGATGATGGTGTCCCATATGATTCTACCTTCTCAGCAGGGGTAAATCGAAAAGCTGCAGTGCAGCCAGCAGTACATTTGACTCTGGACAGACTTTCACTTGCGTATGGCAGCAACGAGAGGGCATCTGGATCAAGTGTTGTTTGCAGTAGTCTGCAGTTACATCTGCTGTCTATTCTCCAAGCCCAACTGACTCAAGAGCTTGAGCAGTCATTCAACCATGACATTATATATCAAGGGAGATGGCCCACTATAGCTGCTCACACTGTACAGCTCCTTCAAAGTCATCCGTGTTCTGAAAGAAAATATAGCCACCATAGTTATTCTCTACTGGATACGGTGGCAGCAGACGTGTCTTATGCCACAATTGCAGTTGAAAAGCATCACAGATGGCAAGAACACCAGAGCAGTGCTTGGAGCAGCCGTATCTGGAAACACTCTGCTCATGTCTTGGGTGGTGGTGGTCTTGTACAAGTAGGAACTGCTGCTGCCACTGGCAGTAGTACTACCTTGCTGAATAAGATGATGGCACCACTGCAAACTGGCTCAGCAAGCCCCTTCCTTATTGCTGAATATCAACAGATAGCAGATGTTGTTGAAAGAGGGGGACATCTCTGTGGCTTAACCAGTTGTGCCATGAGTATGGGTCAGCTGGAATGCTTTGTTGATTCTGGAATAAGTGATAAGCTAAGCCTGTTGCTGGTGCAGCTGCTGAATGTCGGTGTTCCTAGCCCCCCCGACCCAGAAAGCAGAGGTGCCACTGCTGCGCCAAGCAGCTTTGTGCAACCTGAGACATCAGCATCCCTCAATGTTATATGGACAAAGACAATCAAACATTGCAGGTCTTTACTTGCAACTGCAATTCCAGAATCTTTTCTAGAGCTATCAGTTGTGGTTGACAGTCCAAAGTTCTGGCTCACAGCAGCAGCTACACCACCAACTGACCCTGGAGATGGCAATTTCAAAGCATCACGTCACAGCAGCAGTACTGGATCAGCGACACTAGTAGTGGATCTTGGGTCCTTACAAATTATGGTCTGGCCTGCTCTGAGGGCAACTCCATTGTCCCAATTGGAGCCGCCCAAGGATCCAAGCAAGTCTGTTGATGAATCAGTTAGATGGTGGAAGGACACTCTTGACAGCAGTAGTAGTAGTACTGTGTGGTTGAAAAGACCGCCACTGCCACATTTGCCACAACAGTTTCCTTGGGCAGAACATGAGCAAGTTGGCAACAATCTGTGCATTGTTGTTGAGGATCTAGCCATAATGCTTCAAGTGGAAGGATGTAACCAAACAGAAGTCCCATTGGTTGGACCCATTTCTTGTCGGATGGAGTCATCCTTTTGCAGGTCAGTCCTTCCTTCCTTCCTCTCAGTTTTTTCTACTACTATGTTAGAAAGTTGGCAGTTTGTGGAGAGTCATATGTTGAATGTCCAAGCTGAACTTTTTTCTGATTTTGTTGCTTTTATGTTAATGCACAAGCACTTCCATTCTTGCCATATTTCTTTTTTTTTTTTTTCCCGGCTGTTTTAAGGTGATGAGTCACTTTTTCTGCCTGCCACAGGGATGTTTTGTGTGGACCTCTGGGACCAATCAAGTCACTGTCATTGGCAATTGATGTTAAAGTAGCGGGAGTGACCATCCACATGTACCTGGAGGAATTGGCAGCTTTATCAGAGGTATCTACCTGTGCACTGCAATGGGGTGCAGTACATTTTTCTTCCTTGCTTTTGGTCTTTCTGTATTTTCTCAGATCTAAACTCCTAGTTGCAGAAGGTTCCAGTGTGCAAGTGGGTATAACTGATGAATCCATCATAATGTCACTGGAAAGTTAAGGACACAAAGTTTCAAGCTGGTAAAAAAAGCAAGTGGGAAACAGCAAGAGATTGACATTATTCTGTGTGAATCCTGTTATGCAGATTTTGAATTGCTACAGGATTGCTTTCACAGATGGTTTTCCCTCAAAACCTAGATCCATGGGTGGTGAAGGATCAATTTCTGCTTTCACTGATGAGGATCTCTCTGCACCATCAGAAGTTTCTGAATCGTTGGATAGTGCAAACAGTGAGATTGTCCATCAAACTGGAGGGGGAGAGTCTAGTCTTCATTCATCTACAGAGAACATGCTACTGGGCTTGTTTGCTCTTAGTGTCAATGCTCAACTTGAAGCTTTACAAGTTGCATTCGGTGGTCACAGGCAGTTAGAAGGAAAAGATAGCAGTAGCTCTCGAGAAGCGAGTAAGATTGCAGCTCTTGTTCTTAGCAAGGACAGCTCCTCCACATCAAAACCCGAAGTGGGTAATGGCAGAACTAGGGACAACACCACCCGGGAGATAGCAACAAGTGGGTGGAACATCCAGTTACCTGGTCCACGCAAAGGACCAGGAGCGTATCTTGTCACCAAAGTGTTTTCTCTTGATCTACTGTTGGGAGATGGACATGACTCTCATTTGTTTGCAGAACTAGACGGGGCGACAGTTGGGGTTGTCAATGATGGGGTGCTGTCACCAGAACCACCCAAAAGAGAGCTGAGAAGTAGCCACCAACTGTCTAGTTTGGATCATAGTAGTAATATGGCCAGTGACAGTATTCAGGAATTCAAACTGCTTATGCAATTGCCAGGCACAACAAACTGTGCCATAGATCGTTGTGTAGTCAAGCTCTGTGGGCCAAAACTTGTGGGAGAGGGTATATCTGCTGGTGCTGCAGATGAGGAGGTAGCTTCCAGAAATCAAGTGCAGGAGGAGTATAAGGTGCAGCCAATACAATATGTGGATACCAACCAACTCGGATCCAAAAAGCCCAATGAGACAAGAACAGCTGTGGTGGTACCGAAATCCCGTCTACTATCACATGTTTCTAGCAGTACTGCTGTTGACTTGTCACAACTGTTACCTGATGAGTCTGGAACTCCATTGCTTGGCCGATCAAAGTCTCTGAGCAACCTTGCTGTGAACGAACATGACAACAACAAATCAAATCCACACACAAAACCAGCCAATGTCAACAAGCTCAGTGAAAACAACAATACCGTGTTTTGGGTATCTGCAACAGCAGAAATTGGCAGAGTAATGGTGATGGCTGGTCGAATGGAAGCCATTGTGGCCAAGGTTGTGCTCATTGCATCAGGTGGCAGTACTCTTCGCATGAATTTGGGCATTACCAAAGACTTGCAAAGCATCACTTTTGTTACAGAGGCAAGTTCTGCAGATCCATTCTATTTTTCAGTCTTCGTCAAGTTTTAGTATTGTGTTTTTGTTTTGTGTCTTCAGGTGTATTTGTTGTTTACTGTTTGTCTGTGTTAATGGTCTCACTGAGCTTTTTTGCATCTGTTCTTAATAATGTGCATTGCTTTTTTGCCCTTGTGTTTTTTGTTCACATAAAACAGGGGGGTATGTTGTTTGTGCAAACGTTAGCTCTATCTACACTGGTAGAGTATTTTGGCATTTACACAAAGCTTTTTGCCGAAACTGCCACAGCAGTACCCAATCTGCCTAGCAAAGAGCAATCCAAAAATGCACTTGAGCATCAGTTCAAACCCAGCAGTGATGGAGGTGATCAGGATCAATTGACTCCTTTGTCACGGACTACACAGCGGTCACTGTCGCTTCCTCCTTGGGCACCCACAAGGAGATCTAAGCAGATGAGACGACTATCATCAGCCCCCCGCAGACTTCAAGGAGAACCAAAGCAGGATGGTCCTCCTCAAGCAGCTGCTGCAGGATTCGAGGGCCTGGTATCCACAGGAATAAGGGGTTTCTCTTTGGTTCTAGTGCAAACTGGTGCTTCTGCTGCAGGTATGCCTGCCTTCCGAATTGGTGATTTCTTTTTCTCAAGATAAGCATCTCACATGCCTAGTGACCTTTGTGTCAATCACATCAATTTTCAAGAGGCAATTCAGCTCTAACTCTCATTTTCGCTCTACATGGATGGTAGCAGGGCCTGGAGAAGGGTTCCTTTTGGAGCTAGATGGCAATGCTAATTTGCAAGTAGGAGGCAAAGTTCCGAAGGTTGCAATTGCTTTGACTCGTTTCTCCATACTCGGGCTTCAGGCTCGAGCAGTCGGTGATACTCGAGGCAATAACACAAAAAGTGCAAGAATCCCCCAGTTTGGTCGCATCCTTTCTGCTAAAGAAGGAGGGGACACCAGTGCAGCAGGTGTAGATGAACTCGCAGGTCAGCTACTTGCAGAAAACACTGCTGTTTTTGGGGATGATAAGACAATACCTGAAGCTGTTGCAGGCTTGGAGTCTTCAATCACCAACACAAAAGGAAAAGCCGATGGGAGTGGTGGTCCTTGGAGGCCAATCATGCAAGATCTAAACTCTTACATTCTGGAGCGGCTGTCAATCTCATGCACAGTCGAGAGGGCTCCAATCATAGAGAACCATCACACTTGGAAGTGGAGGAATGCTTGGCATGGTCAATGTTCTGTTTCTGGATTGGATTTTGCAATTACAACTTCAGAGGTCCAGGTAAATGCATTTGCTTGTTGTAAGTTTCTCCCCTTCTTTCTTCTTGTGCATGAGATTTCTAGATGGAATGGGAAAAGTAGTCAACACCCAACAGATAGCACAAGTGTTTGTTGTCGGCCTTTGTTGTCAAGCTTGTGTAATCCATAAAAACTTATTGACTTTAATTCTTGTCCTTGGGTTTTTTATTCACTACAGTTACTACTTGCTATTGTCGCTCCTTTGTCGGGACTCTCCAGCTCATCATCAGAAGCAGCAGTGACAGACAATACAAAGAGAACTCAGGCTACAGAAGTGGAAAGTTCAGAAGCAACTTCTTCACCATACCATATTCCTGATGGTCAGATTTGCACACTTCCAGAAATCTGCATATGTTGGGTTTTTATATACGAATGGGTTGATGGCAAAACGGGTTGTTTTGCATCTTGACTTTCCTCTGTTGCAATCCATGTTTTTTCAGGGGCAGTGATAGCTATCAAAGATTTGTCAGAGCACTCATACTTGGCTGTTGAGGAGAACGCTCCCAAAAGTGGCGAATTCCACTTGGTGGGTGTCTTGCATTACACCTTGGCTGGAGACAAGGCTCTTTTCAAGGTGTGTTTTCAAGTTGAACCAGCACCTAGAAATAGCAAGATTTCGCTTTTTCATTGGATCATTTGGATCCATCACTCTGGCCAGATTTGTCGAAAGATCAGTGTTTTGTTGAAGAGGTTGTTAAGCAATGATCATTGCTGTTGTCCAAATGGTTGCTTGCCTCAATGTCAGGAGAAATTTCATATACTGTCAAAATATTGCAAAATTCTGTTTGCAGGTGAAGCATCAGAAGAACAGCAGTACAAGCAAGACGGTGTGGTTCTCATTGCTGTCACTTCATGCAAGGAATAGCGAGGGTGAGCCATTCCGTGTGCACTACCGTCCTGGTTCTGGCCTGGCAGACATTGCGACTATAAACGACAAGTCATGGGAGCTTTGGCAGTGTGTCCCGAGCGAATCAGTAGTTGCAGATGAAGGCACAGAGGAGTTGGACATTCGGAGATCCCGATCTGTGTTTCACTTAGTCAATCAGAAGAGTAAATCCGGATTGGCACTCCTCGATGGCGCTCCAGTACTGGTAAAGCAACCAGGTCATCCTTTTAAAGTGAAGATACTTGCTCAGCCTTATAAGGCAAAGGAGAACATAAGCTCATCATCATCATCTCCTGATGGTTCTGTTGTTGTTGGAGGAGGAGGAGAAGACTTACAACATGCACAAGACGTTGAGGGAGAAGCCATTGTGGCTGCTACTGTGCCTCTGGTGAAGTGTGACATTCAGAATGTTGCCCTCACATTGTTGTATGAAGCAGCTGGTGGTTTGCATTTATTACCCTTGCTTCGACTGCATATGTACGACATGGGTGCTGTGCTTCAGGTTGGGTCATTCAAGACCAGGGCAATGAGTGGGTGCAATGTTTCTCTGGACTACTTCGAAGCTCAGAGCAACTGCTGGTAAATCTGGATTTCCTGTGTTTCTTTTGCCCAAATGTTTCGGTTTGTTTGTTTTGTTTTTTCACTTGCTTGCTTGCTTGCTTGTGTGATCTATCTTTCTATCTCCTCAACCTTGTGATTTCTTAAGCTTGGATTTCATCTCATCATCAGTAGTTTATTTTAGAAGTAAGGTTAGAGTTCTGTATGAGGAGCTTGAGTGGTGCAACAGACCACCGAACTTCTCCTATGAGATTGCCTGATTCTTGACTTGGCGAGTTTCATCTCTAGGGTACCAGTTATAAATCCAATTGGAACAGATTTTGTGTATCGGACACGAACTGCGAAGAATTCTTTCTCCGCAGGTCTAAGCAAGAAGACGCCCACTTCTATCTTCTCCCAACTGAAGAAGGTTAGTGTTGTATTTATGAAATAGCTCAATCAGCTATGACCTTCTCTTTAGGCAACAAATTGTTTGTGGATGCCAAGTGTTCCGAGATTGTTAAAAGGTTCATTGTCACTCAAGGAAAGACTGATTAAAGCTGGCAGTTTTGGAGAATGTTTTGTTGTGATCTTAGTGATTTTGCAGCCACTACTACAGATCTTTGTGTGGTTCTGGAAATTACAGGTAGACGTTGTCATCAGTGAACCTGCATTGGATACTTGTCTGTTCCTGATTGGAGCTCTTGAGTTTGCGGGGCCTTATACTCTACGACAGTCTCCTGTGTTGGCCAATCGTTGCCTGGTAATCCATCTGTTTTGATTTTGTGGTTGATGGGTCAGCAGTGGAGGAGGAAGAACTAATGGAATAGGACAGATCATGCTGAAGGAGATGTTTTTTGGTCAGGAAAAAATGGTATTGATTTGTTGGTTGGAAAGTGCAGGTTGACAATCATACGGGGGTTGAACTTCTCTGTTGTTTTGATCATGGAAATGCAAAGCAAGATGGTTCAATTGGGTCCTGGGAGTCAGGTGCTTTTCTTATAAGGTATATACAAAATACACACCTGCCTGCCTGCCTGCCTGCCTGCTCAACAGTTTGTTCACTTTTCTCTTCATTTTTGGCATTCTCAAATGGGGTCAACAAAAGCACAGAAACTTTGTTGTGCAAAAGAGTTTTGTACAGCTGTTTATACTGTCATTTGGACAGGCACACAAAATCACGAAGGGACTTGACGTCAGCAGTGGTGGCATCATCAGTGAAAATCTCCTTACAAAAAGGAGGAACTACATCATCGGCTGTGCAAGTGTCACTAGCCGATCCAGGTGTACGAGCTACTCGTACTCGCTTGGAATTGGGTGAAGGTACCGTCACCCCTTCTTTCCGCTCTTTCCTATTCATCTGTTTTCCTTGTCTCTTCAGATGCAAAACTACCCAATAAATTCTCTCGATGATATATAACTTGGACCTGCTTTGTCAGTTGAAGCACCCATTTCTCACAGGACAATGGTATTCACTGTAGAAGGTCCAATGGGCATCATTGATTCTCTCTATTTCTGATTTGCACATTGCACCTTTTGTGTGAGAAGGTTCACAATCCAATGTCATCATTTGGGTACAAACTCAGGGAGAAAAACAAAATTATGTTTTTGTTATGCAGGACAAAAGAGCAGTGCCCCTGGTCCTCTTGTGGTGGTGGATGTCACAAGGCAAAGCCAGGTACACAGTTGTGTTTTCTTCTGTTGTAGCTGCTTCTGAAAGAAACTGGTGGTAGCCTGACAGTGTTCTTTTGCTTGTTGTTACTTCTCTTGGATTTTTGTGCAAGTATGTATGTACATACATGGGTGTAATTGTTTCTTTGTCCTCATTGGTTTTGCTAAATGGGCCAGGGTGGACTCTCTTTGACGGTCTCATCAATGGTTCGAATTGTGAATGCGAGTGGGCTATCTCTGGAGCTACAGTGTCGTCGACCCAACCAAGAAGGAGAAGGTGCAATAGTGCTGCTTGAGGATGGAGATATCATCGACGATAGCATGGGATCTTTTGATGCTTTGCATCTTCAAGGAGAATTACGAAAAGCTTTGACTTCCTTCAATGTTGGTAGGCAACAGTTTTGAAAAAAAATCTCCCCCCCCCAAGGGTGTTGGGTGTTTCTTTCTTCATCCTTGACTCCTACTTTGCTAGTATACTGTGTTGTGGCAACAAAGCTTGTGGGTAGATAGTGAAACTCCTTGTGACAAAAATGTAACAAGTGCTTTTACTCTATATGCAGGAAATTTCTTGCTTTCAATCAGACCTGCATCAGTTTCTTCTTCAACAGGCAATGCAGTGGAAGAAGACACGAGAACAGATGCTGCTTTGTACTACGAATGGTCCGATGATGTTAAAGGAGCAAAAGCCGTACGAGTTTCTGGCTTGTTTGAGAATCTGCACTACAATTTCAGGAAGCTAAGTGGTCGTCAGATGGAATTCTCTTTTGCCACAGTGTTTTGTCCATTGCAGAACAAGGAGAAGACAAACGAATCAGGTGGAAAAGTTGGCAGTTACTTCCTTGTCAGATCAACAAGAAGACAAGTCCCTGTGTTCAAGCCGACATCCAATAAGGACAGGAATCAAGGGCGGCAGTCTGTCACAGCTTGGCAAGAACAGCAAGAAGTGGTGCTCTTACCAACAATCCGTTTTCTCAATCTCTTGACATGTGACATTTGCACCAAGCTCTTTGCCATGACTCCAGGTGAGTGAGTTATTTTTTATTTTCCCATGTCTGTCTTGATGATGAACATGGGGTGTTTGTGTCATGCATGTAATGTCCTGCTGCTGCATATCATAACTACTGATTTTTGTGGGTGGGTTTTTTTTCCCTCTCACTCCAGATGAAGCAAGAGGTGGTCCAATTGGACATGTGGAGAATGAAGTTGTCATCAAAGGAGGAGAGAAAGCATGTGTTTATGCAGATCTTGCAAATCTCTCGCTCATCATCGTGCTGAATGGATATGGACTTACGAGTAAGCCTGTAACAATAAACGAGCGAGAAAAGAGCTCCTCCCAATTCTCTTTGAAAAGAAAAGGCAATGATCTCAAGGAGGTGGAAGCTGAGATCAATTTTGGAGATGATATCCATCATGCCATGTTAAGAGTTTATCGAGGTGATGATGGTGTTCTTGAGGCAAGTTTCCTTTTTACTCTTGCTATGAACCTTCAGTCCATTCAAATAACCAGCAAGGAAAGAAGTCTGGGAGTCTTGGGTAATGTCCAGATCTGTTTATGTTGCTTGGAATGTGCTGCTTTACCCTCCTAAACCCTAAACCCTTAACCCATCTTGATCCCAGGTATCATATCATTGATGTCTTTATCATCAGTTTGTACTACTACTGCTGCTGCTGCTGCTATTCTCTGTGTGTGTGTGTTTCATAGTGTACGTTCAAAATGTTTTGGAGGAAACTTTGCAATAGGCATAAATGTCAAGGGGATTTCAATGGGTGCAGGTTGTTGTGTACACGAAGTATGCATTGCACAATGACAGCCATGTCCCACTTCTTTTCTGTGCTCCAAAACAGAAGTCCTCCTATCTGTGGTATTTTTTTGTGCTTGACCCAATTTCGGACATTCTGATACATGCAGCAGTGGTGGTGTTGCAGCAGTTTTGCATTTCATGATTTCACAACTGTAAAAGGCTCCATTTTCAGAAAATTGACAGAAACAAGTGGTGTTATATCCTATCTATCAATCTCCCTGTCTTGAGGAACATGCAGATTGGCAAATCTGCTGAAACAGGAAGTTGGTTGGGTTCTTTACTTTCAGGAGAAGAGGGAGATCCAAGGATACAGCCTGGGAATGGACTTCATCACCAGAGACTGTTGCTACGCTCGACCCTGGATCCAAAACCTCGTGGTTGAACAGGTATGTTTCTGTGTACTGCTAATATTTATTGCTCTTGAAATTTTCCTCCTTCATCTAGTGATAGGACTCAAGTCAGTGTGGTGTTAGATCTCTCCCCTGCAACCACACTTCTTATGTCTCCACCCCCCTGAGTGTTTGTGCATTGCAGGTCGAGCAAGATAGCAATGAAACGAGTTGAACCAGAAGCAGAGGCTGCACTACTAGACCTTGAGTCTTTGTCAGGATCGGCAGAGATCACATTCAAAGTTGCACAGGGACAGAGCTTGGATCAGCAAGTGCAGTTGGGTGTGAAGCTACAGTTGCCATCTGTGGGTGATACGAATCCAACCCATATTGTGCACCTCATCCCCCGCTACATTGTCATAAACAAATCAGCTAGAGCAATCTGCGTGTGCCAAGATGGCTTCCAGGCATGTTCCAATCATCAATTGCTTCCCAAACTGTTTCATGAGTTTTGCAAACTCTGTCTGCAGGAGTTGCTTCAATCTTGCAGATGTAGAAAAGATCTTTCATTACAAGTAGAAAGATGATGTAAGAAGTGGGTACTTTCTAAAGTCCACTTTTGAGTGCAGTCTGCACATATATCCAGTGATTTTAGAAAAGAACTTGATTGGTGTCTGAGATTATCTTCCATTGGGTTGTGGGTTTATCTTCTTTTTCAGGATGATGTACGGGCAGTCATGGTGCTGAATCCTGGAGATAAAACTGCAATGCATGCACAAGTGCAGTCAGACCCATTGAGCACTGATCCAACTACCAATAGCCAACAAACAACCAGTGTTCCCAATGCAAGCCAAAACCCGGCTCTTCCTCTGCTGCTTTCTGTTCGTTTTCGGCCACAAGAGAGTGGGTGGGGTTGGTCAGGACCTGTGTGTGCTGCTTCTTTGGGTTCCTTTTGTGTTAAAATTAGAGGTCAAGGTCAAGGGGGCTACAGCAAGCAATCTGCGGAGACAACAGCATCACAGAAACAAGCCAAGGAAAAGCTATGGTTTGCAGTTGCCGAGGTGCAAGAGGCAAGTCCATCGCTGATTGTGGTGTTTCAAAAGCAGGTAGCTGATGCAATACCATATCGAATTGAGAATGGACTTCGCTCAGGTTCTATTTTGTATCAACAGAAGGTATGGAGACTCAGCTTATACCCAATTCGTCAATTGTGCCCATGATTTTTGTTTTGTTGGTTTCTGACTGGGAGATAAAAGCTCTTTCCTTCAGAAGCTTGTTGCAGCTTGAATGAGGATACTGTTGACTTTTTTGATTAGCAATGTCTCTTGAGTGCTAGCCAACATCACGTCTGAGTCTTCCCATTGCTTCCGGAAAGGCAACAGAAACTCAGGACGCAGATTGTGTATAATGGTTTGCCCAAGTTTTTGGGAAGATTATTATATGCTTATCTACACCCACTGTTGGGAGCTGATGAACTCAGTGGGTAGTCATGGCAGCTCGTCACTGCCGTTCGTGATGAAGGTGATGGTCTGTCACTTTGTGAGCGACTCTCATGAGGTTATGACTGCACTCATTGTCATGTTACCTTTAATTGTTGTTGTGGAGATTTCTCTGCAACTTCATCGATCTCTGTTTCTGACTGGGAGAGCTTGAAGCAATATTTCCTCAAGAAAATGTTTTTGCAGTGGTGGGTTTTCATGACATCATGTCTGGTCTCATATCAGATGTATGATTTCCTCTTTGAGATTTGTTCATCTGTGCACTAAGGTTGGGATGGGGATGTCTCGATATGTGACCAGGGTCTGAACCAACCAGAGGTACTTGAATCAGGTGCTTCAGTGAGCTATGCTTGGGATGATCTGGCTCTGCCCCACAAGCTGGTTGTTACAATTGCTGGTATTTTGCACAAAATCTTTCACTATGTTATGGTATGGTAGACTGAAAATGAAAGGACATTCTCTGGTCTCTTCTGAGGCCATCTTAATCTATGTGGGTGTCTTCCAGAAGTCCATGCAAATTGTCACCTTTTTGCAAATATTTCAGAAGCTTCAAGAACAGCTCATTCGGCATTTGATCTTTCGCAGGAACTCAAATGTGTCGGGAAATCAACATGGACAAGCTGAGGGCTTGGAAATTGTTTAGAACAGCAACACGCAAGAAGGGGTTCATGCTGCAGCTTCCATTTCAGGATGATCCCGGGGAAGTGGAAGAAGACAAAGATGTATTGACTGACACTGAGTTTCTGAATGTTGGGTTTGAAGTCTGTGCTGACGGACCCACCCGTGTTCTCCGAGTATGCAAGGATGCCGAATCTAACAAAAAATCTCAATGGCAGTCAAATATCAAACGACGTCAAACAGAGATGGATGTCCGGGTCCCATTGCTTTGTTTAAGCATTGTAGAACCTGGAAAGCAGGTGTGTGGTCTCTGAGACGGGTTTTGGTTCACCATTTTTATGGTCATGGAAGAATTGTTGTCTAGCTGCTTCTTGGTAAGTATGCAGACAGGATCACTAGTTCAATTGTTCAGCTGCTAGCTTGTGCCCAGGAGCCAGGCTGGAATCTAGGTCTTTTGAGATTAAAATATTTACATTTGTCCAACTGTTGCAGAAAGGTGAAAGCTTACGAGAAGACGCAGAAGAAACAGAACAGGGACCACCAGAAAGAAGCCTTTCATACACACCAATCATTGTTGCCCGCATGACAAGCTTGGTTATCGAGGGTTTGGTTACTGTGGAGAGTACATTGTGCCAGTTCAAAGTTCAGGTATCTACCTACCTATGTGCTCTTCATGGATGCAGATTCTTTGCTGCTGTAGAGGTGTTTTGATTTTTTTCCTTATTCACCACTTCAGACACCCATCAGTCTTTTCACTCCAATACAGAATGTCAATAAAACTTGTTAGATGATTTATATCACATGCTTAATGTGGTGGGTGATGGTGGGACATGGGATAGCAATTGGATGTAGACATTACATGGCCAGGAGCTCCACTTGCACGCATGTTGCGGGTGCATGGACAAGACCGTTTCAAAAAGCAGGGGCAAACTGTTCTACAGATGGCTGCTGTTGTTGCACATCGTGGCACAAATCCAATTCAAATCCATTATGCATCTCTCCTCCTACAGGTAGGTGTTTTTGACCTTTCATCCTTCCCAAACTTGGGGCTGCGATGATTACAGTGTCTTTTCCACATTCATCATATCTGTGGGGATGATTGGGAGTGGTGTATAATACATTGTAATCATGGTTGGTTCTCTGTGTTCTGTTTCAACTCACATAAAAGTTGCTGCCAAGAAGTGCTTTGTGGAGATGAACATGTGGTGAGTGGATTTGTGCAGACAGTGGATCTCAATGTTGATGAGGATACTTTGATGAGGTTGGCATCATTTTACCGCAGCTCACTTGCTGAGACCACAACACCCAGTCGCCTCATTTACTATGACCGCTTTGAGATTCATCCCATTAAGGTGCATCCTTTGCTTTGCTTCTCAGTGTGATCTTTCCATTCTCAATATAGTTATCATAGGTGCTTCACAAGATCATTTGTTAGGAGTTTGTGGGTTCAACAACAGGACATACATTATCAACTCCTCCTCAGTGAACATATTACAAAACCATTTCAAAATGTTAACTTTTCCTTTTGTATGCTCATTGATTTCTCAATAGGGATTTTTTCTGACAGATTGTGGCAAGCTTTATTCCTGGGAATCCACGGGCTGACTATACATCAGCACAGGAAACACTGCGGGCTCTGTTGCATAGTGTCATCAAGGTGAGACTTGCTTCTTTTCTTCTTACAAAGTTATGCCTTTTAAGTTTGCACCCAAGTTGTCCTTTGCTCACAGCATTTCCCCAAAATCAATCTCTCTTGTCCAGCATTTGGAAGTCATACCTGAACAGAATCTGTTGCTACTATCTTCTGCTGCCATCAACTTCTCAGAAATCTTGAGTTTCATTAGCATAAGGAATGAAGGCTTGACTTTTGAGATATTGTTATCCATTTGATATTCAAATGCTGCAAAAATTCCAGATACCTGCCATCCGTGGAACCACAGTGGAGTTGAATGGAGTTCTCTTATCAAATGCCCTGCTGACTTACCGACAGTTGGCTGTGAAGTGTGCACAGCATTACTCCTGGTAAGTAAAAAACCAAGCACAGTAGACTTACAGCATTTTATTTTTTCCAAAAATGTGGTTTCTCTGCTAAAATTTGGAGTGCTTCGCTTTTTGGAGATGCAAAGGATTTCATCACCTTTATTGGGTGGTATATATATATCCAGGTATGCTATGCGAGCAATTTATATAGCACGAGGAAGTTCACTCCTACCACCTGCATTTGCTTCCCTTTTCGATGACTCTGCTTCATCATCCCTTGATGTCTTTTTTGATCCATCCAATGGCTCCATCGATATGCAAGGACTTACTCTTGGTATGGCACTTTGACTGTACATTTTCTGACCTGTGACTATACATTTTCTAGTCTCCCAATGTATCTTTGTTTGCAGCAATTTTTTAACCTGTCAACTGCCAACTCTTGTCTGTGTGTGTGTATTGCTGCCAGGAATGTTCAACATTCTCAGTAAAGGACTGCGCAAGAAAGGACAAGGAGGAACAAGCCGATATCTTGGAGATTTGGAACACACTGTAAGAAAGAATTTCCTGTTTTGCACACTCACTTACTGATATTGTTGACACACTGTAAGGATCTCGCACAAGCAGATAGACAATTGATGGTACTAAATTTGGGATTCTCTACTGGTGGTGCTGTGGTGATAGATGAGGGCAGCTGGATCAAATCTACTATTTGCTGTGGTAACAGAAGTCTCAGATAGTGTGCTGAAAGGAGCAGAGACAAGTGGGTTTGATGGTTTGGTGAGTCTTCTGTGCTTCTTTGCTGTTCTTGAAAATCAAAATGCAGCCTTGACTAGTTTCTGACAGATTTGGTGCTTTTTGTCAGGTGAATGGGTTCCGACGAGGTATTTTGAATGTAGCTATGAAACCTGCCGTGCTCAGGAGTGCTGTCCTGCAGGGAGGCTCAACACGGATTATCAAACTTGACCGTAATGTTGGCATGGATGAGGTGCGTCATTTTTGGTCTTCGGTCACAGCAGAAATTCATTGCAGGGTCTACCACAGGTTCTGCATTCACTGCAGAAATTACTGCAGGTTTTACATTCACTGCAGAATCTACTGCAGGTTGTGTATTCAAGGCAGAATCTACAATTGGGTTTAAATTAAAAAGCTAGAAATTTGTTTCCAAAATAATCTGAATAGCCACCTTCTAGCATGCTGATGTGCCACCCATTTCTTCTCACTTGTTATCCTTGTTCTTTACTTCCTGTTAGATTTCAGTTTCATTAACATCTTTCTCGATTCTGTGAGATGAAATCCCCTGGGGAGGACATAACAGTTTCTGTAACCAAGTCCCATTACATGGTGACAAAAATAGCATTACTGTCTCTATTGTAGTTTACTGGATATGCAGCTCATTTGGTGATGATGGTGGGTATGCAGGTATATATTGAGGGCTACCTGCAAGCCATGTTGGATGCATTGTTCAAGCAAGACTATTTGCGGGTCAAAGTCTCTGATGATCAGGTCTCTGCAAATTTTCTTACTTCAAAATTGTTCTCAAGTGTCTTTGTAGAGACAATTCTTTTGATAACTTTTTTGAGTAATTTGTTTCTACTTTGATTATTGCCTTTTGTAGATGCAATTCTCAAATGACTTTTTGCTTCTCATTTTTTCCAAATACAGTGGAAATGTGTGCAATCGCACAGTTTCTGTACACCATCAGCTGTTAAGGTTCCAATTTTTTCCCTAGCCTAATGGTGATATGGGCAATCCCCATCATTTCAGGTGCTGCTCAAAAATCTTCCACCTAACACAGCTCTCATGGAAGAGATTATGGGAGCTGTGAAGAGTTTCCTCATTGGAGAAGGTCTTCTTGTTGGCGAGTCTTCAATGTCTGGTGCTCGTGCATTTCGGCGAGGAGGAAATGTAGGCCACCATTTTCTTGAATACAACCTTCATTTTTCTGATTGATCATTTGTCCTGATTTAACTCTGAAAATATCCATACTGAAATATACCCATACTGGAAATATATGGGAACCAACACAGTTGAATTGTTTTCACTTGATATTATATTAGTGCCTGTGGAAAGGGTTTTTTTAAGCACAGATCTCCTCACAGTGCATTGAAAATGTTGGATGTGTAAATTGGGTGCAGGAGCGGAGATTGGGTCCAGCTTTGTTGGCCCTTTCTGAGCAGCTGCTAGTAGTGATAGTGGTACGAGGCTTGCGGAGACAGGCCATCAGAGTTTTGCACTTGCCACGAAATGACCAAGGCAAGTCACAGCAAGAAAAAATGGAGGAAACAGAGAAAGAAAAAGAAAAAGCTGCTGTGAATGAAGAACAGCAAGAAGGCACAGGTCTTCGTGTGAGACACGCAGTGACCAACTTTGTGATCTCAAGTGCATTAGCCTACTTGGACGGTCGATTGTGTCGCCACATTCCTAACACATTAGTGCGCCGCATTGTTAGTGGATTTCTTCTCAGTTTTGTTGAGTAGAATCCAAGCATTAGAAAGATGTATATATCCATACCTTGTGAATTTGCTTAGGATTTGGAAACCGTTAGTTAGTGCTTGAAATTTTTCAATAGCACTTTTCCTGTTCCTAGTTTGTGAAGGAAAGATGTATATGGAGTGAGTTTTTTACCTTGATACAGATAGTCAAAGTGGCAAAGGTTTAATCAGGGTGCGGGTTTTGAAACTATTTCTCTAGTGATTTGGTTTTTGGATTTCAGCTCTACATGTTATGGGTTCCAGAAAGTACATAAATTGTCAATTTTGCCAATTCAAAGACTACTAGTGTACTATTTCCAATTCTTTTGAAATATGTCTGATCAAGGCATTGTCTTGCCAACACAATTTCAAGCAAAACATTTTTCAACACATGCAATTCCACTCTTGTTGAATTCTCTATTTGCTTTTGACGGAACAGAAACATCCCATGAGAGGTGTTTAAAATGAACAAACTACAGAAGTTTAAATGACTAATATGCTCTCTCCCTAAAACATTTTCAGATTGATGTGTGCACTTTGAAGGGATGACGTGCAATTTTTAACTGTCTGTTGTGCACTCATTCTCATGTCCAATTCTCCTGTTCTAATGCCAGCATACTACAGCTTTGCTGAATGTCTGCATTAGCAGCACAAAGAGGAGAAAAGTTGTGAGCTGCTCATGAGTAGAAATGTCAACCACATCAGCTTCAAACAGCACCAGCTTCAAACCTGTTGATTTCTTTTTCATGTCAAGTGGAATATTAACCTATCATCAAGCTCGAGCGACAAATGAATAGCAACAAACTCATGCTCCTGCTATTGATGCCCTCTTTTGGAGTCCCAAAGAATAAGTATACACAGCTGTTTTAAGGCAACTTTCTGCAAGGTAATGGCTTGCAGAGATTTCCTTCACACACTGAGAACTGGAAATCACCACATATTTTTTATTTTTCAAAAACCTAGATATACTTCTTGTGACCTGGATGAGGCCGCGCTAACTGGAACAAGAGTGCTCATCACAGTTGTAATAATTCCAAAGAGTGTATTTCAACAGCCCATTACCCACTAACCTGACCTGTTTCTAAACCTTTAATCTAATTGAACCTATCAGAGCACAGCTAGTCTCTCTTGACTGCTGGTTGGCCAATCAAGCACTAATAGAATACAAGTGGTTTTAAAACTGAACAATATCACCTCAATTAACTGATGGAAATGTGAAAATGCTTCTCCCTTCGGGACTACCTAATTATAAGTAATGAAGCAAGAAAAGTATAGAAGCTTGCAGAGAGTAGAGGTACACAAAAGTGGTTAGCCACACAACCTCTCTCCAGTGGAATGTGCTACAGAATACCATTTAACACTCGTTGGTAGTAATCATACTGTCGTGTTCGCCAGGCATCCAAGCTGCTGCTGATGAGGGACAACACCAATGAAACACATTGCTGAACACCACAGAGAACACAGGTAACCATCAGTTTTTAGAACTTGACACATGAGTGAAAGTGAAGAAAAAATACCCGAAAAACAGTAGCTGTCAGTGATTCAACAATTGCAAAAGAAATGCCCTTTGATAATTGCAACAACACATGGAAGTAAGTTCTTTTAGGTAGGGACTGTACCTCCTCTGTCAGGCTCAGATGAAACCGCTTGCGCAAGTTTTGCATGGTCCGAGGGCCACCTTTAAAACAGGGGCATCCAGAATCCTGCACTTGCAGAAGACCAAAAAGAGAGTCAGGTGCTAACATGGAACAAATGCAGAGAGTAGACGTACACAACTCAACAAATGCAATTTCAGTCAATTTCACTCTGATGAATTCAACCTTCCAGGATAGGAAAGAAATTGATGACACTAGCAATGAAGAGGGTGCAGCACCTGCATCATCTCCACAAGCAGGATGATACGTTCTGCATGCTTCCGACATGTCAAGAAGCCCTGGATACACAACACCTGTCCAAGATGCACATACACAGCCCTCATTAGAACAAAACTTTCTTAAGCCTATCTTTGCAAGAAGGTCCTCTTTGCGTTATGAACAAAAAACTACCCTCAAGGCCAAGAAGTTATCACAGGGTTTACAGGCAACACTAGGTTAAAACAATATGCACCTCAACTTTGAAAACTGTTGTATACAAACAGATGAATAGCTGCATGCAAAATCCAGTACTTCAACACAGTCAACTGACAGTCTAGCCAATAAGTATCACAGCCCCCACAGGGAGCAGAATCACCACCTTGAAGTAATCAAAGAACTCACTCGCAGTACCCTCTGCATCTGAGTCCATAACCTGATCCAACCACCCATCATGCATAATCACATAACAGGAAAAAGGGCCATGAATAAAATTCTAGTAACATGGAAGAAAATTTATGATCAGTGCAGCCAAGGTTCACCTCCAGAAGCTCTCGTGTGAGTTTGAAAGGTGCACTCTCAAAGTTGACTCCACCTGGGGAATTTGAAAGCATGAACCCAAAATCAATATGGATGATATGGCCATCTTCATCAAGCAGGAGATTTGCATTGTGCCTATCCTTCACCTGCCACAATCAACCAGCACACCAAATAAAGATGTCATGGTCAACATTCTCAATAATGAAAATTAAATCAATCACACACAAATAGATAGATGTATAGAACTCAAATTTCAAGAGTCTTTAACCAGAAAAGTAACTCCAGAGCATACCTCAGTATTGACAGTCGTTTCATAGTGTTTAACACGCTACTTATACATATAGTGTCTCCAAGATGGTGAGCTTCAATGAATAATACTCAACACAGTTGATACTAAATATATTCAAAGCAGATTTTTTTATCACTTCAGTGCTTGTTTAAAGGGATATACTCACTCAAACAGAAGCAAAAGATCACCTGAAGGAAATAACACAAGATTGAATAGCCAGCCATGCTCTCCACAAAGTTTCTCTGCAAGATATGAAAAAACCATACAATGCATCAGGATTTCAGATTAGTTGTGTAGCCTCAAAGGAATCCAATCAAGAAAGAAATTGACCCAAGCCAAAGGCAAGATACTTTTTGTCATGTCAGTTGGGGACAAAGCATAGGAATGGACAACAAGAATACTTGTGGGAAAGTAGATGCAGAACCTGAACAATGAGACAGCAATAAACATTAGACATAATCAGTTTCTGGAATGTGCACAACAGTAGCCAGGCATCTGACAAAAGAAAATGCTAAGGGTAAACCTGTGCAAGTTTGAATGATGGAGAACCCTCCTCATACTTTTTGCAAAAGAAATCCCGTAAACTTGCTAGGTTTGAATTCCTACTTTTAATTGCATGGATTGAAGCCTGCCAAAATCAACCACTTTTCACTTCTCCAATATCACTTCATACAGCTCACATAAAACTTATCTGTAACTTGTCTATGTGTTGAAATGCAGCAACCAGGAATAGCACAAGTTTCAATTAAAGTGGAAAACTGACCTAAGATTATGCAGAGTGCCTTCCAAGAAACTACAGCAAGCTTAATCAAGTGAAACAGATGAACTTATTCGAACCACAATCTTACGGAACATGAAAGTGTGCTCACCGTGTCATAGATGGTTTCAATCAGTGCTGTATGCGACGAGGTAACAAGTACTTCATATGGGCGCAACCAGAGAGGAAGACCAGCTTCCTGATAAATATCTGGGAGGTTCAAATCCAATATCAGCTATTTCAGACCACATCCAAAGCCTTGGCATTAAGCACAAGTGAATTTACCATCCTATGTCATCATAAGGGACTTCAAGTACTGGCCAATGCATTAAACTAGAACATGCAAGAAAAAAATACTACAATATTGAGAAATATGAAAAGCTGTATTTGGCCAGTGTTTCTCTCTTTATGGCAGGTACAGGACTTTGTTCTGGACAGAGACATCCCCAAGATGGCATGGTAAAAGAACTAAGAGAAAAATACAGCCTTCTGCAAATTTCAGACCAGACAACAAAAGCCACATCAAATGGATACCATGCTGACAGCTGAAGTGGCTGAGCAGAAGTAGAAGAAAGATGTAATAATACATTGAAGGCCAAGAAAAGAGACTCTTACCATAAAAATGGGCAACAAGTTGCACTGCTAGATGCTCTTGTCGGCAGTCGTCTCCACTCTTGACAATCATCTGCAACATCATACACAAACAACAGAAAGGTAAGTGGTTATCCAATTTGAGCCAAACAGGAAATAAGAACCATGAAATCCAGCAAAAATCGGCATGGGTATTATTGTCTTACTGAACGAAGATCCCAGTCTGAGTTTGAGCTCCATTTTGAAGTCCTCCGTATCCGTTCCTTTTTGTTCTCCCAAAGCTCACCAGCTAGTGCATCGGTGGCCTTCATGTTCACCCCTACCCTTTCCTGCTGTGACACAGAGAGTCCCACAACACAGTTTCTGAAGCCACTACTCCAACCTTATGAGAGACTGAATGCATCAGAAACACTGTATGCATACTGGTTCAGGGTTACTGAGAATCAAGCTCTATGGAACAGTTATAAAGCCAGACCATTTCAAAACATCAGTTGGAAAATTTCTATCAACTCAAGATTCTTAGCATACAACTATATTGTCTGAAGTCATGGGGAGACTGCATACCCACAATCTGAAACAGAAAAACAAACTCATATGACGATATCCTGAGGTCAAACAGATTCCCAAAATCAAAACAGCATACACAAAGAGAAGCAAAGCTTGATGAAGTTGCAGAGAAATCTCCACAACAACAATTATAGGTAACACAACAATGAGTGCAGTCATAACCTCATGAGAGTTGCTCACAAAGTGACAGACCTTCACCTTCATTACGAATGGCAGTGACAAGCTGCCATGACTACCCACTGAGTTCATCAGATCCCAACAGTGGGTGTAGATAAGCATATAATAATCTTCCCAAAAACTTGGACAAACCATTATAAACGATCTGCATCCTGAGTTTCTGTTGCCTTTCTGGAAGCAATGGGAAGACTCAGAGGTGATGTTGGCTAGCACTCAAGAGACATTGTTAATCAAAAAAGTCAACAGTATCCTCATTCAAGCTGCAAAAAGCTTCAAAACAACAACACTAAGAGAAGCAAAGAAAGGAAAAAACAGAAAAGAAGAGAACTGGCTCATGATAGACTCCAAGGCAGTATATGAAAAAACAAGAACCTTTTGAGCTATAAAGCCTTAAGAACCTCAACAAACAATGTATCTTCACAAGTACTAAAATTTCTCAATACTTACAATTCAAGTCAAGCTGAAAACAATTGAGATGACCCAATAATGTGGCTATAGATTCTTCAGTACTGACAATATGACAGTGACCAATCTGTAAACATCCAAAAAGAGACCTAACACTTAAGAAAAGAGAAAACCAGACAAAAAACAAAGCTGACAAGTGGTTGGAACAACAGTGATGGTCATTTACATATAATGTTTAACAGCAACATGTATGGCCCTGACAGCCTACATAACATCTCAACTGACATCATCAGTTCCCAGTGACAGGAGGACATTCATGTCAAACATTAACCAACATACTGAGTTCTGTCTCAAGAGCAGCAGTAACAGGAACACTCAAATTTTCAATGCACATCATCATCATCATCATCATCATCAACAACAACAACAACAACATCTAAATGAGAAAGGGAAGACCAAAAACCCCAACAAAAACCAAGGCCAAAAGATGAGAATGGAAGAACCCAGCAATGAGAAGAGGAAGATCTGAGAGAGAAAGAAGATGTAGAACTTTGTGAGCAAAGACTTAAGAGGATAAAGTGGCCTTAGAAATTTTGAATTAGGATCAGGAAGGCTTTGAAATGATCATTTTGAAGATTCCAAAGCCAGAGACACCAAACAGAAATCTTTCTTTGTTGAGTGATCCTCTGGTTGAATTTCAAAGAAACTATGAAAAGTAACCTTTTTTCTTCAACAGACCAATTGAGCTCACTATGTGACCCACAAATAACTCTTTGGAGCTATGCAACCTGAAGAATCCATAAAACTGACTATTGACTATACTCAAAATTTCACATAATCTGAAATATTGGAATTGGAAAATGAGGATAAGTCATATTAAATACCATCATATTCTGGCTGAAAACACTTGTAAAAAAATGCCAATGCTTTAAGTCAAAAAATCTTGGGATATTGCTAAATCCATGAAATTGCAAGATAAGCCACTAGAAGTAGAATAAGCTGACGAAATGAATTAAGGTATATGGCACCACCAACAGTCTTAGCATAGGTGCATGAAGGGAGAAACCCAAGTGTCTCAAGAGTAAACAGATTGTTCACAAGTTCTTTCTAAGGATAACTTATAAAGAAAAACTGGATAGGAATTCGATTTAAGATCATCCAAAAAGTCAAACTCAGAGGAGAAGAGGTAGAAGTAAGGCAAAAAGACTGCACAATTAGTACCATTGTGATACCAGTTGACTGACCAGAATAGGAACAACTTAGCTAACAGGAAATCTCATTACAAAGATAAAACTGCAACAATTGCTAATTTGAAGCTATGGAGAAATTCCAGACCTAATCTGACTCCTTATACAACCAAACATACTTGAAGTTAAGAGCTGACCTGTGAACCTACAAAATACTGAAATGATAGGATCACATCCTATCAAAGGCTATATTGACAAGAACTTCCAGTCCCAGTCTGACGGGTTAATCTTGGTTTCAACTACTCCCAAGGAATCTCTAAGAACTAAACTGTTCTCAACACAGATATCAGCTTCTTGTACCTTGGCAGCCTACAAGTCATTCACCATCAGCAAGATAGCTTCATAGAAGGAGATTGGCCATTTAGAAACTTCTTCTCTAACAGAAGTAGTACTAGTTGTATGTAAGCTTCATAAGGTTTTGTGAACCTTCCAAACCACACAAAGAAAAGGAAGACAAGGGCCACACTACGCCTTAACATATTAGCTGCATTGAAAGAGCTACAAGGACTTTGAACTCCAGATCTCACAAACTAGGCTACACATAACTGACTTCCATAGAATTGATCTCATTGAGAACTGAACCAATATTATGCTTCTTACAAACAAACACAAAGTTATTACTACATTTCTCAACATAGGTAAAGAAGAAAGGGCACTGGAATCCATAAAGGTGTTTGGAATCAACATGACCGAAGTGACAATTATAAAAGTTAGGAAATTGGAACAATCACAATCAATACTCAAAAAACCTTCTGGACTTCCAAGAGGCTCAAGCCCCTAGCAATTACTCTATCAGTTAAAGAAATATGACCTAAAGATTTGATGTGTATTCAAGCAAACTAGGATAAACAGCAAGCTTAGTGCCCATGGGAATCCAATTGGTTTAATGACCACAATCGAGCAAAAAGTCAGCAGTTAGGAAACTGAAACCAACCAACTAAATTTCTAAACAACAATTTCTACAAAAGGCAATGGAAATCTGAATGCACAGACCTCAGATTGTGGTACAGATGGTGCTGTGCCACTCTTCTTCATGGGAAGACCAGGTGGAGCTTCTCCCTCAGCTACAGCAGCCTGCCAGAGAATAACACAGAATGCTTAATTATGAATGCTGAAGAATCCTAGAATGGAAACTCCACTTAAGGGAATGTAAATACATATTAGCACCCACAAATAGCAATTCAACAAACTGGAAATTGCAGGCCTTCCATATACTTGCTCTGTTAACTCACATGCACAGAAGCCACAACGGCAGACACTATAGCAAATGCAGCATGGTATGATCAAAGGTCCAACCTCCTCGATAATGGTTATCTGTGAATTCATGTGGAGTTGGCAAAATCTGTTATAATGACTGCTTCATAAAGAGTAAGAAGTTACCCTTGACTAACAACTACAGGACATTACCAAAGATCTACACCCAATCACAAGAATGTTCCTCCAGCTGGTATCCAGTTCCTGTGATTAACTACTATACCTTGCTCAGGAATCCTATTCATGGCTGCACCAATCACTCCTTATATGTTTCCCTTACTTAAAAAATATCTTTCATAAGGATAGAGAAATCTCCATTCTCACGATGAAGGAAAAACAGCAAGGTTAACACTTCCTCAGGAAGCCATAGAAAGAACCAACAAGGAAAGACAGAACAACCAGAAAATAAAAAACACACACAGGTATGAACAAATGTGCCAGTCGCACACCTGTTCAGGGACCATCAACAGTAGTATGTATGATAGTGACTTAACTACTACAAATTCCCCACTGACTTCATCGGCTCCATACAGTGGGTAAAGGCCAGTGACAAGCATCAACCTGTGAACTGAGTTTCTGCTGCAATATGGGAAGCAACAGGAAGACTCAGCCATACTACTGGCTAGCAACAGACCACAACAAGCAGGATGGAAAAAATAAATAAAGACCAACAGAAAGGGAAAGAAAAAATAAAGGAAAGGAGAACAGGGAAAGACTAAAAACAAGTGGGCTTACAAGAAGCTCTCCAGTTACAAGACCCAAAGCAAAATCATTTTGAAAACATGAAAAGCGGAAATTCCAAAAAGGAATTTTTCTTTAATAAGCAACCCTATAGTTCTCTTTAGAAGAATTTTTGAAGGGTAGCCTTTTTACCTTCAGAAAGACAATAAGACTGACCATCTGAAAGACAAAAAACTTCTTACAACTACAAAGCCTCAAGAATCTGTAAATTTGACTATTGATAACCCCCAACTTCACAGTCATAAAGATGTTGGAATGAACATGAGGCATTCTAATCATTTCAATACCTGCATACTCTGGTTGAGAGCGTTTGTGAAGAATGTCACAGGATTAACCTTGACGACTTTGTCTCACAGCTAGATCCAAGAAATTACAAGAGAAGCCTTTAGATGTACAATTCAACTCACAAGATGTTTTTGGTTCCCTCGCTTAAAAAAGCACACTGTACTTGCTCTAGGACTAGAAGTGTTCACTTTGCAAAAGACTGCTTCACAGTCACTTACTTTAACTTCATCCATTGCAATTTTACTTGGAACTCGTCGGTGCTCCTTTCTTCGAGCAGGCTGCTCCTCCTCAACATCTTCCATCTTCACTCCTGGCACCACTGACAATGTAACACTCACCCATTCCTCACCATCCACCTTATCATGACCCTGCACCTGTAGGCTTTGTCCATCTCTTGAGCTGTTCCATGCATCACTTCCAACACCGCTTTGACAGCATACACTCAACAAACCTGTTCTGATATCTTCCACCTCCTTAGATCCTCTTGGTCCTGCTTCTGAAGAACTATCCTTTACTCCAGTTTGATTGTCAACCATACTACAAAGAGTTGAATTGCTGCAAGGTCCTAGTCCCTCTTCAATATTGGGCCCTCTACAATTGGTATGCATGTTATTTCCAAACACTGTCCCCATTTGTTCACCAGCAGGTTCTCTATTAGCTGCATGACAACTTCTCCCAAGAGAAACTTGTGGAAGCTCATTTCCAGTCCCCACTCTGCATTCTGGCTGTGCAATATCCACTCCGGAGGTTTCTTGCTTCCTCAATTGAACTGAAAAGCTAACATCCACCACTTTCAATTTGGTCTCCCAAAGGTGTGCCATTGCCAGATCAATTGCCTTAGAAGCTGTACGAAGAAGTTGTTGTGTGTTTGGCTGTTGGATGTCAGGTTGAAGAGGATAAGCCCAAGGTGGAGGACGCTGCAGCTGGGCATCACCACTGGCAAGGGGTATCCCCCGTCTGGCTAACTTCACACCTGTACCTGAATCTTTCTGATCCTTGTTTTGACTACTGCTCATAAGCCAGAAACACAAAGACACAGGAGTTAGCTGAAAAGGAATCTCTGTGATTGTATGAGTCAAACTAACATGAAAGAAGTGGAGAACTAGTGAAGAATCCATGCAGACAAGAAAATTGTAAAGACATAGCAGTAAAGAAGTTTATGGCACAGACAATGCTAATACCCACACCCTCCACTATGGCCATAATTGTAGCACATAATTAGTGGAGGGCTCAGATGCAAAGAATCAGAGCCATGAAGGTCAAGCAACACCAAAGCTGTGAAATCATAAGTAAAGGCTTCTGATTTCACTGCTATCCAGCATGCAAAACTGATGCTAAAGTGTAATGGGCATATCTCCAGATCCAAAAATTACTCTGTGTCTTTGAGTCATCTTCTGGCAACTCAATCAGTCAGCAATTTAGCCAAAGAAGATATTTCATGCAAGCATAAACAACAAACAATTCAAACAGAAGAATGATGAAGGAAACTGCAAACCTGTTAGCTTCACATTTGAGAACCTCCACACATATCAAATATGGTGCTTTCTCCCTTGAATTCAAGAGAACAAAATCATCCTCAGGGATGTGCACAACTCGATACAAGCCCCTGCCCATGGGGAAGCACACCCCTGCTCCATTCCCATGCAAAACTCTCTGAGATCGGTAGCTAAAGGTTTACTTAACAGTCTCCAAGCATGAAATGACTTTTGCCACATGGACTCTGAAAATTTTTGATAAAAACAAGAACTGGCTCAAAACACATCAAGGACTCGACAGATGATCAATAGCATGTATCTTATGTCAAACCTGCTTAGCAACCAAAGTCAACAAACAACAACTGGGCTGAGCTAGTGTTCAGAAGCAGAAACTGAGAGCTAACAAAAGATTTCTCAGTCTAAACTGTACAGATGAAACCCCAGAGTGGCCCACCTCCATCATTTTCTGCAGCCACAAGATGATGATTGAGTTCCACAAGTGACTGCCACAATAATCAAACAGAACTCTGCATTAGAACACACACTGTATTAAAGTTCACTCTTGCTAGCATAGCAGGGTAACATGATTTTGCAGTGTTTTATAAGGACAATCTCTTTCACAAGGGTTTCAAGACCCAACAACAGCAGGAAAATCCCATCAAAAGCCTGTTGCCTGAAGACAAAGGTGTTGAGACATCTGATGAGAAAAAACTCACAACACAAATGAGGCCAACTGAACATGGATGTACTATGTGTGTCACCATCAAACTACGAATGTATAATTGGCTGGGTGACCAAGTTGGGAAAATGAGATAGCAACCATACTTCCCGGAGAGCTTGGTGACGATCTTCCATTGGAAAGATATCTGCAAGACCTGATGACGTCTCACACAGGGACTGCACAAAGTCTAGAGTTGCATGAAAAACTCCTTTCCGTATGTGAAATAAGGAATACTTTGGTAGAGGTGGTTTTTCTGATGACTTGTCCGCCTTCACTGTCCTACGTTTTGGAGACCCAGGCCGCTTCTGCACCAATTTAATTCACATAAAACTCAGCAGAGTCCCTCTGTTGTTCATATAAACATAAACCTTCAGCATTGGAACCAATTTGGCATAGGAGGGAGGATACAATCCTACAATCTCAAGGCACAAACTGATTCTTCAAAGACACATTGAACTCACCATGAAAGACCTTCCAATGTCAAAAAATGAAGAATCTGATGATGGCAATTTCCAACTGCCAGAGCCTGTTGAGACTTTCTCCACTGCCCTCCCAGCATCCCATTGTGGTATGTCTGATGCTTTATCATCATCTACCTCATTAAGGCCTTTTTTGGTCATACTGACTGTTTCTGCACCCTGATGTTCTGCAGCTGCACTTTCCATGGATCTAGAGTCCTTCACCAGGCCATCTGCCTCATGTGTGTGGTCCTTCCCACGAAATATAGACATTCCACGCAAGCTGTCATGCACGAGATTCCCATCATTTGATCCATCTGTGCTATCATGACTCAAAGAGAGGGATCCAATGTCATCTGATAAAGAGCCTCCTTCTTCATCGCCACGATCTTTGAACAGCCTTCTCAAGAAGCCAGAAGGAGTCATTGATGGCACTACAGGATCTCCCTCTCGTCGCACACTAAAGAACTTCCCACCATCTTCCACTGTCCGATTTAGGAAGAGCCGCTTGAAAAAGTTATCATTGCCTGGACTAGTCTCTGGATTAATAACAACTGGATGCTCTAGCTCACTCAGAGCCCCTGCCACTATGTCCTCTTCAGGATGAACCTGTCGAAATAACCTCCGAAAAAGGAAAAACTCTGGGCCTTCACCATCTTCCCAGTTACCACTACCCTTTTCCTCTTCCTCATTCTTCTCACGGAAAAGTTTTCGGAAAAACCCATCCTTTTCATCCTCATTGCCTGCAGCTTTTTCCTCTGCATCAGGCTTATCACGGAAAAAACGGCGAAAAAACCCTTCAGAAGTCACCAGCTCATCACTGCGAACCCCTTTCTCATCCTCATCCTTGTCCCTGAACAACCGCTTGAAGAAGCTCTCAGAATCAGTCTCCTTTATAGCCCGCTCAGTAGCAAACTCCTCCTCTTCCTTCTCCTCCTTCTCCTCCTTCTCCCTGAATTTCTTCATAAAAGCATCACGGACCTTCGTAGTGGGGATGAACTTCTTCAGAACCTTCAAAGATGATTCTGTCTCATCAACGGGAGGTCGATTTGCCTCACGAAAGCCCTCATCAGCCATTGTAGGCAATGGAACTGGAGGTGGGGTGCGTTGAGGGGGTGTAGTTGATGTTAAGGGAAGCAATCGACGAGAAGAAAGGATTGCCTTGAATACACGACTCTTTGCACCAGGACTGCTAGCAATTTTCTGTGGTCTAATCAAGGTGGGCCAATCACCCTCCAAAGCAGCCATCTGACACCTCTTCTGCACCTTCAATATACTCTCGCTGTCAACCGTGTCCTCAGCCTCAGCCATAAGAAACCAGTGGACCTTAGTTGCAATGCGAAGGGACTTTGCACACATGTCAACAATGTACTTCTCCAGAGATGGACTAGGCATGTGAAGTACCATATAACAAAGCTGGAAGAGGTAACTCTCAATACCCGAGAGAGGCAAGCTATACATCCGGTTACAGAGGTAGTCTCTGACACCTGAATGCTCATACTTATACAAATAGCTGACTGCAATCCACTCACAGAAGAACGCAGAATCAAAGAACCGGATGAGCCAGCCATTGTCTCCAGTGGCACTGGGGGTCTTCACAATCTCTTTTGGACCCTCATCTGTGTCCAGACCAGCACGTCCTGTGTAGCTGAGGAGACGAACCATGGGCCCTTCTTGCTGATGACCTTTCCCCAACAACATGTCTGTTCCCTGCTGGGCAATCTGACCATGCGTCACTGCCCTTCCTGCTTGGTCATATAATAGCACTACAAATCCTGTTGACAATATATCACTCACAACAAATGTAGCTGCCTCCTTTCTTGCACAACTAAGTCCAGAAAGTTTCTGTCATTGAGTCACTTGTCCCAATCAGTTTTGCAAAGACACTCCTCCATGACGTCATCCTGAGGGTACAAGCATTGCACACTGTTGCAAGGGAAACCAGATCTGTAGATTCATCATCCAGTCATCCAATGAAGAGGAATTGGAATTCCATTGCCCTTTTTGCAACATGCTCCAAGAAGTCGATGCAGCATTTATCCATCAGTCATAATTTCACTATTGTCGATCAGGAAATAATTCCAAATGTTTTGTATTGGAGAAACCTTTAAGCAAAAGTGCAGATTGCAATGCTCCTTGCTGCACACACACTTGAATGCTGTGTGCGAAAGTAAACTAAAGCAGATGAAGGTGTCATTTAAACCAATCAACAAGTTGATCAGATCTCCACAAACCTCACATTTGTTTTCTGATGTACTTCCAACAGTTGTCACAGGGCAGTAGAAGAAAAAAACCAGTGCGTTGGATTCCTGGGCCTAGAACTTGCTGCTGACAACTCCTCCTGATTTAGAGAGAGTCCCACAGTCGCAGGTTGCCAAACTAGGGCTTCCAGTCCACCGTCCCTTCTTTCCTTCTTCCCTTCTCAGGCATGCCCACATAGACTAACCTCCTGCATACCAGACATGTTACAAAGATCAGCAAAAACAGTGTTGCAGCAATAGCATGATAGTGCAGCAGCTTTCCACCCCCCTTTTTCCCAAGGCCAAATCCATTTCCTCAACAAACTGTTTCTCAAGATTGTTCAGCAAAACTTCTCTCCTCTTTTCTCTCTCTCACTTTCCCTAATACATGGAAGTGTCATTACACGAGATTCGCTCCCTTTCAGAGACTTCGCTTCTTTTGTTCCCTGAGCGAGAGAGCTCATCCCAACACAGTGCACCAAATTTCAAAAAAACCCCCAGAGTCTCACTCGTGACTGGACTAGCAGCAGCAGCAACAGTAGCAGGAAATGAGACTAACTTTCTCAAGCAACAACAACACACAGAGAGGCTTCATAAATACATCCCCCCCCCCCCCCCCCCTTTCCCCGGGGTGCACAACAACCAGAAAAAAAGCGTCAGAAAAGCATCGACTTTCCTGAAAACAACAGACCTAATAATCAAAAAACCCTCCGCAACAGCACTAAAATTCCCACAAAATCACCTTTGTCTCTGGACAAAAATACACAACAAACACACCTCATGAACCCACCTCTACTCCACCACCACGAGCAGCCCTGAATTTCACGCCATCACCGAAAGAGAAAGCCGGCAACAAAGTGGGGGAGGGGAAACAAAACAAAGAAGTATTTGGAAAACCCAAAAAACACCAGATATCGAAGAAGCATGTAGGATCAAAGTACAAACCAGCGACCAGAAGAGAAGGGGAAGAAAGAAGAATGAGACAGAAACAGAGACACAGTGACAGAAGAGAGAAACAAAAGAAGAGACAGAGAAGGTCGAAAGAATCGGAGTGGAACCTGAAACACAAAGAGAGTGCGCGGCACAGGCGACGCTGCTGCTGGCCCGACACCTCTGCTGTTGTCGTTGTTCCAGACCAAAACACACGCGCGGGGAAGAAGAAGAAGGACAAAACATGAGCGGCGGGTTGCGATGGCGACCAAAAAGAGTGTACAATGCGCCGCTGCGAGATTGCGAGCGAGGGAGAGAGAGAGAGAGAGGAACGGGGGAGGGGGGGAGAGAGAGCGCGCGCGCGCCGGGGGGGGTCGGAACTACTACCCGGAGGGTATTAATCAAGTACCCTCAAATGCTTGGGCTTGGATGCTAGTGCCCGGTGGGTACTTGACAAGTACATCTCTAGGCCTGTACAGTATTCGGGGTTGGCGCTGGGTACCCGCTTGGTTGGTTTTTCTTTTTTCTTTTTCCCTTTTTTGGGGCAGTTATTGGCAGCCTGTTAGTTATGTTTTAGCACTTTTAGCTCTATTAAAAACTAAAAGAAGTGCTAAAATTATGTACTCTTTTTGGGATTTTTCAAAAGCAAGAATGCAACCAAAATACAAGAATGGTCGCCAATTCTCTATACATGGATCAAGTAGAGTAGTCAAAAACATAGAACAATGTTTTTTTAAAAATTTAATTTTAATATATAGCTTGTAGTCAAATTTGGCCAAATCTTTCTTTCTTTCTTTCTGTGCATCATTTGCCAATTTGGCTACAATACAAAATTCACCCCCCCCCCCCAAAAAAAAGAAAAAAACACACTGGAGGGGTATCTGACGGGTATTCACATAGAAAATATATATGGAAAAAAGAGATGGGGCATTTTGAAAAGTAAAATAAAATGCCCCACTGGAGCAGGTGTTTAGCATTCTGAAATGCTGTGCTTTTTTGCAGAGGACAGATTCCACTTGATAACCCCCCCCCTCCCAAATATACTAACAACATGTTTGCCCAACAACTTCCTTGTGTGAGTCTCAAGCCATAAGAAAGAGGTTTTTTTCCTTCACAAATTTCTTGGCTTTCTTTCTTATGCTCTCATCTAAATTGGGGGGGGGGGGGGGGGAAAAAACTCCCTACTACTACCTACTACAAGAAATTATGGCCATTTGTAATCTATCTACCTAGAGTTCCCAACCCATCTTGTGTCCCCAGTGCTCTTTTCCAACACTTTTTGTGTAATGATTTATGAGCATTCCGTTTGTTTTTTTTTTTTTTTTTTGGTAGTGAATACACTAACTACTCCTCCGTATGCCATTGTTGTGCAGCTCTTTGATTTTTGTTAATAGCCTCCACTTTTGATTCTTTTTTTTTAATTTTAGAAATCAAAGATCGTCCAGTTTGAAAAAACAAATCAAAGAGCCTCCTCCAATCCCAATTCTTTCAAAAAAATGTGAAGAATTATAGATAGAACATGTAGTTTCAAATTTTTGAAAAAACTTTGCCATTTTTTTTGTGAAAGAACCAGCCAGCAGTTTGGAGTAAAGTTGTTTGCCCCAATTCTTTGAATATATTTTTTATTAGAACCTCAGTTCAGAGTGAAAAACTAGTTCTATGATTCCTTCAGATGAGAATCGTATCGTCCATGATCGAACAAGAGCGTCAGAGTCTTTGATTTTTTTTTAGAACCATTAGTCAAAATGTCCAGGTATATACCCCAAACCCTTACTCCCCCCCCCCCCCCCCCCCCCCCAACCCATACTTGCTTGGAAAAAGAGAAATCCACCCAACACCCATCATGACCATTTATCTTACTTCCGAGAAAAATAAATAAAAATAATTTTAATTTCAAAAAAATTTGCACTACAACATGTGCTTTTTTGATGGGTTTCACAACCAACCCGGCATTTCACCCCCAAAAAAAACCTAAAAAGTAAAAACCTAAAAGCAAAAAAGGGAGAGGAGAAGTCAGTGTTGTAAAGGAGTATTAAAAGACTAGAAAAGCTCGATCGAAACATAAGAGTCAGCTGATTAGTATGTAGCCAAGCTTTAGTTGGGGGTAATAAGTATAATAAGTATAGTGCCCTTTGTTGAGGTTCACCTACAAAGCTCTCTCTGATTGAAACCACTTTTGTAAGTGTCTTTGTGAGGAAGTGACAACAAGCTTGTCCAACTGTTTCTACTTGTCCCCTAAGTTGAACAAACTCTCAAAGTTGGGGGGCTCAGGATAGTGATTTTCAATAATACTCAGCTTTACCCAATTCCAAGAGTATTATCAAGTACACGGGCCTACAAGAGGTTTCCATCTCATTGTCCCAAAAATTATTTGCATGCTCCTATCTCCATGCACTTTACACCTTATGAACAACCATTTAAAATCTTATGCAAGGACACCATTCATCCTCTCCATATGAGAATAATAATTTAAGTAGGTTTGGTTTTATTTTATTTTGTTCAAATTTGAAAAATATTTTCTAATAAAATCAAGTATTACCAAGTATTTATTTGCAAGACCAATTGCATAGTCATGGGTGCATTTAAGGTTTTGAAATCTTTAATTTTTTTGAATATGACCTAGGATTTTAATCAATGATCATTGTGATGCCACATGGGGCAATGCCATGGACACCTCCCATCTCTCCCCAAATCTAAAAGAAGAATGTCATGGCAATGGCACCTGCAATTCTTTCTTTTCAAACCATTATGGTTCAAGCTTCCTTCTCACATTCATTTTTTTGTGTATGGATTTTTATCCCTCTCTCTTTTTGTGTATATGTTTATTTATGTTTTCCATAATGAATTGAACATCTTGTGTTGAGGTCCATATGTGCCCTTTTGTGTCTTTCACAAGGAGTTGAACATCATTGTGTTGACGCCCATGAAAAAAAACAAGCTCAAGGTCAAGTTGAACCAAAAAGGTTCAAGCTCTCCTGAAATCGCTTTTTTTACCTTCTCTCCGTGTTCTCTGCAAGAAGGGAAAGAATGCCATTGTTAAATAATTAAATAATTAAATATAAAATAAAAATTTCCATCATTTTTTCTTTTTTAATGATTCATGCAAGAAATCAAATTATGTGTATCTCTCTATGCATTTCTTTCTACTATCACTAGGAATAAAATGATTCTCAACTCGCTCTGTTTCCTTTTATCTTTTTTTGATATAAATGTGTGTCTTTTTTTTTTGTGAAAAAAAAATCTGTGTGTGTTTTTTGTGTTAATCAGTATCTAATACGAACACCAGCACCAAAAACAACTTTTTTTTTAGGTGTGTTGTTTGCACATCTTTTTTCCAGATTTTTTTTTTTTTGTGCACCATCCTCTCTTTGTATATTTATTTTGGTGTGTTTTGCTTTCTCTATGTCTTTCAAAAAAAAAGATGAACACCATCTCAATTTTTCTTGCATCACGTTCATCATCACCATCCAAATGTGCAAGGAAGAAACGTAATTTTTTGAGTTTTCTCTTTCAGCATTGCCACATGCAAAAGAATGTAAAATCAAGCTACGATGGGACAACCCAATTTGCTATTTCATTATTTTTTCTTTTCTTATGTCACCATTTTTAGGTGCTTGAACTCACAAATTGCCATCACTGCCTATGAACTAAAAGGTCCACATTAGTAAACACAAGACTTGACAAAGTGGAATAAGAACACGACATAAAAAAAATTTATATCAATTGAAAGAATGGTGCAAATAAATCTTATAGATTAAGCATGAATCCTCCCCATTGCCTCACATGGAAATGTTAGAAGCTTAGCTAGTTATTGAATTCATGAATTACACCCTCATTGGCAATTCTAAATGACTACCACCAAGACGAGATTATAGCATATCAAAGGTCAGCTTCTTCTAAGGATCTTGCATTTTTGTATTCATAATAGAAAGTTATGTGCCAAGCTTTGAACTTGGGAACAATGAGACACTTTGTGTGCCTATCTAATGATTGACTATAATGAAAAAAACCAAGTTGATTCCTTGTCAATCATATTCACAATGAGATTTCTAATCCCATAAATGATATGGACAACATTCCAATTGGCTTGGGCACTACCTACCATGAACCCTTTGAAATTGGGATTTGTTACACCTTTCTTCATAACAATTACGTTCAACTTCATCCACAACACATTGGGCTTCCATGTCCTTTGACTACATGTTGTAAATATCAATGGACATTACTTTATGATAGACCAGGTCATAAACATGGCAAGCCATGGTTGTCCAACCTTAAACACATTTGACATGAATGTGACTTGATGCTTACATATTGGTTCTTCCTATTTGTCCCAACTTGTTTTTGAAATTTTGTTGTGAATCTAAGGTTAACATGACTTCTACAATCTAAAATGGGTGGGTTCATAAATTACTTACCATAATGTTGCAATGCAATCACCTACCTCCCTAGTAACTATTACAAACCAATTTGAAATGAATTCTACTCTTGCACATTTCTTAATTGATCTTTGACCAACTTGTTTAATCAAAGTTTGAAAATTGATGTTCTTTTAATCCATTTTTCCTCATGATCGTTTTCATTCTATTTTTTTATTTCTTTTGTTCCTACTTTGTCCATCATGTCTTTTTGTACGATACACAAGTTCTCATAAAAAATCACAACATGTGACTATGAATAATCCATTAGAATGCCCTTGTTGTATGATGCATGCAAATGGGGCAATGACAACAAGTTGCAAAAGTCAAATAATCATTACTTCTTACATTAAACTTGGGTAGGGTTATAATTGTTGAACTATAGTTGTGAATTTAAATGAAATAGGTTAACTAATTTTTCTTCAAGTTTTTTAGGCCCATTTTTTGTCACAACAAAACTTCAAAGCAAGTCCAAATAGTATCAAGGTTTAACTTTAATTTGTCATTGAAATTATTTTCTTAAAAAATTGCATAATGAATATTAATGTTATATTGAGTATGTAGCAAAAATTTGACAAAATATGTTAATAAAAATATAGGGTCCCATATATCAATTATTGGGTAAATTTTATAATTTAAATAATATTATTATAAGATTATATTTATTCTAGAACCAAGATATAATTAATGTAAGATATGTGTTAATTAATCCTTGGTATTGAATATGTGTGTGTGAATATGCATGGTTGTACTAAACATTTTAGGTATTAATTGTTAATAGGTTCAATTATTAGGTTGATAAATAAATTAGTAGCCAAATGTGAAGGAACATGAAGTCAAATATCCCTCCACAAATTGATAACTAAATTGTTTTTATATTGATATTTTTCTACCACCTCCCAATTATGTAGTTAGAAGATATGTTAATTATTACATATAGTATGTTGAAAAAACAATAGTCATATCACATGATTTTACCATGTTCAATTGCATTATTTTCACTCCTCACAACTTCAAATACTAATACAAAGAAATCAAACAAATATTTTGTTGAAACAAATTACTTCAAGAATTTTTGAAAGGTTTGTTTTGTCAAATATTTCATCTAGAGCATTGAAGGCCTAAATGAATCTATTCAAAAAATTTGTTTGAATTATAGTGGAAGGGAGTCCCATGCAATGGTAGGTTTTAGAAAACGAAGGAATGGCATTTATGGAATTGGAAAGGTTTATTCAATGTTTTTTTTTTGGGAATAACCAATGACTTCCACAAGGTTTAGGTAAGGGATATGTGCAATCAATGAAAATTGATGATGCTTAATACAAAACCTCTCCCAATCTTAGAACAACTTAATAAATTTTTAAACTAAAAAAAAAAATACTAATATCATTAATTGAATGTTCAAATATGTGATCCTTAATCTTCACCTATAACTGTAATCACCCATTGTGATATGACATTTGGCATAATAACAATTGCATTCCCACTTTAAACCAATAACAACCATTCCAAATCTAGTTTAAACTTACTTCGAAACTAACCCTAACCTATCGTTAATCTAACTTGAAGCAAGGTTTAATTTAACCTTAACTTATATTGAACTCAACCTAGAAATAATCTTAACCTAATCCAAACCTAACGTTAACCTATACAAAACTCAATCTGAAGGTCATCTTAATCTAACCATAACCTAACCCTAACCCATACCTAACCCAAAGGTCATCCTAACCTAACCCTAACTTATATCGAACATAACCCAAACAACATTTTTACTTAATCCTAACCTAACTCAAGTTTAACCTTAATCTAACCCAAACCTAATCCAAACCTAACTTTAATCTAACCCTAATCTAACCCAAAAAAAACTTAACCTAACTCTAACATAACCTAGCTTAATTAAAATGAAATGAGATCTAACCTAACTCAAACTTAACATAACCAAACTTCAACCTAATCCAAACATATCCTAACATCTTCCCAATTTAACCCAAATCTAATCCTAACCTAACTTGAACTTCATTTGAAGCAAATTAAACCTATGATTAGCCTACCCATGACCTTCACCTAAACTTAATCCAAACTAAACATGGATATTGGGGTTCTAGGTGGTAGCTCCTTATAAGGTCACATGTTTGACTTCAAAATCCAAGAAAGTGATGTGGGTTAAATGGGAACACCTTCAAGGAATGATGAGGTCTTCTTTTGCCACATGCAACATTGGATCTAATGTTATTGATTATGCATATTAGGACTATAGTCATGGACGACATAATCATATATGGTTGTTACAACTACGACATTTTTATGATTAATGGCAAATATCACGAGGCCATATGGACTAATAGTCATGTTGTCATGGCTAGTGTAAATTCAGTTTATGATTAAAACGCCAATTGCTTATGTAGTCCTATTTACCATGGTTGGGCATAGTGATTTATAATTCATTTGAAAAAAGAAAGAAACAAATTTTGTACCAAGCTTTTTAATTTGTGAATCTTGTCAACATTAATTTAGCTAAAAAGAAAAAATGATGTTAACATGTACATTACTTGACATATGTACAAATTAAAGACAACTACCTAAAGATTAATATGTAAACCATACCTAAATTTGTGAATTTATCTAGACCTTAATATGATCACAGTTGGATCAAAATCTACACATGTGTGCCTTATCAAAAGTTTAGAATTAACACCAAAATGTAATCTGTAAAATATTTTGGTTTCTACAAATAATTTTGATGGGGAAAAGAAAAGGAATTAACTATTGACATATGAATTTTCCTTGGGTACTTTAACCCAAAAAATAACTTGATTCAACATTGTTTATAACATATGAACAAGAACATAGTCAATATGCGAATAATCAAAGGAAAAAAATTACATCAATAGTTACAAGATGGAAATGGAACTTCAATATAGAATTCTTCACTATTTTAAATGACAATGAATTCACCATTACCCATTTCATCCAAATCTAAAATCAATAGCTCTTTAGATATGACTAAACATCCTTTTGAATTCGCATATCATTTGGGTGGAAGAACAAGATAGCCCCATTTGGGGCTAAATTTTTTTTTTCAAATATCAAAAACCAAAACAATGAGTCATCCACCCTCCTATTTCAAGGAGGAATCTTTGAAAGAATGATGGAGACCATTGGCACATGAAGGTTCCTTAGAACATCGGCCAAGACTCAACCAATATGACGTGAACCTTGTTATCAAAATGAAACCAATCAGTCAATACACCAGAATATTGGAATTGGACATGAACTCACTTGGTGAATGAACTTTGAGATGGTGTCAAACTTTGAAGGCCACTTCTTAATAATGATTATACTCCCCACAATGGATGGCCAAGAAAATGGGAAAACCTTTTGTTGGAAACCAAATGGCCTTGTTGAAAACATGGATCAGGCTTGGGTAAGGAAATACATATGTTTTAGTCATTATTACGACCATATATGTTCTCTTTGGTCAAGTTTATATTATGTTGCAACTTTTTTTCATTTTTTTCATCCTTAAAAATATATATCATTTTTTTTTCATCTAGGAAGGGCCATATATGTCCCATTAATTACAAACGTGACCAAAATTAATGATAGCCCTATGAAATATTTAAATGGTTTCAAAGTCTTCAAAAGGATATTGAAGGCATATGATGACATTGTACAAATGTATAATGAGGTATGTATTAAAATCATATTAATTCATATTTAAAACATATTAAAATACATCAAATTTAAATTTATGTATATGTATATTTTGATATTATTAAACATGTGTTTGGAATATACATAAAATATATTAAAACCATATTCCAAACATATTTATGGTTTATTACATTTACAAAAACATAGTATTTTTGTGTATTACTTTTATCATTAAATATTAATTAATATAGTTAACAACATGTAACATAATAAAAAAGTGAATAATAATATTATAGGTAGTTGTGTTAAGTTATTTTTTAGCTATAATATTGATTCAATAAAAATGATAATAATAGCTATTTCTTTGAATTATTATTTTTTAAAATTTTAATTTTTAGTTAACAAGATTATAATTTTATATTATGTTAATATTAAAGTTTCCCAAAACAATTATTATTCCACTAATAAAAACACAATAATTACAATAAAATTAGTGTGATTAATGTAAAATTATTGTAAGATGATTGTAATTATAATTAATTTAATTAGAATAAATTTTAATAATTATTTTGGATAATATATGTTTATTATAAATTCTTTATAAAAATACATATTTTTAAATTAACTATAATAGTTGCATAATTTATATTTGAGCCTAATTATTATTAATTTATCATTTTAAAAATCAATAAAATAATTGATGCGATTATTATAATTGGAGGGATTATATTACAATAAATTAAATTTTTATCCCTTATAATTATCTTTATAGTAATTTATTATATCATAATTTCTTACAATAAGATAAAAAATTATATTACATTAATTATTGTAATTAACCACTATAATTACAATAATTAAAAAATAAACCCAAAACAAACAAAAATGTTTATGCACCATTCTAACCTACCTACCTCCTTAACCTATTTGCCTATCTAATTAGGGTACCTACCAACCTATTAAGCAACTTGTCAAAAATTTTATTTTAATTTATTTTGATGAAAGTTCAAATTAATATGTCATATGGTAAGATTTATATTATACCATGTGTCACAATTTTAAAAAATCTTAGCACATATATTGAACATTTTTAAATATTTCAAAACTATAATAAGATTTTAATCTTAAATAATTAAAAGTTGAAACATTTGGTACCACATCATTTGCCCTCATTGGTGACCAAAATCGTAACATCTTAGTCACATGTGACAATATGTATAAAATGGAGTCAAAGGATGAACTCATGTATTATTGATTTTTTTTTCATCCAATACATTTGTCATTTACAACCATGATCACATGTGATTTAACCTTTGTGACTAGGAAAATTTTAATTTTACATGTTGATTGTAACTAAAATCTAATTACAAGCATTTTTCATAAATCTGATTTTTTTTAATGTTAGGACTTTTTTTTAATTATTTTTTAGGATTAATGGCCACCAAACAAAAATGTATTGAATGTTTTAAAACGCCATGATGATGGAAACTATGTTGGGGTTCCCAAATCAGTTTGAAATTTTTTTGTGCTTACACCAATCATAAGGGTTTGTGTTTGCGTGCTAGAACCAAAAGGTGTTGATGACAGATCCACAATTCAATGAAATTTAATGTTAGGTGCGACTCCCATAATCATTCATGTTAACAAACATCATTCCCAATCCTATGGGGGTGTTGACTACCAATGGGGTGCCAAAGAAGGCACTAGTTCTATTCTTGGCACCGACACACCCATGAGTTTATTAGGGCAACCAAAGCGATGTATTAGGCATCCTTGTTTTGTTTTTTAAACATTGGCCATTTTGTGTATTCAACCAACAATTGTGTTTCATCTAACGATCACAATGTGTAAAAGTAGGGGAACACAAAATGTGGTGGGTAGGTCAAAGGATAATACTTCCATTCATACTTACTATAATTCCCCAACAAGTTTTTGAAGCTAATAAAACAAAAGTGTGCAAGGTTCACCCAAAGCTTAACATGCAGATGTAGCCAAATTTGATGACCTTCCAATGTGATTAGTAATGTCAAGCTAATGTTGTTCCAAGTGTGATGGTAGTGCGTAATGAGAAAGGAATTTTTTAATTGAGAGGGGATATCAACACGTCAATACCAACCCCATAAAGTTTTGTTAGATTCTGGTGTTCAACCATTACTATTAGGCAAGGACATTGTTGACAATCTCGGGTTGACCAATATTAGTTTTAACCCATGTTCATACTAGATTTTGACATTAATGGGTGGTTCAAAAAGGGTTATTAATAAAACCAACTTTCAAAAAAGATTGTCAAGCAAAAAAACATTATTCCCAACTTGTAAAAAAATATTTATTGTCCCAACCAGTAGGTTAGAATTCATAGTAGAAGATGTGTTCTGCATATTTATTCCTAAACTATTGAAATTGTGAAATTTCAAAATTTCAAACCTTGTCTTCTAAAATAAATAAATGTTCAATAAGAAAATTCCAATTATTATTTGTAGATACAATATTTGAGTTAACATGAACATTATATGAATATGTGAAAATCATTATTCAAACTTGAATATGTGAAGAGGACTATGTATGAAAATGCATGAAAAATGTGAACACAAGATTGACCTGGCATTGAAACATTGTTTCATAGAAATCCATTTGGATTAAAAATCTGGTCAAATTTTTAAAATTTGAACCAAGGACCAATTAGGATGGATGTTTGGGATAGATGTGACCTAAACAAATTGAATAAATGATGTGAAAATTTAAATGCAATTGAATCAACATTCATTTGAGATGAAGTTAAAATGAGTTATAAACATAATATCAATTATATATTTATTATAATAAATATATAGGTGATTTGAAAAGTTCAATCACCTATTCGATTGCACCTTTTCAAACCTTCTTCCCCCCACCCCCAAAGGTGTTGGCTCCCCTTATTTCCTAAAAACTATGACTTTCATTGATAAAATGTAAAGGATCATATTAAGTATAAGCCATTTAGAAAGTTTACGCTTGCATTACTAAGTTCATCCACATTCCCCACAAGCACTTCGATAGGCACAACAACATGTATTTAGCATGCTCCATAATACATTTTCTTTTGTAAATTTGGTCAAAAGGTACTTGATAATTACAATTGCCTAAATACATGGCTAACAATTTCTTTTGTTTTTTTTATCCTACCTGATTTCCTTGCCCGATAAGAATTGAACTTTTTTGCCTACATATTTAAGAAATGGAAAATGAGGTAATAATGATCTAGCACCCATCAACACACCATGAAGGATGAGTGGTAAGTGGTTGAGAAATAATTTTCTATTGAGTTCCAATCCCCTTGCTAACCATGGTGATTAGTTCTGTTATTTAACAACCCACAAGCAGGTTATTAATAAGTATCTAATAAAATAACCATTTGTCGTATCTATAAACCATCTACTTATCTAGAAGTTGCCTAGTTTCCTACCTATCTGCCTCTATATATACTAGAGTCCCTAACATCAAGTGTGAATGCACCTTTATAAGGTGTAAAGATCCATCCCACTTTTAAGATAAGGTGTAGGAACTTTCCCCCTCCTATGCATAGTGATCTATATTGTGGCTTGTGCCATTAGCCCAAGTGTTACTATGTCCTCGACTAATTTTTCCTTCCAAAACCTGGTCTTTTGGAATTTATTATAATTTTCAATGGAAAAAATCATTTAAATTTTGATATTTCCCACACTTTGAATATATCCAAATCTCACCAAATAAATTCCATTAAATCTTGTTCATCAAGATATTTCCAACAACACCAAAGGCACATTCTAGTCCTTCCAAAATTTTTAGCTATGATTTAATTTCATTTCCAATGAAAAAATCAATCAATATTCAAAAACTTTTGCACCACAAGTCCAAATTGCATGGAACCAAGCCATGCACTCCTCCTCATTGAGAACTTTCCAAAGACACCAAGAACATAATTTGAAGCATCCCAATTTGGTGGATATCATAATCACAAAACAAACTACCTTCTTTCATAGATAGTCTAGTGTGGTTTATGTCATTGGACCAAGTGTAAACCCATTACAACATAGGGAAATTCAAAATGAGAACATTGTTTTATAATTTATGTATCAATTTTTTGAAAAGCCAAATATGAAAGGAAATCATGTTTGAATTTGTCATGTGTTTTATGTCAACACCTATAACCATCGTTGTCATTACACTCACAACACATAACATAGAAATACCTTGAATGGTACACCACATCCCCAACACAAATTGACTCATTTGCAACAATGTAGGAATCCAAGCCCAAAACATAAAAAACCAAAACACTTGCATAACAAATAAAAGTACAAAACAAAAACTATGTTATGGAATCTCAAATCACCAAAAAGGATTTCAGGTCACACAAAATGGGATTATATCCCATGAAAAATATCTTGAACATGTTCACACTTGAACTAGTTCAAAATTAACTAATTCACTTAACTAACCCAATCTATCCCTAATTAAACTTGACCTAACTAAACAACTAAACTCACCTAACAATTGTTGTGCGTTCCTATGTCAACACTTATAACCATCAATGTCACCACACTCACAACACATAACATAAATTTAGTTTTGAAATAGATAGTGGAAACTATTCACATTGGTCTCAAATGAAAATTACAATATATGTTATTTGAAAAATGAACCCATATAATCAACCTATTTTTTTTGGATGTATGTATGTAAAATGATATTAAATTGATTGAAAATTTTATAAGGGATTCGTTTAATTGAAATATATGACACTTGAAAAATAAAATTTTAAAAATTGAAAATAAAATGCCATAATTTCATTAGAAAATGGACTTTTCAAGTGATACAGGATGGACGATCATAGTCCATAAAAAATGTTATGGACTTTTATTACATAATAAGCATGTTCTAATTATTGGTAAAATGATTGTGAAGTTATTGTCGCAACCCTACTTTGGCCAAGTGTACGGGTGAAGCCCAACACTTGGAAAAAGTGGGGATTTGGAGTCCTCCGGGACTCCCGAATGTTTAGAACTCAACAACAAGGCCCAAAACACCTCGCATTGAGGTGTTCCTGGTACCATTATAAAGGTCTTGAAGCGTAAATATCGAAAATGGCCTCGCATGGGCCAATTGGACATCTGTTGCCTGAGTTATGGGCTAAAGAAGGGCTAGGAGTTAAACTGGCAGTTTGACTCCCGACCACTAAAAGTCAGGAATCAACCTTTTCTTGAACTCTTAATTGAAAGTGCAATACGTCGTTGAAAAGATCTCAACAAGGGCTACAAGTTTAGTTCAGACCTCTTTGCAATCAGACTTTGCAGTCGAGAGTTATGAGCTCCCAAAGTCCCGGGACTCCAACTGGGACTCCAACTGGGACAATTTCGGGACAATTTCGGGACTCCAACTTGGGAGTCTCGGGAAAAAGAGCCATTTGGATGTAATTTTGGCAGGGCGGCGCAGAGAATACTATATGGGGGAAGGTGGTGGCTTTCCCCGAGTCCGGGCCGTGGTGTGTCTTGTGGTCCAAAGTGCCCATGGCTTGTCACAACACCCAAGGGTATCCCGGAAATGTGAGCTAACCACTTTGTGGTTTGTTTTGGTGCAGAAGTCAAGCTTGATCAACTAATACCTCTTCCTAGTCTAATCCCTGGGCTCCCAACTCGACCCTCTACCCCTTTTTAGAGTTGGAAGCTGGGAGCGCCTTCCGAGTCCCAACTTTCTGCAACCTCACTTTGGTGAACCCTCAAGTGGGTTCACCCCGGGACTTGGGAGTGCGTCAGTTATTATAATCCTAATATAGAGGTTTCCAATCAAATTTAATATTTTTATATATTAAGATTCTACAAGATTACCAATAGTCTAAAAGGTCCATAACTTATTGAAATGGAAAAATTGATAACCGTTGTTTTCTAAAAAGTGACATTACTACCCAACATAACATCTGCCAATTATAAAATGCAAAAACTCCATGTTTTTGTTTCCAACTTTTACCCTAACTTATCAATTCAGAGCACATGTCATAATTTGAAAACTTGTAAGTTTAGGATTTAGGTATTTTTCTTGCCTCCTACCTTCAAATGGATTAATTTGCATTATCAAAACATAAAATATTTGCATTCAAAATTCTAAAAAAATAAATCTATGGATTCCAAAATCTACCTCTTTGGTTCACCTTAATGTGTAATCACCCCACAACAGAAGATTATTTTTATTTTCCTTTCCTTCTTGCCTATTTGCTTGCCTCGTGTGCTTTGTAAGGCTACTTCGCACACCTACACCTTGCTCCCACCTACTTCGTTTGCATCATGTTTGTTTCATTTCATGTTTGGTCACATGCTCCCACCATCAATGCCTACTCCCACTTGCTTCCACCATCATTGCCTACTTCCACCATTACCGCTTGTTCCCACCATTGTTACATGTTCCCATTTGCCTATTCCCTTTTGCTTTTGCCATCACCACCTATTCCCACATGCTTCCACCATTGCCGCCTCTTCAAGTACCTCATTTGCTTATGCTTGTTTCGCTACGTATTTGCTTACATTGTTGTTTGCATGTTTGACCTTCAAGCTTGCCCCCCTTGCTTGGTACTTCTTTCACCTTTTTGTTTGTGTAGGAGTGGAGCATAAGAGGCATGATAACCACTTCCAATTTGGTAATTTAAAAGAAATTCATGTTTTTTTCTTTTTTTTTTCCTTCTTGTTTTATATTTTAGATTTGTAACTTTAGTTTTTTTTTTCATATATATATATATATATTTTGTAGTTAATTGTCAATTTTTGTGTTGTTTGTTTTACAAGGTTTTTTCACTTGGACTATGCATATTCCCCAACATTAAACACATACGCTTTAAACTAAACGTTAATCAAAAAACAATTTCCCATCAACATTGTTTTTTATATATCATTTTTCTTATTTTAACCTTTCATTATATCTTCATTTTTCCATTTTTTTACCTTAAACCCTTTTGCTTTGTGAATGGTTGTAATTGTTTTCTAAACCTTTCAACCTTTTATTACATGGTTATCTTTTGTTTGTTTATTTCTTTGTAATTGTATGTAATATTTGAAATAGATTTGGTAGAATATTGTTGATTACTTTTCTTCTACTAAATTTTTTATGAAAACTACATGGAACATTCATCAAAAAATGAAAAACAATTAAGTGAAACTTGTGACATTTTCATGAATAAAGTTATTATGGAAAAACAGAATGTGGAAAAACAATCTAAAATAAATCCTAGTTTGGAATATGAAATTGGAGGAAATTTGCAAATTTATAATGAAGAAATAGTGTAGCAACATCTTAAAAAGTTACATAGTTAAAGGAAATTTTGGAAACTAGAATGAAGAAATGATATGTGTCGGTCTTTCTTTTGCATAAATGATAACAAACCTGTGAACTTAAAGCAACCACAAATAATGAGATGTTTGTTATGTTATAATGCACCTATGAATGTTTCAAACCTAAGAATGCAAGCAAGAAAAGGTTTAATCACATATTACAAAATAAATGATATAACATCTTTAAAAAAACATGTGGATGCTAATCATTATCTAATTTCCAAAAAAATTGAAGAAGTACAAAACATGATGAAAGGAAGTGTGGAAAGGCAACCATCTAAAAATCATTGAACAATCCATCTAAATCTTCCATATCAAATTTCTTTGATGTGAAAGATTCATTCAAAAAAGGTGATATTTAGCAAAAGGAATTTGATGAGTTTTTAGCTTTATTAATTATAAAAAACATTTTTCCAATTCAATTTCTTGAGAATATATGGTTTAAGATATTAGCATTACATTTATGTCCAAGACTTAATTTTCCATGTGGAGGGCAATTTTCACAAGAGATTTTGCCAAATTTGGTGGAGAAAATTAATAAATTGTATGTTTTGCGTAGTTTTATAAAATGTTATACAACTTTGATTTATGGATGAGTAAAGGTGTTCATGATGTTTTTTCTTTGGTTGTAAATTTTTAAAAGATCTGATTAGTAACCAAAACATATAATTGTTGGATTATTTGAAGTTATAGAAACTTTTGGATAGGTGTTGGTTTCAAATTTGACACATGTGTTCAACAAACTTGGTTTGAGGAAAAAAATACATTGTATATGTGATAAATGAGGGCTTTAACTTGAATGTAATGATTTCTACTTAAAAATTTATTGTTAGTTGTGAAACATTAAGTTTACAAAAAAAAATTCAATGGTACCTATTTTGGGCATGCTTTTCCCAAAGCATGTTAATATGTTACTACTAATGAAAAAGTGTGCAAAAATCTAAAATATGTATTTATCAAAGTAGTTCAAGCACATTTGCAAAAATGTATTGTTTGGCCCAAAAAATCTAGAAAGGGTAGGCAAGAGTGGACCAAAGTTTGTGTTGAGATTGGGATTCATTCCCAAAAACTCAATACCCTAGTGAAAACAACATAGACACTAAGATCTTATTTATTTTGTGAAAAAAATAGTTTTTTAAATTGAAAATTGTTAATTTGTTTTGTTTCTATTGAAGATTATTAATTTGTTTTGTTTTACAGTTTTATAAGTTTGCTAGCAAAGTCATTGTTTTGAGAGGCATTGTTGTTTCAAGCAGCCATAATTTGTGTTATAGTAGACAAACTATTGTGAAGGTGACTAGCCAAGTACCACCATTTCTTACATGGCACATTTATCAAATTATTGTTGGTTACCTTTCTCTTATTGTGGCTACATTCATCTTAAAGTAGTCCCATGGTCATTGGTTATTAAATGATGTTATGAATTCTTCAATATCCATGGTTTTAAAACTTAAAAATGCACCTAAAGTCCTACCCTCTCTACAAAATTTAATGGAAGAGGAATCAATTGTTGTTGTTGAATTGTCTTTTTTTGCATTTAACATTAGAAAGGAAGTTTGTGTTGTGTTGGAATATTTCCTTTCTTTCTTGAAAAAAATTGAAGAAAAGAAAGCCCATAATATGTTTTCTTTCATGTTAGATCCCTAGGTTTAAAAGTCTTTGTCTTGTGTTTTCATTTATTGGAAGGGAACAAGGTGTTGCTATTGTTGAAAAATGTGATAGAAAATCCTTATATCCCATGTTGTTGAAGTGCCATCACCATTTGCATCTTTTGCTAGAATCTAAAAGTGTTTTTACAAACATTGGTGTTGATGAAGATTGTAATTTGGATATATTTGAGCAAATTGCCAACAGAAGTGAACCAACAAAAGAACTTGTGAACATGGAGCTTCTCATTTTCAAACGATACGAAGTGGATGTCTAGAAATAAAATGTCCTTTGTGATGGTGGCAAAAAACATGATCCATGTTTTCAATTGTGGGATTTCTTGGGATCTAACATAATATGCTTTCTTTGATGTTAGATCCTATAATTGGTTGTAAATCACCTTCTAGTTTAGCATAATTCATTGACATAAATGTAGATTCAGGAAAAAAAAATTAGAAAAAAAAAAGAATTTGAAGGTTCTTTTGAGAGGGATGAAGTTGTGGATTTGGAATTAGAAAAAAAATTTGTCGGCTAAAAAAATCTTGGAAGAAAATGTTTGCTCATTAAAAAATAACTCAAAAAAAAATTTTTGGTTTAAAAAAGACTTGAAATATTACATGTGTTGTAAATTTAAATTTTAAATAATAATTTTTTAAATAATTCTAAAATTTTAAATGATAATTATGAATGATAATTAATTCATGAAATGTGGTGTAGATAACCAATTGTTCTCACATAGGCAAAAGATGGACATTTAAGAACTGGCTTTGAGAAAAATAATTGAAATTGAAAACCCAGATCGGCCTCTAAAAGTTGATTAAAAATATATATATTAAGAGAATTTGCATACATGATAAATGTTTTTGAATATTTAGACCCAATGGATATAAATAAAACCAATACCCACCCAACATTTGAACTAACATCATATGAAATTATAAGATTATGCAATCAAATTGTAATTTACAAAATTACATAAGTCATTTTAAGGAAAATAACTTTGTAGTTTCCTATGTTTCACCAATTAAATTAACTTTTATTGAAGTGTAGTTGAATTGAAATAAATAAAAACTAAATTCTACACAAATTTTAAGAGTTTTTTCCTTTTGAAATCACGGGCTTTTTATTGCTTTTGTGACTATTTTTGGGGAAATATTCTTTAAATATTCTTCAAATATTCTTGAAAAAATCTTTCTAAATTTTAAAATTTTTATCATACTATTTTATTAATGTTCATGTTAAAAATTTGGCAAAAATTTTCATTTTCAAAAAAATTGAAAAGCATTTACAAGTCCTTTTACTATTTAAAAACAAGCACTACAAGGTTTAATGAATGTTTTTGTTAATTTTTTATTCAATTGATTAATTTCAAATTAATTCACATGTTCGCATGATATATTAAAAAGCCAATTATATACACAAATCCTACAATTTCAACATCAAATTAAATTACAACTTTAAACATGAAAAAACCAAGCAAGTGTTACGTTTGTTATGGTACATGTTATTGTGACTACACCTTAATGCCATCATAATACGGGTTTGCCAAGGAGCAAAATGCCACTAATGCAAGCAAAATGTGTTTGTGGGTGGCCACACAATTGTTTTTTGTTTGTAGCAAATTATGAATTACAAATTCCTTTTGATGAATGGCCAAACAACATTAAACAACTTTGAAGTCTAAAACATATTTGATGGCCATTCTAGCAAATGTCATATGGGGTGAAGATTTGGATGTAGAATATTTTGAGCACAATTCACCCAAGTTGTCATTTGCGAAAGTGATCCATGACATTATGAGTCAAATCCAAAGGCATGAACAATTGTTTTCATGTGCGCACATTGATGGGGCCTCCATACAATTGGACTACATTTGATGAATATTATTGAAGGCAACCATATATAATTTATAATTATTACGTATGATATTTTGGTGTAATTAACATGATCTTTATAAAATGAGATGTTTGGGACTTGAGGTTTTTAGAAAACCCAGTTTTGTTAAGGAATTATGTTGTCATGTGTAATCATATTTGAAATTTTTGATCAATCTTCTTTACACATTTGAAATTCATGGATTTAAGATCTATAATGATTATTTTTTGTAAACACAAAATACAATGATCATTTACAATATTATACAAGTATTATCCATCCATCACCTATATTTTTCAATCATGGATGATTGGACTTTCCATTGAGAATGTGTTTCAAGAAATTTTCCCATGATAATTGATAGACATCAAGTAATGAAAACGAATCAATAGAATTTCATTTGAAATAATATTTCTTAATGCAAATCATTCACTCTTTGGATTTTTGTTTTGGTTTTCATTTTTTTTCAATTGTGGGGACTTATATTGTACCTAAACTACATTATAAAAAACTTATTGAACTTATTTTGAAAGTAAAAAAATCTTTTAGTTCTCCAATAATTCTGGACCAAAAATAAATTTGAAACAACAAGAAAAACTCTAGATGAAACCATTCAAGCAACACTTATTGCCCATCACCCAAGGAGTCGTTGTTTGGCAACTAATCACATTGATGGCCAAAGAAAATGGTGACCCAAAGTGGTTGTCAGCAATGGAAAAGTTGGCAATTGAAAATTTGATGACAAAAAAAATAACCACCAAAAAGCTAACAATTAGAAACTAATGACCAAAAAATGTGGCAATGGAAAATTTGGTGACCAAAATGTGGCAACAAAAACCTATGGCAACCAAAAATGTGGGGATGAAAATCCTACGGTGACCAAAACTTGTGGCAACCAAAAATTTGGCAACAAAAACCTATGGTGACTGAAAACCTAATGACGAAAAGTTGTGGTGATCAAAATTTTAGCAATTAAAAGATGTTTCAATCACCACATGTTTTACAACAATCAAAACAACTTTAATTTGACTTGTTCGTAAACCTACCCGTTATAGCCCAAAATGGTTTTTGACTTAAGTTGACCCTAGGTTGACCTAAGTTGACTTTATATATTAAAGTGACATAAAGTTGCATTTACATCCAAATGTATTTGTCACATCATGATGGATGTATAGACACAATGACAACCTTAACAACAAGATGCCAACAAAAATAAAATAAAAATAATAAATAAGTAAAATAAAATAAATAAAAACATGGTTTTTTATATATAATAAGGTTGAAAACACAAAAAAACAAACAAGTAAACAAATTACATTCAATTACATTTGAGAAATCCAGAAAAAAGAATGAACAAGAAGACCTTGCATTTTTTTCTCTTTTCTTTCATTCAAAAATGTAGATTAAAAGGATTTAGTTAAACAAAACTAAATAAACTAAAAAAAACACTTACCTTAAGGGCATCCCAACTTTTGCCCTAACAAAGCTTAGTGGAAACAAAACATGCATTCCTCATGACCAAAAAAACAAACATGGTAAAAACCTTTTGTTTTGTAGAGCCCAACCCTAAACCTGAACCCTAAATTGTGTGCTCCATAATAAAAAGACAAAATCCACACTCACAAACCCTATGCTCTTGTGCTTGCAAAAATTAAAAAACAAACCCATGTTTGAGACATAAAATAAAAATTGCAGACAAATGCTACAAACTTTCATTTAATTCTTACAAAACTTCCTTCTTGCAACCACTAATAGAAAACCCCCCTTTTTTAACCAAAAGTTTTCAACTACATGACATTTGCAACTATGTTTCAATTGGATTTTTTAAAATTTAAAATAAAATTATGGGAATTACCAATTAAGTTAATTTGTTAACTATATTGGTATATAGTTGAAAGCATTTTTCAATTGTGTGGTCATTTGTCGAATATTCCTAGCATCAACAATGTCTTCAAGTTGAACTTCCAACTATGTTGGTAAATAATGGGAAGCATGTTTCAACTAAGGGGTCATTTTTGAAATATTCTTGGCATCTAAGGTTCTTTAGTTGGCACACAATCAAAACATTGACTAGTGTTCAACTATTTTGGATGATAAAGTTTATTAGTAAATGGACGATAAGTCATATGGATGATAAAATGTACTAAAGGATGGATGAAATACAATCTTGTTTGCAATTATCTTTTTCAACCAAACTAAACAACTAATAAGCAAGTTAATTTTAATACATATAATATTTTAGTATTTATTTAAAATTATGATAACACTAAATTACATGTAAATTTTATTTCTACAAATGAATGGTTTTTTTGTGCATATAGATATTAAAATTTAATTTCAAAATAAAGTTTAAGAAGTTTTTAAAAATATGTTAGTACTAATGTATATGTTCAATACTCATGTAATTTATTATATTTATGTAGATCATTACAACATATCAAGTAATGATACATAATTAATAATATTGTCCAACTATAATGTTTATTCATTTTTACAAACATGATATCTTAATATTTGTTTAAAATTATGATAAAAACTCATTAAAGACTAATGTACCCTATGTTATTGGCCCAAGTTTGAATGCATTTGATTGAATTTTCCTTCAAAACCCCTTTTTGTAATTTGTTTGAATTTCCAATAACAATATGTACCCACCAGAAAACCAATAATATTGTTCACATCTTAGGTTTCAAAATTATGAAATCAACTTTATAAAATCAAACTTAGTGAGGGCTTTCCAACAATACCAAAAATGCCCCCAAATTGTAATATAGTTTTCAATCTTGGTTTTTCAAACAGTTCAATGAAAAAATGGTTCAATAATTGATAATTCCACACTATAGATCCAAACATTTTAAACCAAGTCATTGCACCCCTATTTATTTTTTTGAATTTTAAACAAAAAAATTCAATATCTTCCACTTTAAGTATGAAAATTATGAAATAAAATTTATTAAATCTAATTCAGTGACTACTTCCAAACTGCACCAAGTACACGTTTGGATTTGAGTAAAATTTCTATTTATGATTTTATTAAATTGTGTTTTAAAAAAAGTTTCAATAATAAATAACCTTTGCATTGTAGATCTAAAAAATTTCAACCCAAGTTAGTGCACCACTATTCATTATTAGGTTTTCAAAGATATCAATGGCATTATATGAAGCAATTTGGTTTGGGAAATTTCAACATGATAAAATAAATTAAAACAAATTATCCACCTTCATTAATAGATAAAATTATTTATACATTTTTTTGGTATAAAATGAATGGTTACGTATGATGCAAATATTTTTAGAGCACACAAATAATAAAATTTGATTGGAAGAAATTTAAGGAAATTCTGAAATATAAATTTGTAATATTGTGCATGTTCAATGCACCTAATTATTATTTATATGTAAATTGGATTTTAGTTTACGACATATCAAATAATGATACATTATTTGATTTTTGTGGAATTTTAGTTTTATTAATATTTATAAACATGATACATCAATATTTGATTTAAATTGCAATAAAAATTCATTTAACATTAAACTACATGTAAATTCTATTTGTGCAAATGAATGCTTATGTACGATGCAATTTGTTTTGTGCATATAAGTATTAAAAATTTTAATTTCAAAATAAAATTTAAGGAAACTTTGAAATATGGATTTGTAATAATATATGTAATATATTATTTCTTTTATAAATCAAATGTTACTTTACACCAAATCAAGTAATGATATATAATTCATAATTTTGTGGAACTTTAATGTTTATTCATTTTTACATGTATGATGTCTTAATATATATTTTAAATTACAATAAATGTTCATTAATTATTAAGGTACATGTAAATTTTTTTGTATACATGATTGATAACATGTTTGATGAATTTCTTTTGTGCATATTAATATTACACTTTAGTTTGAAAATATATATTTTTAAATAATAAAATATAAGCAACAACTTATAATGAATTTGGAATTGAAAAACATATTTAGTGATAATTAATTAATTTATAGATAAATACATTTAATTTCTGATTAAAAAAAAAACTAACTAATCACCAAATTATTTAATAAATGATGATAATATGTTTAATTATTTAATTATACAACTATGCAATTAAAAATAGTTGATGAATAATTATTATAAGTAATTAAGGTAGGTAACTAGACCTAGGCTAGGTGCAAAATTAGTTTAGCTCTTGGCCTAATTAAGCTTAGACTAATTTGTATAACTAAACTACAATTATTTGAGTTGCAATTAGTTGTAATTGGGTTACAACTAGGGTAAACACCAAATGGTACTCTATCATTGAACACTTTCATGTTTTCCCTCATTTCAAACCAAATTGAATGTTTTTTTATGTCATTGGAAGTGCAAAACAAGGAGCTACAAATGGTTTTTGAACTTCAAAAGCAAAGGAACAAAACATAAAACGAAAGAAGAGAAAGAATGATATTTTGTCTCTAGACCCCCTTTACTTCCAATAATTATATTTTGCTCATTTTCATTAATTTTGAACGATTTCAAAGGCAACAAATACATTATCTCAAAATTTATAAAAATTGTTCAAAGTGAATAGTAAAAAAAACAACAGTTGAAAAGCTTAAATTTCAAAATCATATTAAACATTTCTGAAGAAATCCAAAGCACAACCCCCTTCATTTTGAAAAGGCATATCTTGCTCATTTTCCATTAGATTGTAATGTTTCTATAAATTTGGATATGCCAAATGGAGGATACAAAAAAATTTAAGTTTTAAAAGGAATAGACCATGAACAAGAGAGTTATAATGATCCAACATCGTTAAATGTTCAGTGATAGGTGTGTTTACCCTAGGTTACAATAAATCTTTATCCCATATTGTTTGGTTTCCATTGCATGAAACCAAACTATATAAAGGAATGCACTAGGATTGTTGGAGAAGATAATAAACATGAAATGTAATAGCCATTTAAGACAAACCATTCAAAAAGGTTCAACCCTAAAGGTTAAACCAAATGAAATAGAATTCCATTTATTAATTGCAATGTGGTTAAGGTCTAGGCTTAACATAGGTGCCTAGATTTAGCCTTAATTTAAACCTACTTTTAATGGCTTATGTTTAGGTTTAACCTAGAAGCTTTAGTTTAGACCTAACCTATGCTTAGGCACCATGTGGCCTAACCTATTGATGTGGATGTGCCACATGTCATTTAACTGTTTGTTGACCCCAAATTTTTTGAACATGCCATGTGTGATTTAACTATTCATTGACCCCACATTTTATGAATTTATCACATGTCAACATTGTGAGTGTGGCACGTGTCACTAAACTATTGGCCAAATGTTCAATTTACATAATTACAAGACAGTCAAAATGTTCAACTTACATAGTTGCAACCTAGTTAAAATTGTACTTATTTTCTTGGTTGATGTCATGCTTAGCTAGTGGATGAAGTTCATCTAGTAGTTAAATGCAACTGACAACATCCTTCAATTATATTGGTCGAGCAATTTTCAATTAAATTGGCCAGTAGTGGCATGTCCACGTGGTGTTGACACATGGCATACACTTTTGACTATAATTTCACTCTCGACTTGTACTTTTTGACATTATTATTTAGTAGTTGCAAAAAATATTAACTAGTTATAAAAAAAATTTGCAACTATATGTGTAGTTTTCGACTTAGTTTATAATTGAACAATAGTCAAAAATGTAGTTGCAAAAAGGGAGGTTTTTTGCTAATGAACCTATGCTAAAAAAAAATGAAGGAAAAACTAACATTCCACAACCAAAGTGCAACACCTTTGCAATTCAAACAAAAATTCACATAAACAAGGTGCATATACTTGTTAGGCTCCCCCTCCTCATTAATCCACAAGATTTTACAAGGATTTTAAAATGAGTAACAAAATTTGAAAAATATAGAAAACAATCAAAACATGCAACAATAAAAAACCATGCAAAACATGTTCCTCCTCCCAACATGCACCAAAATCCAACCAACACCTTGTGACTAAAAACCCTAACTTAAAACAATTAAAAACATTAATCAATAGGATCAAAATGACAATCGATTTTGCCCATCTAAATAAAGAAAAGTATTATAAAGATAAAAATAATGAACCTAAATGCATTAATCCCTTCCCTTGATGCCAATCCCTAACAAAATGTATTGTATATTCCCATGTACACATTAAATGGTCAATTCTCAACAAGTTGGATCCAAGAGTAGGTTATTATAATCTATTTGTAAAATTTGAAATTGTTTAATAACCAAATAAAGACCTTACTTATTTAATGCATATTTTGTAAAGACCTCCATGTGTTAAGGTATTACTTTGATAAAAATGAAAAATCAACCTATACCCTTCTATATTTCATCCAATAGGTTTGTGAATCCCAAAGATCCAATTCAAATGAAAAATGAATTGTTTGAATTTTCATTTGGTTACACTTTTTCAATTTTTGTTCAATTTTAAATTTTGCTTTTAATTTGATTTTGATTAATGTGGGTTAACCTTTTTTTTTAACAAAGAATTATGATAATACATTATTCCCAATAGGTACATGCAAAAAAGAAGGAAAATACATTCATTATTAACCAAATCATATTAGTGGCATTTGCCAATGGAGCCATGGGCTTTGTGGGGGGCCATGGATGTAATCATCATGTTACGATATTTCGTTAATGTCCATTGCCATCATAAGATGTAGTCATTGCTCCCATTATTAACATTCAAGTCACTAGTTATTTCAAGTGTTTAAAGTTTAACATCACCAATGTTCAACAAGGGTTTAAAGCTTACTGCAGCTAGCAAATTCCTCCAAACAAGAGCTTCTTGTCACCACAACTTTCACTTTAAGTAAAGTTCATCACTTTTTCTTCTTCTATGTCTTCAATGTTCAAGATCTTTTAACAAATCTTTTAGAATAAAACATTTAACAACAGTTGACCTTGGGTTTCATTGTGTAATGCCATTAAGTTTGCATGGCCTCAAGTGTTTTCAATTTTTTTGGTTTGTTGTGAATCTTGTGACCATGGGAAAATGTTGGCACAAAATGAAGAATGATTTCCCCAAACAAACTTGAGGATTCTTCCAAATGCGTGCTATAGTTACTATTTTCAATTTCAAGACCTAAATTTTCGTAAGTTTGCTACATTTTGTAAATTTCATTTCGTGCATTTTGTGTGTGCTTTGGTTTCATGTATGTTTTGCATTTTCTTTTGTGTTAACTCTTGCACTTTGTGCCTATTTGGTGTGCACACACATCAATAGGACCATGAAGTGGAAATCAATGAAGTTAATACCAAAGTTGATAACAAAGTTCAACCCCACATTATAGTACTAATTCTTTAGTAACAGAAATGCATTGAATGTAAAACCAATGTAATTAGTTTGAGATTCAATGTTTTTTTTTTTTTTTGGCCAATGGCCCATTAGATTTTTTGAGACTAATTTTTTGTGGTTCATAATTATAGGACAATTAGATATTGCATTGACTTCTTTTTCAATGCCTACCATCTCACCTTTGCCATCTCCTAACGTAGTTTTTCCTAGTGGGCCTTCTTTTATTCCTCTTTCTCTTAAGTTGCCATCTCATGCAAGGCCTTACTAGGTTGCCTTTTGACATGACCCCTTTATTTTCATATTTTGGGTAGCCTATTTTAAGTGAAAAATTCCATGTTGACTCCCCCATATATTCTTCAAAAAAGGTCATTGTCTTGAGCGATTTACTTGATACAAAATTAGATCTCAACTTGCTACCTTGCCCTCTACCTCAAACACTCAAGTGGGTTGTAAAACTCCTTTTGGTTGTCCATGCCCCTAATGGCATTCTTCACAATGTCAAATGTAAGGTTTGTAGCACCATTAATAGGAAGCCATGTTTGCTTGCTTCCAAGTGGGATATATTAACAAAGCATGAGGGCAAGGGGAAGGCAATTTTTTTTTGTTAAATTTGAATCTCAAAAAAGGGGAATGTCATAACAATAAAACATGTAGACAAAAATAAAATAGGCCTTATTTTCTACCCAAGCACTTACTAGATTATCTTACAAAAAATCAATAAAAATGGTCACTTGCAAATGGAGAAGAAACTGTCCAATTTGCCACATTATTTTAGATTTTGGAGGGTGGTCAACCTATGGTACAATATAAAAACAAAAAGGTTTTATACTCTTTCCTTGGGGTGTTTTGAAAACCCCAATATGTATTGGCTAGATAGTTTAGGATGGATAATGGTCAAATTCATGTATGTACAAATGACTAATGTAATTTTAAAAATTGATTTTATAATTAATTGAAAATTGATTATGTAATTAATTAAAATTTGATTCTATAATTAATTATGTGTCCCTTACATGTGACAAGGTGAACAATGTGAATAATGGGAATTAGATTTCCATACATGCATGTGTGATGCTAAATTGGGTGAAAATTCCCATGATGATGTTTCGTCAATAGGTTGATGGAGCAAGATCTAACAATTTGATTATTGATCATGGAGGTGATCCAATAGGGTGGAGGTTACAATTTTGTTTTTGTGGTTCAAAAGTTTTTTGCTTTGGGGTTTATGGGGTAAGTACATTCCAAGGCACAAAAAATGGTCACATTAAATAAATAAACACAAACTATGCACCATTTTCAATTGGGGTTCATTGGATGGCCCATAGGTTTAATCTTGCATTCAAAACCTTGTCCAACTTGGGAATAATCAATAGCATAGAAGATTTGTTATAAATTTTTCACACATGCTTTGTTCATAGCCCAAAAGGCTCTTGTTCGTGGTTTGTTCAAAGTTGTTGCAATGTTTTTCTAAAAATGGATCCCCATTCCTGATTTCTTTAAAACTATTGCATTTTTTTTTCAAACTTAAAATTTGGTTATTGGTTTCTTCAAACCTAGCACAATTTTGTCCAAAGGTGGATTCTAGTTTTTGGTTTCTTTTAAATTGTAATATTTTCTTCCAAAGTGGAATTCTAGTTTTTTAAAAGTTAGTTACATTTATTTTCAAACCTAGATTTGGTTCCTAATTTTTTCAAAGTAGTATTATTTTCAAGTTTGTCAATATAATCTTGCTTGCTAATCCTTACTGCGTGTTGGGCACATGAGCATATGTCCTTTGTTGGAGAAGATTAATAATCTTGTGGAATTTGCATAATAACATGGTGTTTTCATATGTGATTTTGTGGTCATAGTGAAGATCTACTAGGGGCAACATTGTTATTTGTACAATGATGAAAACTCATCATTTCTCAGTGATGAGTTTGGGCATTTAAAGGTTTGCTAAATTGTAACAATGACCACATCCACATGCAATGGGTGGCAAACTTGAATGATTCCAATGAGCAATGTGCTCTCATTGTGAATGGTGAAAAGTTTTAGGCCATGCACAACATTGATCTAACTTCAAAATTGTGGAAAGTTGTAATTAGCGAATCTTTTCAAACACTAATTTCACAAGTGAAATTAAAATGTTCAAGTAAGTTTCCTAAACTATTTACAATTTGACTTAAGTGTATTTAATATATTTTGTGTCATGAGGTTTAGGGTTATTTATTGATGGGTGAATATCTTTTGTTTGCCTTTGTTGGCCAACATGTGCAATTACCCATTTGATCCATGACTCTTGTAGACATGTGGACACTTTCTCCAAAAAGAAAGAAAGGCTGGTATGGGTTAACAATAATTGTCAGAAGTGCAGGGGGGAATGATGATTTTTTTTTTGGGATGAGTTTTACCCAAAAGAAGGTACCTTGACATTAAACCAGGTGGTTATTAGGAGGATATCAGGTTGGGTATTTCAAAACTTGCCCTTTATGAATAATAGCTGGGTATTATATTAAAAAATATCCACAAAAATTGGTAACCAGGAGTATTGCTTAGCCAAGCAATACATAATTGGCAGTAACTTTATACCTTATGTGGGACAAAAATAATAACTTCACAAAGACTCTGCCTCACTAGTATATTCTACTTGTTGGATTTTGGCACCTTTGAGTTTTAGAAAATCTATACTGGACAATGCTTTTTATTATTGACATTTATCTTTAAATGTATCATGTTTTTGCTCTCACATGTGTACAATACAACATCTTCACTTCACAGTCCATAATAATTAATTTTCCATTAATTTAATTTTTATTTATCAACCTAAAATTTATGAATAAAACCAAAGTAAATCTTACAATATTTTCAAACAATTTAACATTTTAGGAGCAAAATAGTTTTCACACATTACTGTAGATGTCACATTTGCCTTGGTTGCCATATTTTCTATATGTCAACAAGTAATGACTTGTGTTGCTAGAAAATCAAATTTTGTCTCTATAAATTCACAACATTTTGTTTTGGTGTTTGGAAAGAACAAATCAAGTAAATTGCATATGAATTAGTACAAATTCATGAGATATCCAAAATTTCCTTGCATAATTGGAGAAAGGAGTTTCCATTGTTTTGTTTTATTTAACAACAAAATACACCTTGTACAGAAATCAAGATTGTGCATCACATCTAAACAAGAGAGATTTCAAGAAGGCCCAACAGACAGCTTCATCAGACAATGGAGGAAAACAAGCAGCTCATGGCAAAAGTTCAAACCAAATCATGAGAAATCACAGTACAATAGTTAACCCTAAACCATACAGAGCTCTAGTTTTGTTGAGGAGAGTTCTCATCAATCTAGGAAGCCCCATTTTAATCCTAGATTTTGCAGCTTGCTGAGTAGGGCTCTGATTAAGCATGCAAGCAAACAAACAAGCTCTGCAAGACTCTGGACTCACGTAAACCCTAAAAGCAAACAATCTGATCTATATAAAATTCCATTGGTGATCTGTATCAATTGCACAAGAAGAAAAACAACCCTAACCCTGTACACATTCTCACTCTTTTTAGTTTACTTAGCCATAGCAACGAATGGGGTCATTGCACATTTTTCGGGCAGATTGTCCCTTTCCTCTTCTGCCACCCTTCTCAAGATACTGCTGGTGATACTCTTCAGCCATGTAAAATGGAGCAGCTGGTAAGATCTCTGTTGCAATCTTCTTCCCAAGACGGGACTCGTACTCTTTCAATGATGCTATCGCCTCCTCCTTTTGGTCTGGTGTATGGAAGTAAATGCTGGATCGGTATTGTGATCCGACATCATTTCCCTGCCCCATTTCCAGTTTTACAGACAAGTCAGGAGATAAGCAAAGAGAAACTCAGCAGATAAAGCAATGAACAACTTTGGTGAAGCTTAGAGCATCTCCAATGATGGTCGATATGTTAAGTGACCCTGCACTGCACTGGAAATCTCAGATGATGTACAGCGGTCAAAGCCAGTGGATTCACTGGAAGACTGCTGTGACCCTGAAAAAATGCACAGCTTTCAGATCCCTGGAGCAGTCTAATAAGCACAGTCAGATCATATCTATTGACTGCTTCCTGTTTCTGATTGTCTAGATAGTTTGATTGGTCCAGATGGGTTGCTATTAGTAATCTCCCACATATTTGCAGTCCCAGTTTCAGTTTTTTGGGTGTGGTTGGAAAAAATAAGTAACTAAAACTTGGATGTCAGAAAATATTTCACATTCGGAGCACTGCTGGAGATGCTCTTATGAGGGAAGAAGAAGAAGAAAGCCTAATTGTAAGCACATCCAGGAACAGCAGCAGCGGGAAAGCAAGAAAGAATGTAACATGGAAGGAGAAGGTAAAATATCGAACAATAAGAGATTGAAGGCATGTTCAGCGATGCACACAGGGTAGTAACGAAAACGTACTTGGCGATTCACTTGAGTAGGATCGTGTTTCTTCCAGAAAACATCCAGCAGTTGTTTGTAAGAGACTTCCGCAGGATCGTATTCCAGCTGCACAGCTTCCGTGTGCCCTGTGGTACCACTGCACACTTCGTTGTATGTTGGATTCACTGTCTTGCCCCCAGTGTAACCGACTGCCGTCTATACCACCCCCAACCCCCGTACGTACCACAATGCCAAAGATTAGAACCCACCATTTGTTTCCCTTGCAACGGTTTGCAATAAACGTGCAAAAGTCGTCATATTCGGAGTTTGAGTTTCTGGAGGTTTGTTTCTCGTGTCAAGAAAAAATGACAATACCTTAGTAACACCGGGAACTCGCTGGAACGCCAATTCCACGCTCCAGAAACACCCGGCTGCAAATGTAGCTTGCTGTTGTTGTTGCGCCATTTGCACTCACAATTTTCAAAAACAAAAAAAGGATCCTTAAAATGACCGTCTTCCTCTCTCCACAAGAAACCAAACTTTCTTCCTCTCTTTTCGCAAACCCCCCCCCGCCAACGACAAAAAAGAACTGAAAACTAAAATTTGTTTTCTAAAAGAAAAGGGGAAAAAAGAAACCAGGATCTCCAATAACTCAAAAGCTCGAAACCAGCTCACGAAATCGCTCCTCCAAAATCTCAAAAAAACAGAAAGAAAACTCAAGCAAAACTCGAAAACAGGAATCTGAAACTGGAGTACAATTGTGTTTGTAAATGCAATGGAGATGAATGCATATATATATACACACGAGTGTAGAGAGAGATGAGGAAAAAAAGAAAGAGAAGAGTCCAGACTATTGGAACAAGCGACGAAGGTCAGTAGTCTAAGAGAGAGAGAGAGGTTCCGAAAGAGTGGCGAGTGAGGAGGGAAGTTTCCCGTTGGGGTGTTGTGGTCGCGGAGGAGAGGAGCGAACGAAGCGTCGTGCCGCGACCAAGAGCTGTGGTGCGTAGTGGAGGAGAGGAGCAATCGAAGCTTCGTGCAGTGCCCGCCCGCCCCCCCCCCCCCCACACTCAGATTTTAATCTGCATATAATCGGACGCGCGAAGAAACGGTGTGAATTTTAACTGGTACTAATGGGTACCCGTTAATTGTTTCAACCAATCAATTAAATTTAAAAAATGAAAAAAATCTTCAAAAAAATCCTCTCAAAGAAACAAAAAAGATTAAAAAAATCAAATATGTAGCCTTAAATTTTTCTGCCGATTTCTTAATTTTTAATTTTTAATTTTTTTCTTCATTTTTGTTAATTTAAGAGAAGGGGAGAAAAATCTGAAAAAACAAATCCAAAAAAAAAAAAGATAAAAAAAAGCAAATACGTCCGAACGGACGGACGAACAGACGAACGGACGGAGGGAGCGACGGATGAAACCGATTCTGCCATAGAAAATGCAGAGACTGTCCGGGCCAGTTCCGCTGGCAAATTAAAACGTGGAACTCTCGCGTCAGACGGACAGACGCGCAGACTAAATGAATTAATATAGACTAAATGAATTAATATATAAGATATGGGTGATTTTTTTGGAATCTATTATTGTACAGTCCCCCAGACAATTCCAAAGACAATTTCTATTGTATGGTTGTCCTTGGACACTTTTAGAGACAATTTTAAAAACACATGTATCGCATTTTCAAGTTTAATTATCTTATTTCTTTTTAATATGTATTAGTGTGAAGCCGGTGCATAATGCACCCGGTCGATCCGCCCCACCTAGTCTTTTGCATTTCCCACTTCGGTTCTAAACGGTGACAAACTTGGGAATAAAAATTTCATGCAGCCAATGGAAGGCTCAAGGGTGCACTCAAAGTGCTTTGCTTTTATTTCTTTTAAATTTTGGGAGGAGGGGCGGGGGGGGTGGGGGGAGAGTTTTTTTTCATTTTTCTTTGGTTCTCAATGTATTCCCCAACATAACATCATAATGTGTTCTTACTCATTTCCACCTATTAAGACCCCTAGAACCTCACTCCCACCCCCTTCCCCCTCCATAAAAAAAAATAAAAATCACACTCAGATGCTCTACAGGACACGGGCAATGATTGGAAAAATCTTTCAGGCACTGCCGAATTTTTGTCCACAGACAAACACGTCCAAAAGGCACGTTGAAAATGAGAACCATATCATGTTCACACAGATTCAAAATATATTGTCCCAGATAGACTGACAGACTTACTAAATTAATATATAAAATCATCTGCCCCTTATTTCTTTTTTTCTCCCCTTCTAGTTTGGCAAGGTTTCATCACGTTTATCTCCTCCTTTTTTTATGTATCTTTTCATGTCCATGAAATGTCTATTAATTTAAATTAAATTTGACATTGACATCGATAATGATGAATTATTTAAATCCATATGAAAATATGAGGAAAAAAAGAGTTGATTATCACTGGTAGTGTACAGCAGCAACTCAAAGCCCAAATCTTGTCAAGTAGGGGACTGGCAAGCATCCACAAGAGGAAAGAGTTAAGTTTGGCTAGAGGTAGATTGGACGGTAAAGTAGTTTTTAAATAATCCTGCCAAGTTCCGGTAAACAATAGTAGGAACTCATTGCCTTTATATGGTGACATGTGACAATTTTTTTCCTCAAAAGATGGCGAGTTTTGCAGTTATTTTTTCCGAAAAAAAGCCTTTGTGCAATTTTGCATTGGGTTTTTTTTGTTCCTAGGGTGTGAAAATTTGCCCCCAAAAAGAATTTCTATTCAACACCATTTTATTTTAATTTAATCAATTTTTTGATGTAGCCAAATTAGCAATCATCCATAGGAATATTTACTTAGATCTGGCTTGTTGGCAACAAGCTAAATATGAAAATAATTTTTTAAAAACTTGCTTCTATATTTTTGGCTACCTACTTGAACCATGTATAGAAGTCTGGCAATTTTTTATTAAATTTCAGTCGAATTTTGACTATAGAAAATCTCAAAAATCACTTGATTTTATCACTTTTAGTTTTTTCCTTTTCTTTTATACTATATATAGCCAGGCAAAAAAGGTCTGAACTCTCAACACCACTGAATTCTGGTAATCTCTTTCAGCCTTTTTTAAAATTGAAAATTAGAATTAAAACCTCACAAATAAAGTGATTTTGAAAGGTTAAGCCAGAATTGAGGAAAACATTAATAAAAATTTTCAGATTCCTATATCCGGTATTCAATGTGTAGCCAAAAACATAAAAGGATGATTAAATTTTTATATCTCATATCTGGTTTATAGCCAGGTTTGGCTAAATCTTCCTAGGGATGATTGTCACTGCAAGTTACAAACAAAAATTGCTTAAAAACATAATAAGGACCATGTGGGTGGAGACCATTGTGGGTGGAGACCATGGGGGAGGAGCTCTTACTGCCTAGACTTGAAAAGCTTTTGCCATTATACTCAACCCTGCAAGGGCTGAAACCGTGTTTTCTTTCTTTTCTTTTCTTTTTTAAAATTATTTTATTTTATTTTTATAAATTTTTTAATCTAGTGGAATTGGCCATCATCCATATGAAGATTTGCTAAATTTGGTTATAAACTAAAATATGAAAGTCAAAAAATTAAGCATTGATTCCTTCTATGATTTTTTGGCTACTTACTGAAACCTAATAATATATCACATTTTTTAATCTTATTTTTTTGGATCTTATCAATTTGAGGTCTTTTCTTCTTTGATCAACCCCACAAGGGTTGACGATGTGTGTTTCTTTTTCAATTTTGTCATTTAGTGGAAATTGGCTACCATACTTACCAAGATTTAGCTAAATTCTGATTTTTTGAGTCTGGTGAATTTGAATCATTTTGTAATGAAAAACCCTCTATTGTAGATCAAAATCAGATTTCTCAGCTCAAAATTTGATAAATTTTGCCAGAAACGAGATTATGAAAGTAAAGAATTTAAGCCATCCTGCAATGATTTTGGCTACCTCATGAAACCTATTATAGGAATCTGAGGATTTTTTTTTTTTTTAATCTGGTGAATTTAGGTCATTTGTTCATAAAAAATCCCTAATACATGTCACAATCAGATTTTTCAGCTCAAAACATTGCAAAAATTTACCAGGATTTTTAAAAATCTGACTATTTATATTTCTATTTATAATCTCGTGAATTGGGAGTTTTTCATTGAAAAAATCTATTACAGAGGGAAATCAGGATTTTCAGGCCAAATTTTTGCTCAAAATTTTTCAGAATTTTAATTATGTGTGATATTTTTTCTTTTAAAAATATAGGAGGTTAATTTGGGATAAGTTTTTCATTTTTCCAATTCCTAATATGGATTGAAATCAGGTTTTGCAGGTAAACAATTTGCTAAAATTCGCTAAAAACATTATTATGGTTGATCTCTGGACTTCTTTCTCATCTAATAAGGGAAGGATTAAATCAGTGTTGGCTGATTAGACACGATTTTTGGTCCGGTAACTAACTAGTACCTAATTCATGTTGGCCAAGTTGAATCAACACACAACAATCAGCCTTTTTTTTAATGACTCTTGGAAGTAGCCTATGTGGCTATTGTGCATTTGAGCTGGCATGTTAAGTGGCTACAATCAGATGTGAAGCCGTCTTAGACGTCTTTATAAGTGGCTACCTAGAGAAAAAAACAAGAAGAACATACCGTGGTTTGAGCCCTTGGAGTGGTTTGAGCCCTTGGAGAGCATATGTATTTGGTTAGAGCAAGTTGCATCTTGTATGTGAACATAAGCTTCTTCAAGTTTGACAAAGTGGGGATTTAGGATATAATAATAAAAATTGTGAAGCCTTTTGGTGAGATGTGAAAGATTGGAATGGTAATGTAGTTAACTTTGATGTCATTGTCTCCTAAATCAAACCACCATACAACACTAAGGCATCCACCAAAATTCTCTTCGGATTATTTGAAGCGACCCATCAACCACCTATTACAACGATAACAACAAAGGCATTCAACTACCAATTTCCAACCACATATGCATGGATGTAAACCCAAAATTGTTGATATGAGGTTATAACTTCATCACAAGAAAGAAAAATAAACCTCATAACTTGAACCAAATCCTTGGTTTTTTCACCACCAACTCATGCATAAAAACTTGCCATCCCCCAACCAATTGAATTATACCAATGAGTTCTTGGAAAATCCTTGACATCAAAGAATTGTAACAACTTGCTCATATTTTCAGAATATGTCATAGGTTTGCCCTTAGACACCATGTGAAATCAAATAGCAAATTGGACCAATTTTTTCTTCATTTTGCAATAGCACCACAAAAGATTTGATTAGCTATTGTATCTTTTTTAACATTTGCATAAAGATGTTCATTCTTGGCATGGACTATTTTTTTTTCATATAAAATTTTCTAGTTTTACATATTCTTAGGATTACAACTAAAGCCTTCCTCCTACCACCATGTTTCCAAAGGTTGTCCAATTTGGGGGCCAACATTTTATCCTTCCCTTCTATTTTGGAACAAACTTTACATTTGGGTCAAAGCAAAATAAAATAATCAAAAAATGTAGACGATTCCACTTCAACCTTGCACCATTCATATAACTACCATAAATTAACATTAAATCATATGAAAGTATGTGTCAAGTAGCATTAATTTGTTCTATTAAATTTATAAGAATTGAATTCTAAAAAAATTAAAAGCAAATGAATTTAAAAAGTAGATTAAAAATACATTTGAAACCAACTTTAAAATATGTGTTCAAGTTTATTTCTTGGTTATAAATTTTAATGAAATTGATATGCAATAAATTAGGAAATGAAGATCAACATATACTTTAATGTGTCATTAAAAAAAAATCCATTTTTTTTTTTTGTAAAAACCTACTTGACACCTAATGGAAACCAAAAGCCCACATTGAAAAGTAAAGGTCAAAAGCTATTTGTATTTTGAAGTACCTACTTAAATCCTACTTTTACAACTTGAAATATGAAAATCAATGCACAATAGTGTAAACATATATTATTTTTAATTGTTGAAATGAAAACATTTAATGTTCCACAATTATATATGAGTTATGTTGTTCTTTTAAATCTACTTATTCCAATTTTGATAGGTAATGAAGTTTGATAGTTTTTTTATTTACACCTATTTAACCTAATACACCTTCCCATCTTTGCCTATAATTGACTCAACCCATGGAAGTTTAACACTCCAAATGTATTAAAAATTTTGTTTTGTTCTTGCTCCTTTCATTTTCATTTATTTTCTTCAACAAAAATCCATAGATTTGCCTTAGAAGGAGGACCATAAGGAAATAGGGGTTTGGGGTTTCTTGAGGAAATGATGCTACATCAAAAGTGAAGGTAGACTCTTTTTGAGGAAAAAAACACCAAAACCTAAAGTTTCAAGGTGGATTCAATGGTGTCATCTTTGACAATAGTAAAAGTTAACTAAATTGTCAAAGCAAATGGCAACAAGAAAATTGGTGATGGTTGGGCAACAACTTGTAAAATGATTAGTGATGGGCCTGATGGCTAACCAACCTTAAACCTAAATGACCAAGAGATGAGCATCAATGTTGCCTGCATTCAGCATTGAGTAGTAATGGTTGCTTGCATTGAGCACTAACTCCTAAGCAATGATGGTTGCTTGTGTTGAGCAATGATTCTTGAACAATGATGGCTACTTGCGCTAAAAATTAACTATTAAGCAGCAATGGCTATCTATGATGATGAACATTTTGGTTCCAAAGTAAAAGGATCATTAGGGTGGGTGCAAGTGTGAGCCCATCATTAGTTGCCTAACTATTATCCTTAAAATCCCCAACAAAATGTGAATTACCATGGAAAAAGACCTTGGATTAGTTCTATTATGTCACCCTAAGAACCTAGGTCTATTAGGTGTACTAAACGCAATACCTTTTGCCAACCAATATTTCCTCCATTGATGGCATGAGACATTCCATATGCTAACCTCAAGAACAATTATCATAAATCAACATCGTCCAACAGCTCTTGAAGCTTGCCCACATAACATACACCGTAGGTTAATAAGAATTACAACTAAAGATGGGTCAATTTGGCCATCCACATTGGGAAAGTGACATTGTGCACAATTGCGCTTATGCGTTTTCCATGTTTGACCATCTCAGTCCTCCAACAACAATAGTTTTGAAGGGAGAACCTTTTGCACATGTCAAATAACATGTCATGTAGTCACATCCAAAATAGCAATGTTGTTTACTGCAAGTAAACATAATCTCCTTGCTCACTATTTAATTCATTAATGGGACCAACTCCAACCACTTGGAGAAATGTTTAATCATAACTAAAACATATTGGTTATGTCGAGGTGTCAAACTTAGTGGACCGACAAAATCCAAACTCCATTGGTACCCAAGCCCCATAATTGGTAAAAGTTGTAGGTGAAGTGTAGGTGCATTGAAAGATGCTTGGACTTGGTCACACACCACACACCTAGAAACAAATTGTTGAACTTACAATTGCATCCCTCGCCACCAACATTATGTTTGGAACAAATTGTATGTTTGTCAGACCCCAAAATGGCCAACTCTTCATGAACATGCTTCATAAGGCTCTCACATTTTTCTAGGCGAGGCACAACCTTCACTTGTCCATTTGCCCACATTTGTATGAAGGAATTACCTTCCGATTTGAAATGTTTAGCCCTGTGCACAACACAATCCCTTTCCTTAGGTGTTAGTCCAATCGGAATTTCACTTGCTTGCAAATATGCAATGACAAATGCATCATCATAAATATACAAGGCACCATGCCTTTTAATTCCATGTCCACATCATGGCAATCCCCATTATCCACACTAGTATGAAGTACATCCCCATAACAACCTAATAAAATACAAAGTTACACAGATGCATGCCATCATGGTACTACTTCCAAATCCACATCACCATGGCAATGAGCCTCAATGGTATCCTCATTGTTGGAACTTGGGTTTCGATTCAATCCATCGACATTTCCATTAATTATATCAAAGTCATATTCGTGTAGAGTAAATGCCCACCTTGCCAACTTTCCTACGAATCAATCTGATTCCATAAGGAATTTCAAAGGTTAATGATTGATAATCAAAGTGAATGGGCTACCATACAGATAACATCAGAATGATGAAACAATCCAAACAACCACAAAACATTCCCCCTCATATGAATTATAATTGCCCTCGTCTTGTTATTGGATCGACTAGCATATGCTAGCACAAACTTTCAACCATCATCATCAAATTGGGTGGGCACAACTCCCAACTTTAAAGTATTCCAATCAGTGTGTAATTGGAATTATCATCCTCGGATGGGTCACCTTAAAATGGGGGTTGATGAAAACTTGACTTTCAATTCCTAGAAGGCCTACTCTTATGGTTATGAACTCTTAGTCAATTTGTGTCACCGGGTTAAAGGTTTGGCTATGGTACTAAAGCCTTTCACAATCCTCTAATAGTAATTAAATAAACCCATGAAACATCTTAACCAACTAACATTTGTTGGTTGGGGAACCTATGAAATGGTTTCAACCTTACCTTCTTAACCCCCAACCCACCTAGATAAATCATGTGACCCAAGTATTCCACCTGAGTATGAAAAAATTGACACTTGCCTAAATGAAGCTTAAGGTTATGTTCTTTAAATATTATAAACACTTTGTGCAAATGGTGCAAATAATCTCCTAGGGTTAAGTTGTCATCAATGTAACATTTGGGAAAATTAAAATATGTTAATACTTGATCCATGACCTTTTGGAATTTTGCAGAAACATTCTATATTCTTCAAACCAAATGGCAAAAAACTCCCATTGGTATAAATAATCTTTCCCATGCGAATGAATTCCTCAAAATGTTGTCTTAACTTTATCACCTTCTTTCGATGGCAACTAATGCTAACTATAGCTTATGTCCAAGGTATTAAAACCTTGGCCTCACCAAAAGCCTCAAAAATCCCCTTTGGTAGGGGCATGACATATTTGTCTGAATAGGTTCGTTTATTCACTGGATGGTAATCCTTTCGCATGTGGCATTTAGTCTAATTGCCAAAATGTCCCTCTTAGTTGTGTGAACCATATCGACATGGCCATGGTCGGTAGTCTCAATTTTTAAGAATTGCATTAAAGATATTTAAGTGGGATGAAGTTATTAGGGATTTTTAACAACTTTGTGTTAGAATAAGGGTTGATGAATACGCACGGTGTGTGGGGGTTATTTTCTTTTTAGAAATATGATATTGGTTGAGTTGGTTCTTTTTTTCAGTAAAAAGTTTGTAAACCATAGTTTTAGAACTTCAGTGGCGTAATTAAGGGTGAGAAATCTCTATAAGGTTAGGGGGAGAGAAACAAACACCAAAATTCACGGTGTGCAACAAAACATTGGTTTTATTCTAGTATTTTACGAATAACGAAGATGTTGGAAATTTATGAAGCATGTGAGAGGGGGTTAGTGAAAGGCCCAATAGAGATAGAACAATCTTCAAGTCATAGGAACATAAGATTAATTCGAATCAGCCTAATGACTAAGTAGATAATGTGATAGTGTGCCAGTGGTAATAGGAGTTCCATAAGGACTGAAACATTTATTTAGATCATGAATAAGCTCAACAAGGAGTTACAAGTACATGTTAAGTCTTGGGTTATGCCATAGTGATAGTTCATAACTACAGGAAATTTGGAACACGTCGAATGGTACGAACTAGGTATTCCGCCTTACTATTAGGAAATAGTCCATGAATTGGACCACGCAACCAATGATAGTGTCCAACGTCAGGAATTGAAGACTAAGCGAAAATAGAATTATCTTCGATTTCGTAACAACCTTCACATATAGTTTTAGGTTCGTCATCGGAAGCAGGGTTGACTTGTAACAAGATCACAAGGGTGCGAAAGTTTGGTGAAATACGATAGTACCAAAGTCGAGGGGGTTCAACTTCAAGACGAGCACGCACCTCTTGAAGTTCGGGTTCTTCGTCACGAGGATGTTGCATTAAGGTCAAATATAAAGATGACTCCGAAGGCGATTCTTCATTTACTTGTGCGGCTTGAGGCCCGTAAGATGTGACAATGTGCGACGCCATAATTTTAAGGAAACAAAGAAAGATTTTCAACAAAATCAAATCGACAATGAAAGTGGGGGGAGAATTGTGACATCAAGATATGCGATCGTAATTTATAGGCCAAGGGAAAGGAAAGGAATGCGTAAATAATGGCCTAGGACCATGGTAAAATAAAACCTTAATGTCAAAGGATAAAAAATGAAGGTCTAAGTGAAATTGTTTTGGGGGAAAGTGGAAAGAAGTAGAAAAGAACCTTCTCCTTCTCCTTCCATTGGCCACCAAGCTTTGGATCTACCTTCACCTTCCTTATCCTTCTCTTTAAAAGGTGGACTCAGATGATAAAGGCTATTTCTTTTCCTCAAACATAATTTTCAATTCAATCTTGAGGATACTTGTTCGTACAAGCTTTTTGAGGAGGAAAAGAATGATGAGCCTTAGTAGTTGGGAAAAGGAAGGAGAGTAGAATGGAAATATTGGAATAGTTTTGGAGGAATGGGGTGAGTAGTGATAATATTGGGAAGTTGGAACCTTAGAGAAATCTCACAAACCCTCTCGAGTTTTTTAGTGTAACTTCTTACTGGTTTAGTTGCAAATCCTAAAATTTGGTAGGAAGGTGCGCCTAGTAGTTAACTTTCTAAAGAGCTAAGGCAAGCTAGATTTGAACAATCTATGTGTTAGAAACAATATTCCAAGTGACTGGTGGTCTATAGTTAAGATGGACCAATTGCCTTCATAAAACCCTCTCGGGTTTGGTAGTGTAACTCCTCACTAGTTTAGCTGTAGATCTTGAGATTTGGTAGGAAGGTGCGCCTAGTAGTTATCTTTAAAAGATTTAAAGCAAACCGGATTTGGACAACCTATGTGTTAAAAACAATATTCCAAGTGACTAATGGTCTGTAATCAAGATGGACCTACTGCTTCGTAAAACCCTCTCGGGTTTGGTAGTGTATCTCCTCACTGGTTTAACTGTAGATCTTGAGATTTGGTAGGAAGGTGCACCTAATAGTTTATTTTTTAATGAGCTAAAGCAAGCCGAATTTGAATAATCTATGTATTAGAAACAATATTTCAAATGATTGCTAGTTGTAGCCAAGTTAAAGATGGTGTTGAGTCCATAAAAGTTTGTTTAAAGGGATGACAATTTAACATAAGGTTTTAGAATTTAGAATGTTTGTATCTAAAAAATATATCTATCAGTGCTAAATCGTGAATGATGCATAGGAGGCAAGGTATTTAAGTTAAACTACGAACGCAATTTAACATTTAGAAATACACTCGCATTTTTCCTTCATCGGTAGCATTTGTGCTTTCAAACATAATCACTTTGTAGAATCAGAAGTAAAGGGACAAAAGTTGCCTCACAGGTTGGCATCATTGTTGTTATAACATATTCACCCCTAAACGATTCCACCAAACCAACATATAGTAATTTTATTGTTAAAGCTTAAACCAAGGCTCTTTCCACGTCACTAAGCTTGTAAGGTCACCCAAAAATTGGATTATCATCTTTTAATATGATTTGGACCTCTTGTCCCTTTAATTAACCTAATTCACTGAAGGCAAAACATCTAGTGAAATCTTGTGTTATTTGTCATGCTTCATGCATCTCACCTCTTGTAATTGTTGGGCCAATTGTTGGGTCCCATTTTTCTTTAGTCACATGTACTTTGGGTTGGGGATGCCAACCCGAGGTTGAAGGCATGGCGTATGATTGATATGCAAAATGTGGAAAGGTGCCATCATGTTTTGATGCCCCACATCACTACTTTCCTATTCCACACCCATAATTGTCCCTTCGCAGTCATGATCCCATAATTTCCAAGGATGTACTTATCCTATTGTAACATCACCCCCCCACTTGCACCACCATAGCTAACCCAACAAGAGGTGCAATAAGTGATAGATGGGGATGGAGCGGGTGGGTGTAATTAGCCAAAATATAACTATTCTGCTAATACCAAATTGAAAATCCATGTGATGGAAAAGTGGAAAAAAAAACTACCATTTGTAACTATTTTCTAGTTACAAAACACATTTGTTACTAAAAATTGCCTAGTTGCATTAGACGGTAACTACAAATTTGGATGAAGTTAATGATCGACAAATACTTCACCACCCATATATTATTTTATGCCATCTGTATATTACCATAAAAAATAATAATTTACATAATGACATCTGGCAATTGAAAAAGGATTTTAAAATTATATATATATATATATTGGATCCTCATCATCTAATTTAAATGGATTTAAATTGTGACACATGGCATCATACCAATATGCCATGTGACATTTTTGGATTTTGGTCAAAATGAGTTTTAAATCAATATTTAGATAGGTAGATGGGAATAGGTAGGTAGGAAGGTAGGTAAAATTAGGTAGGTAGTTAGGTTAGCGAGGTAAGAAAATATTTAAATGTTTTTTTAGGTTTAATCTTTGGGGTTAAAATTTATAAAAGGTTAAGTTCCTTTGTTTCATCCCAATGATAAAAAACAAATTATGTGCAAGTGTACAACAAAGCCTCCTCCTTATATAGTTTTCAAGATGGAAATGGAGGACAAAACATATGGGGAAAAAATTGAAGTTGCAACTTAGTTGTAAACTAGGTTGTAATTAAAAAACTTATCTCATATATTTTATCCTCCTTTTTAATTTTGTAAATTATATAATTAAATAGATAACTAACTAATTATTTAAATAAATATATAATAACAATAATAATAATAATAATATATTTATGAATTATTAATTCATAATTCATAAATAGGATAAAAACAATTAATTAATTAATTATGAAATAACCAACTTATTAGTTATTATTTTTCATTAATAGTTTTAAATAGATATATAAATAAAAAAATTAAATAATTAATATCTAAATAATGAATAATTGAAAAAATAATTTTAATTTATTAAATAAATATGCATAAATATTATTATTATTATTATTATTATTATTATTATTATTATTATCTAATTAATAATTACAAATTAACCAACAATTAGTGAACCAATGAATTAGTTATAAAAATTTTATGAATAATTCATAAATAAATAGATAAATAAAATGTTAATACATTAATAATTATGAATTAAATAATATTAACTAAATAATCAATTATAAATAATTGATTAATAGTTCATGCGTGAAAACATGTTAAAGGACTTCCACCTATGGACTTAGGGGAAGCCATCAACTTCCCCCTTATAATATTCTTTGTGCTTGGTAAGGCCAACAATCAAATGTCATTTTGTTTCAGGTCTCGCAAGTGAAAGTTTCAAGATTCCCAAAATTGGGACTCCCACAACTTTGGAGGCCCATAACTTTGTGTGCAGACCAATTAAGGAGAGGTATAAAGCAAAATTGTGGCCCTCATTGAAAGCTTTCCAACGGTATGTGGCACGCCACTTGCACATAAGGCAATTGGAGCGATTCCCAACTTTTAATGGTCGGTAATCAAATTGGCAATTTTGATTCTCGACCTTTCTTTTGGCCATACCTTGTGTTTTAAAAACTCATATGGGTCATGCGAACCCATTTTAGACATTTAAGTTTCAAGAGCTTTCCAATAATATAAGTAATTCTTCAATTCAATGGGTTTTGACCCCTGTAATTTGGGAGTCCATTGGGACTCCAACTCCCAAAATGGGAACTCACTTAGGAGTGTGGAGGTTCATTCTTCACAATCTCCTACACTCTCAAGAACATGAAATGCAACTCCCAAGTTTCACTCTTGGCTCGCACCTTTACAAGTCCTTGCCTTGGTCGTGAGCCTAAGGCGGTTGTGACAAATTTATATTAGGTAGGTATGTAACCTAGGTTAAATAGGTAGGTAAACAAGTATATATAGGTAGGTAGGTAGTAATTTTTCCTTACAAATTAAATAAAATTTTATAAATACACCAATGGAAACATAACCCCATTATACCTTTAATATATACTAGAAGAAATTTGAAAATCAACGATTGAATTTGTGATCCATGTTGTGATGGACACATGCAACTCAAAATAGCCTAATTACGTTGGACAAGTGCCATAAGATAGTCAATCGCAGAAAACATGACATGGCCATAAAGTTGAACGTGTAGTCGCAAACCTTATGACTACGCCAAAAAATTTCATCCATTGCCATGGATGGTCTGTAATATGACGTAGAACCCCAATTTGTGACTACATTTAGAACTACATTTGGGATAGTCACATGTTACCAAATGCACCATCGATGTGTGGTTAGGATTTAACCATGTGGTAGTTTAAAAAGCCAATGGCCACAAAACACATGGCAATTTTCCATTTGTTCAAAAAACCATTAAAATACAATAATTAAATAGTAAAATTACAATAATTAATTATAATCTATCCTAGGCTAAACTATAATAGGCAACCTACTATAATCCAAACTAAGTTAGAATAGGCTAGCTAGCATAGGCTAAGTAGGTAGGTAGGTAGGATCCTATATATTTTGTTGGGGACAAACCTTTTGATTGGTTCATCCCACAGGGCACATGCCCTATGTTTATAGTGCATACCATGAATTTGGTCCATTCCTTCACCTACTTATATACTTTACAAGTTTGAAGCTATAAACAAAATATACGGGACAATTCTAATAAAAGGGAAACACTATAACACTACAACACTATCACATCCTTTGTCCCATATAAAAGCATTATCATATATCCACATAATAAAATATTTACAATTTAACCTACTATTTACTACTACCTAAACTACAAACTTATTATCTACTACCTAGCCTACCTAATAAATCAATATCATAGCTAAATTCAATAAATTAATTATTTAACATAGTTAATTAATTAATCAATTCATAACAAAACACTACGACATATCCACAAAATAAAATACCTTTTGTTTGACTTATAACCTACCTACCTACCAACCATCAATAAGTAGCTTATATCCTATTTATTACATACTACCTAAATTACATACCTACTTTCTACTACCTAGCCTACCTAATAAATTAATTACCTACCCTATATTTAATAAATTAAATGTTCAGCATACCTAATTAATTAGTCAATTAATACACAAAAAAATGACATATGCACAAAATAAAATACCTTTTGTTTAACTTACCTACCTACCTACTACCTATTAGTGCCTATCCTATTTATTACATATTACCTAGGTTACATACCTACAATCTACTACCTAACCTACTTAATAAATTAATTACCTACCCTACACTTAATTATGACATGTCCACAAAATGAAATACCTTTTGCTTAATTTACCTACCTACCTACTACCTACAAATACCTACTACTTCTTACATATTACTTAGCCTAACCAATTAATTGATTAAGTACCTAACCTAATCAATTAATTAATATGAAACATGATCCCATATTCAAACAATAAACTAATAAGCCTAACTAGGTCTAATTTTCATAGCCCAACCTATTAGCTACACCTATAAACTAGCCTACTATTACCTATAGATAACTTAGGCCAATTAATTAAGTATATATGCAAGCTAGGCTAGGCTACTAATGTACATATGCCTATTTAGTTTAACGTAACCTATTCGGTTTAACTAGCTTAGTTTACCAATTAAGTTATAATAGCCTTTTCTAGCACACTATTAATTATTAGACATTATATCATTGAAGACCCATGGATAATTGTAAAAAGACCCATGGATGGGTACATTGAAAGGATAATAGTCCAATTGAAATAACAAATTTGGCCATATGTGGTTTAAGTTTATTTGTTCATGTGGTAGAATATATTATTGTAGTTGAAAAACCTTTCATTTATAGTTGCAAAAATAATTATGTTATCATCCATCTATGAATGCAATCGAAATTGGATGACATTGTTCACTTTTCATTTACATTTTCAATGAAAATCATATTAATTGTAATTTGTAGTGGCATCTACAACTAAAATGTGGTTCAACCCTTCTTGTAATTGCATATGCAACTACATGGACACATAGGACTAACACATTATTAGTTGTAAAATCAATTGGTTTAAACATTAGTCGCATAGTAGTTGCAAAAATATGGTCATAATGGACAACATTTCATCTAATGATAATTTAACAAAAGTACACATACCTTTCAAAAGTTCCCGAATACACCTATGTATACCACTAAAAGTTACTATCACCCTAAAGGTGTAACTAAAATTGGTTTCATTTGCAACTAATGGGACATATGGACATGATCATGGATGAAAACAATCTTAGAATGTAAGATGAAGAAGCCATTAGTTACAAATGTGATTATGACATAGTTGCAAAAATGGTCAAGGGTGCAAAAATAATTGTAAAACATTAACAACTAATTACAAGTGACAATTATTTGCACATAGTTGCAAATGCATTGGTTGCATTTTGGGTGATTTCTTTTAATGTATGGGCTCCTTCGAAAATGCCTTGCATAGTTGTGCTATTAGTGTCAAACCCCATGGCCCATTCCCTTCCATCTGCATTAAGTTTTCCATATTGGATGAATGGGAATATCAAATCATCCCCATTCCTAAATGCATGAGAATGTACAAAACCCAAGAATGTTGGTAGGGCCACTCATGGAAACCCAACCCTATTGACCACAACCAAAGGTGGTAGGTCATCATGACAATCGTGCATTAATGGTGTCCTGGATCCAGTATGTCACCAACCAAACATGTGGGTGACCTATGAATGAGTTCATATGCTCATTGGATCACATTTGGTGGTGTTAGATTAGTCCACATCCATCAGAACCGATAGGCTTGTGAACCAAATGAAATAACATCCATTTGCAGTAGTTCAATAATCGAAGCCTTGATTTGTTGCAATCCAAGCAAAATAGTTGGCAAGTAAAATCCCCCAATGGTGGGACATTTTCCAACAAATATGCACATGGGTGCATATGTGTTTACTGTAAGTGTCGCACAACACGAATCAATTCCTAAAATAAATCCAACATGGGATCGAAAAATCCTTGGCTCGTACCCGCTTATGAAAACCTTGGCAGAAATGACCAAGTCAATTGGCCTAATCCTAAATGGAAAATTTGGAATGATTGACATCCCATGTGGCCCTGACATTGCCAATTCACTGTTTGGAAGTGCATCCTAGTGAAGGACACTACCTTCCAACAACTCAAGGCCATGTGGAAGGCTTGAAAATCTAGCCAACATAGTTGGTTTGTTAGATTTCTTTGGTTGCTCCCTAATGAATCCCACTAGCAATGAAGCCTTGTGACTAACTCATGTTTGCCAGCTTGGATGGTAATATGTGATTTCTTCTAAAAATCAATGGTAACCCGTAGGGGGTACAACACCACACCTCCAACCAACATATCATAGGATGTAGCATGTGTGACAACAATTTTGCTCAACATTAATGGTCGAGCATTAAAATGCAATACATTAAAGCGATACTAGGGTTAATAGTAACGTGTTGATGCCCCCCTCAATTGAAACATTCCTTCTTCATTTTGCACAACCACAACCTTAGGCATAACATTAGTTCGATCAATGGTTGGTCGTGTTAGAAGGTCATGAAGTTTGGCCATAGTTGCATGCCAAGTTCAGGTTGAACTTTGGACACTTCTATGCAATTAGCCTTAGAAATTGGATGGGGAATTATAGTAAGTATAAAAATGTCCTTTGACTTAACCATCACATATGGTGTTCCACCATTTTCACATAATGTGGCCGCCAAGTGAAAGCCAATTATTGGTTGAATACTTGAAATGTCCAATGTCTTAGTAAAAAGAAATGGTGTTTGGACACATTGTTTTGGTCGCTCCCATCAAATTTGCGGGTGCCTTGGCCCTAGGAATAAAACTAGACACCTTCCTTGACATTCCATTGGGAGTTGACACCCCCATGGGATTGGAAATGATGTTTGTCAACACAAATGATTGTGGGTAACACACATGGCGTTGAACTTCATCACATTGGGGATCAATATCTCATCAACACTTCGTGGTTTTGGCACTTGCGCATTAGCGCCCCTTGTCACTGGTGTAGTTATGTCATTAGGATTTGGAACCATAACATGGTTTCCATAATCTCCTACCCATGATTCATAATCTTTTAACATATGTGACATTGTTTCATCTGGTGCTATTGATCTTGATAAATTAGCTCCACAAAAAGAATCATGGATCAGCATTCGACCCATATGATTGGCCATATTCTTGATCCTTGGCCTTCCCTGACCCATATGTAATAGATTCATTAGGTTATCATGCTTGTGACTAAGGCCTCAAATTGTGCAAACTTAGCCTCCATGGTGTTAAATTGGCTTTGAGCTAGCTTAATGGCTGACCTTTTATTGGCCGCACCTTTCCCTTTATGGCCTTTCCTAAAACCTTAACCTTTATTAACATTAATGTTTTGTGATTGGCCCTAGTGTAATTATGGGTGAAATGTAAAACAATGATCGGCATCATGCCCATAGGCATTATAATGGGAACATGGCTAGTTGGGTTGGAAGTTGTGGCTTGTGTGGCTTGTGGAGGATTGGGACAATCCTTCTTATGAAGCCCACCACACATCCAACACTTATCTTGAATGGTGGCAAATGATTTTCTATTAGAATGATAATTAACCCTAAACCTTTGGGTATCCCTATAGAATTTGGTCATAAAAGGATGATACACTTGTGATGGCTCAAATTAAATTTACAAGGATGTTGAACATGTTGTGGATTAACCAAAACCCTAAAACATAAACCTTATAACATGAACTTTTAACATAGTTGGTCTTTTAACGAAGACGTCGACCTTCCTTTCCCCGCCCTTATTTGGCCTAAGTAACTAGTTGAGCTTTTGGCGATTGTGGAAGCGGCTTTGATTGTCATCGTTGTTGTACCTACATGGTATCAAAACATAAAGGGAAAAAGACGAAAAGAAAGGAAAGGGAAGGGGGACCCATTGCGATAATGGCAGATGGCCTTCCTTTGTGATATTTTATTTTCACGACTCTGCACAACCTTTAAACTCCAGGGATTTGTCTTTATTTGGGTTCAACACCCAAAGGAGTTGTACATGGAAAACAAATACAAAAACATCAAAATTGTCAAGTGGGTTTCTTCAACTCAAAAAGCAAACCAAGATTTGCAAATGAACAATATTTGTAGCCTAAACAAAACAACTACAAAAATGAACATGCAACAATGTAAAACAAAACAAACTACACAACATTTGCTATTGACTTAAATTCTCGTGCAAAACACATAAAACCAACAATAAACCTAGTGCAAAAAAAAAAATAGTTTAACATTATCGAATTAAACCTTTTTTTGGTGATTCAAAAACTGATTCACTTACAACAACATAAGAAATGAAAACATTTGCCTAAACACAAACTATAAAGCAAAAATTGTGTCATGGAGTTTCAAATCACCAAAAGTGATTTGAGGTCACACAAGATGAGATTATAGCCCATGACAAATATCTTGAGCCCCATTCAGACTTGAATTGGTTCAAGATTAATTGATTAACTTAACTAATTCAATTTATCCCTACTAACTAGGACCTAATTAAACAGAAATTAACACATTTCACAAATTGAATGGTAAGCCTTGAAGTGTTACCATGTTTTCAATTGATTTTTCCTTCCAAAGCTTGGTTTTTTGGAATTTATTTGAATATTCATGAGTAAAAATCATTTAAAATTCAATATCTCCCACATTCTTATTCCAAATCTTACCAAAACAAATTCCATTAGATTCTGCTCATCAAGATCTTTCCAACAACACCAAAGGCACATTCTAATCCCTCCAAATGTTTTTGATACAACTTAATTTAATTTTTAGTGAAAGAAAATTTCAATTTTCAAGAACTTTTGCATCACAAGTCCAAACACCATGAAACCAAGCTTTCCAAGGAGACCAAGAACGTGATTTGAAGCATTTTAGTTTGATGGATTTCATAAATACAAAACAAAACAAACAACTCATTGCATAGTGGCTCTACCTTTCATTATATATTGATGCAAAATCATCATGGATAATGAAATCATGTTACATGGTTAGGTAATTTGGATGCAAAATGAATAGGTTTGTGATGTGTCCAAAAGACCTCAGTTGTTCATGATATGCATTGTTCCAATTTATTACAAAAACATTGTTTTAACACCATCACACAAAATAAAAAAACTTTTCATTTGATAAGAGTGATCCAAATCAAATTTATACCATTCATAGACATAATGTATTGTTGAAGAAAAGTGCTTCTCAAATATTCAAATTGTACTACTATCCAAAGGAAGAAATATAAAGAAAAAAATGTCAAGGCAAAGTTAAAGAACAAAGGAATGTGCCAAAGACTTACATATGGCCAATGAACCAAACATAATAAACTTGAACTATCATTCTCCAAGTGTCCTTGCAAATGGAGGACCTTGCATGGGCAAAAATGTTGCCAATTACAACAAAAAAAATCTTTGTAGCTTTCTTTAGTTTTCACAAATCCTTGTTTTTGCTTTTGACCATATGGCATGATCCATTTTTGAGGTTGGTATAGAATAGTGGCCATCAATATTACACAACCTAGAAGTTTTATTGTACCTCACTCACAAGAGACAAAATCTCTTCCACAAGTAATTGGCCACCATTATCATGAATAAATTGCTTGCCAATACATTCAACAACAAGAATACAAAGAATGGACACTATTTTCTAATAGGTTGTTTCTCTTTCCCATGTGAAAATATTATCTAATGATCAAGTTTCTAAGTTGTAGTCATCAACATCAAATCATGAGAATAGAAACAAATGTTACATAAGAAGAATCAAGTATTACATTTGAACATTTCTATGTTAAACAGGATGGCAAATCCAACAGTTAAATCCATACCCAAGATTATTCAAAGCTTCAGGTGTGGCTTTAAAGATGTGGGGACTCCCTTTTTCCTTCAATAACACACTACTTGAAGCATATTTGATAATTTCTTGGAAAAATGACACTGAGATGAGAATAATACCTGCTTTGAATTCACCCTATAGACAAAAACCAATTCCTACCACATGTGAAGAAGTCAACTAACATAATTGTGGTTGGGAAAAAAAAACCCAAAGTTGAATTTCAAAGCTCCAACAAAATAAAAATCTCCCACCTTATGTGATTACTCAACCAACACAAATAATTAGAAGGATATTCAATGCCTTCATGTTCTTTTTGTGTAAACTAAAGAAATTGAAATCATACATCTATTATATAAACATACTGGTAGTTTTCACACATAGCTATAAAAAACCTTACCAATTTGCATTTTAAGTAATAGATGTTGGTAGTTTTTGCATCTTAAAAAGGCGACCATTTTGCCATCATTGACCACATTAGCAACACTAAATCAACTGCAACTTGCACATGATTTGAGCATTAATAGTCTAAAAATGTCAATTACTTCATTAAGGAAAAACTATTAATCGCTTGACTTAAACTTTTTCAAACCAAAGGTCTTGAAATCCCACTATACCCATATGGAAGAGAATCCTTTCTAAACCATCAATAGGTGGTTGATATTCAAAAACAAGAAAAATAATACAACAAATGCAAGAAAACCTAATGCAAAAAACATGAATCTTGTAACATCTGCAGACAAATAAACAAATGCAAAATGTTTGCCCTAAAAATGCAAAAGGGAAAATTGAATTCAAAGTTGAATTCACCATTGTAAATTAATTTCCAAAACCCACATAACATTCCACAAATGCAAAAGTTAGGCTGCATCGATGCAAACTGTCGCAACCCTACTTTGGCCAAGTGTGGGGGTGAAGCCCAACACTTGGAAAAAGTGGGGATTTAAAGTCCTCCGGGACTCCAGAATGTTCAAAGCTCGATAGCAATGGGCAAAACACCTTGCAGTGGGGTGTTCTTGGTGTCACTGAAAAGATCTTGAAACGTAAATATCGAAAATGCCCTCGCATTCTTGATTTGGACATGTAGCCCAAGTTATGGGCAAAAGAAGAGCCGGGTGTCAAACTGGCAGTTTGACTCCCGACCACTAAAAGTCGGGAATCGACCAGCTCTTGATGTCCGATTCGGGAGTGCAATACGTCGTTGGAAAGATCTCAACAAGGGCTACAACTTTGGTTTAGACCTCGTTGCAATCATAGGTCAGGGCAAGGAGCTATGACCTCTCAAAGTCCCGGAAGTCGAGAACCGGGACACTTGGGTGGATTTCGGGACTCCAATTTGGGAGTCCCGAGAAAAAGAGCCATTTGGATGTAGCCCCAGCGGGGCGTCGCAGAGTATACTATATGGGGGATGGTGGTGGCATCCCCCGAGTCCGGGCCGTGGTGAGTCTTGTGGTCCGAAGTGCCCGTGGCTTGTCCCAACACCAAAGGGTGTCTCGGAAAGTGAACTAACCACTTGGGTGGTTTGTTTTGATGTAGATTCAAGCTTGTCATATAATACCTCTTCCTAGTCTAATCCCTGGGCTCCCAACTCGACCCTCTACCCCTTTCTAGAGTCGAAAGCCGGGAGCGTGCCTCCAAGTCTCAACTTCCGCAACTTGACTTTGTGAAACCCTCAAGTGGGTTTCACCCCGTGACTTGGGAGCGGTCACAAACCTTGAAAACCTTAAAAAATGCAAGGAGCAATCTCTGGTCAACATATTGAAACGAGAATTTTGAGCATGCATACATGCACACACACACACACACCAAAGCTACAAGTCTGGTTTGGTTCCACATTGCTTCAAAATTTGAAATGCAACATAATTTGATCATTGAATATGACGACATGGATTTTGGTGAGAGAGGAAAGGGGTAGAAAAAAATGGAAAGGGGGCTAGTGGGGGCGATGTTACGATGTCAAACCTCTTGAGGGGAAATCTTTAAAGTGGTGAACGATATTGTGGAGGCTTTTGCTAGCAATTTGTAAAGGACGAAAAACAACACAAATGCCACACCATTTTGGAGTGGTTGAAAGGCCTTTTGCCATGATGCCCTCCTTCCTCCTTGCTCCACCGTGGTGATTTCTCTTCTCAAAACTTCCTATTCAAAAAATTGTTTCTCACATTGGCTTCCACTGGTCATATTCCCCTTGGCTTTTGTCCAACAACAAACAACAACACTACATCACAAGAAAAGATATTTAAATTTGCAAAATCTAAATTTGTGAGAACTCACCCATAAACGAAGCAATGACAATAGTGAAAGACGAAGAAAATTGTTGACAACTCTCCTCTCTCTTTGTCGACAATGTACATGAGACAACGAACAAATGAATGATGGGCATATTGAATCCCCTCGGTGATGATGGTTATCAAAAAGCCTACAATGTTCAACTACCTAAAAACCTAATGTACTTAGGGTTACATCCACCTAAACACGAGAAATTATATCCATATGAAAATTTACATTCTGTGAACACTTGTCATCTTCACATTGGATAATGAGCGAGTCAAAATTTTATGGTAAGTCCAGAACCTGCACATATGCATAGTCTCTTCCCTATGGGTAAAGCCAACAAACAAACTACTTTGCTTCATAGATAGATACGAGGCCTATTATTTCCCTACAGAATTGGGTTAGCAAGGTGAAACCAAAGATTAACTCAGTTGAGGTTTCATCCACAACTGAGTAATAACAGGCATCCAGTGGATGGATGGCGCGCTGTGGGGGTGCTGGTTCACTATGGCCAGAGGGCAAACGGTGGGTAGTGCGTCCGAATCTGTAACAGACTAGGGTTTCCGCACTTTCAATAACGGATTAAGGCTTTGGTGCCTTCAAATCTGTAACACACTAGGGTTTGGGCAAACTGTCAGTAACGAACTAGGGTTTGGTTTTGCATGAGAGACAGCGAAAGAAGATGACAAACGGTGCCTGGAAACGCTGCGCCACTAAAACGTTAGATTCTCGACATAACAGTATATTCTTAGCAAGAGCCACACCTTCCATGGAGCGAGCAATAGAAACTGGGCAGAGTATGTGAGCAGAAGAAGAAGGAGGAGAAGGAGGAGGTCACACTCGTGTAAGTTCCTTTTTGCGATTCTCACCCATGTTTTTGAGAGATCGTCTTTGGTGAGTTTAAACAGGAGTGATGAGTTTGGCAGTGAAGAAAGTTTTGCAAGCATCCCAAGCTCTGGCAGTGCACATCTCGAAACCTTCTTCTTCTGTCCATGGCAAGAAATCACATCGGATGATGATGACGACGATGATGGCTCGCTGCTTGTTGCCGCCGCTCGGTAAATTGCAACCGTGGAACTGGAGGCAACGAAGGCAAGTCACTATGTACCAGGATCAGGAGAGCGTGATCGATGATATGGTGGGAGGGATGGCGTCGTTTGCCCCGGTATTTCCACTGAAGGGGGAGAACGTGAAGGTTTTGGAAACTCCGTCGCAGTTTCTGGAGGAGGTGAAGGAAGGGATCAGGAATGCGAAGGAGAGAGTGGTTTTAGCTTCCTTGTACATCGGCACTGGGAGCCTCGAGATTGAGCTGGTTGGTTTCCGCTCATTTCATGAACCAGTCATCATGTTAGCCTTCGAGTTGTAACCATAATTTCATCTGTGCAACTCTAGAATCATACCCTAGGATCATACACTTGATTGATCTGAATTTCTGTTTGTTGTGAGGAAGTTGTTTGCTGCATGATAGATATAAGAAAAGCTCTGAAGGTCAGTAACCACAGCTGGATGTAATTGCAGATGCACTTGCCTGTAATCCCTCCCTTCAGGTGACACTCCTATGTGATGCATTAAGAACAACTCGCCCATCTCAGGAATCAAGTATTGACACTTCCAGTGCTGCAATGCTTGCCCGGGTTTTGCTTTCAGAAGATGCTTCCTGGCGCAAAAAGATGTGGGGTAGATCGCAGGAGCAATTGCGCATAGCTTTGTATCACACCCCACAATTGACTGAGACTCTGAGATGGATGCTTCCAGCAAGGGCAAGGGAAATTGTTGGTGTCTGCCACCTCAAGGCTTTTATATTTGATAACACTCTTGTTTTGTCGGGTGCAAATCTCAGCACATCCTACTTCACTCACCGCCAAGATCGGTATTTGTGCTTCTTGAACTGTAATCAATTGGCATCACATTTCTGTTCTCTCATCAACATTGTGGCCTCCTTTTCCTATACATTGGATATGGATGGAAAGCTCAAGCCTTGTTCTGTTCACTTTGACCCTGTGCGGGAACCTGCATCATTTTGGTCAGAGATGGCACTATCTGTGACCGAGTTATTCTTTCCAACTTCAGAACCAAATGTTGATAAGGGTTTTGACACTTGGGTGTTTCCGACAGTACAAATGGGACCTCTTGGTATTCGACAGGATGAGGAAGTCTTGCTTTGGTTACTAAAACAGATGCCGAAAGGCACAGACATCCATTTATCTTCGCCCTATTTCAATTTGACACCTGCTTATGAAGCGGCATTACTTGAAGCTGCAAATGACAAAAATGTTCACATCCTTACTGCTTCTCCAAAGGTTTGTTACTTAGCAGTAATTTGCAGATGCTGCCTTATGCTGTCCTATTTAGATCCTTTGCCACCATAAGGCTTAAGATCTCCCCTTGATGTTGGATGTCAGTCAAGGCTTTGCAGTCCAAATCTTCAGTGTGGCAAACCTTCAATGATGTCTTAAGACATCTTTCTGTATTGTGAACATGAGTGCTAGCCAGCAGCATGACTGAGTGTTCCTGTTGCTTTGGGAAATGCAACAGAAACTCAGAATGTAGATTTTATATAATCCTATGCTGAAATTTTTGGCCCATTATTATGAAATGTGAGTTCAGTGTGAAAAACTTATTTCCTCCCATGAGTCTGAATAAGCTTTTTTGGCAGGCCAATGGCTTCTATGGCTCCAAAGGGATTTCAGGTGCAATTCCTCGTGCATACTCTCTTCTAGAGCAAAGCCTGTATGAGCGAGCTCAGTTGAAGAATGTGCAACAAAGATCTCAAGTTTTTGATGCAAGTTCAACAAATGGCTTGAGCATCTATGAGTATGAGAGGAAAGGGTGGACGTTTCATGCCAAAGGATTTTGGTGTAGTCTTCCAGGGGAAGAAGAGGGACCCAATGTTACACTAATTGGTAGCTCCAATTTTGGGTACCGGTCCCGTGACCGTGACTTGGAAGCTCAGTTATGGATTTTTTCGAAAGCACCACACCTTCGTCAACAATTAGAAAGGGAACGTGATGACCTCTATGTCCTTTCTCACCGAGTAAATGCTAATGTTTTTGTTGGGGATGATCGCAAAGGAGGGCTTTTAGCTTCTCTTGCTGTCCGTGCTGTGAGGACTTGGCTATGAATCTAATTACCTCTTGAATAGCATTCCTCAAGGCTGGAATTTGATGATATTTCAGATCTAGCGTATATGATAGATGCTGTTGTGTTTCACACTTGATGATTAGCACCCTGCCTCTCTTTCTTAGCTGTTGGACTACACCAGGCTATGTGATAACAATGTTGTTTAGTGTATGTACCCATTTCTCCTAGTTCCATTCTTGAATACTTGGAGATTGTATAGCTCAGAGCAGCAGTCAGAGCCCAGAGCTCAAAAGAGCTTGTTGGGTTTGGCTGTTGTGCAATTCTTCTTCAGGTGAATGCTTAAAACACTTGAAACACACTGGAAACACATAGGACATGTAGCAACCAGTGAAAATCAATGTTCCACCCCAGTAGTATCACAGCCAAAATAAAGATCAAAACTTATGGACAGATTTAGGGAAACGGTAATGTAGAGGAAGGTTGTGGGCAAGTGGGTGGAATTTTGGATGATTGGGTAGGTTTAAGCAAAGCATGTGTCAAAGCATTTAAACTGCTGCACATGATCCGGTGCAATACCGTTTGGACATATATGAAAGTAGTTGTGGGATCAAGTGTCTGACATGTTCTCTGGATGTGTCCAGACTCTATTATTTCAAGTGGCCCATATATATATGTATGTATGTTTGGATGTAATTCAAAAAATTATTATTTCAGTACCTTTTCAATATCCATGTCATGGTTAGGGGAAAAGATTGAGGTAGTTTTTAGGTCTGCTACATTTAGTTTTATGCAATTATTGTGATACTTTCAAATGTCAAGGCTTTGGGCAATTCAACAATAATTATAAAATTTGATGCATGAAATTTGAAGAGGAATATCAGTTGCTTACAATATGAAAAATGCAACTTGGAAGAAGCATACAAGCTTCTCTTTGTCATTATATTAGAATTGATATATATTGCAAATGATCATATGTGTGGATTTGATTGCTCACAAGTCTTCCAACACGATTTCAAAAAATAAATTGATGCATAATTTAGACTAAATTAAATTGCAAATGGACTTTACCTTCCAAACTTTTCGTTGATAACATCTAAATATGTTATAGACACACCCAATGCCTAGAAGGTTAATCTTCAATTTTGATCTCAAACATTGAAACAAATATTAAATTGTTGCATTCATTTTTATGCAATTGTTTTGACAATTTCAAATATCAAAATATTGGGAAATTTAACAATAGTTAAGAAATATTAAAAATGCATCTAAAATTTGCTTTGTTCTTATATCACAATTGAAATATGTAAGATATATATATGAATTTAATTGTTCATAAAAGTCTTTCATTTCCTAAGGGGAAAAATGAAATGTGACACTTTGCTAACACATTTGAAAAAAATCATTAAGGGATGAAAATTAAATTCAAGTGAAGGAAACAAAAGTGATGACAAAAATACATCTTATACTTCAATGAAATATATATTGCAAATGACCAAATGTATGGATCTAATTGTTCACACAAGTCTTCCAACATGATTTCAAAATAAAATTTGATATATTATTGGGACTAAATCAAAATGCAAGTGGAGTTTGTCTTTTGAACTTTTCTTTGAAAACGTTGAGATATGCTAATAGAACACCCAATGCCTAGAAGGTTATTGTTCAATTTTGAAACACAATGCATGAACATTTAAACAAATTTAAAGTTATTTCGTTACATCTATCCGATTGTTATGACAATTTCAAATATCAAAGTTTAGGTTTTAGAATTTGGGCAATACACATTAGGGCTACTCATCAATAGTTTAATAATTAATAATTTAACAAATATTTCGAAACTTGATACATCATTTCAAATATAATTTGGAAAGTAACATCAATCACGTACAATATTAAAAATGCAACTTGGAAAATGCATACAATTTTTTCTTTGTCATAATCTTAGAAATGAATATATAAGATGTACATGGATTTAATTTGTTGACAAAGTCTTTTATTTCTTGCAGTTAAAAATGAAACATGTTATTTTGTTAAAACATTTGAAAAGAATTATTAAGGAATGAACATTAATTAAAGTGAAGAAAACAAAATTGATGATACGAGTACATATGTGGCGATCACATGAATATGTGAACTTGTTGGTTGGTAATTTTAAAATAGTTATTATATTGAAATTAGTAAAATGTGTTGTGTATTATGCTAACACTATTGTCCTTTTGCCTACAAAGTTATGTATGTAATTCAAATGTTATTATTCAAAAGAATTACTAAAACCTCATGGCCAAGTAAAAAATTTTGGATTTGTGGAATCCACTTTAATAGTTGAATAAATCTGAATTTTAATATTTTTACCTTCATTTTGAAAATGTGAAAAATGTAAAAATAATTGTAAAAGAGATTTAATAATATCCCCTCCCCGTTCCCCCTTTTTATTTCCCTCATATGTTCCCGTATGGTTTCCAATAGTTCATCATTATTTGTTTCATTATCCTGATTTTACTAAATAACATAGACATAAAAAGGCACATGTTGCACATTAACATGGAGAGAGAGATTGTGTGTTGTGAGTCATACCGACACAACCATGTGCGGTAGTCTCGATTTTTTAAGAGTTACTTCGGGGTTATTTGAGTGCGGTAGACTTATTAAGGGCTTTTAGCAACTTCACAAGGAGTGATGCATGTGCTTGGTGTGAAGGGGGTTTTGTTTTTTGGAATGCGTTATTGGTGGGTAAGGAGGAAGGTCAGTTCTTTTCTTCAACAGAGGCTAATAGCCATAGTTTTAGAAACATTGTTGCGTAATTAGGGGTGACAAATCTCTAGAGGGTTAGAGGTAGAAGTAGGCATCAAAACTTGCAATGTTCAAACACTACATTTGTCTTGTTACGGTATTTAGGAAGTAGCAAGCATATTAGAAATTCTTGAAGCAGTCAAAGGGATGTCGATGAAGGGGTTAATAGAAGTAGTGCAATCTTCAAGTCGTTGAACATGAGGATAACTCGAGACAATTCAACAATTAAATAAATAGTATGATAGTGTGCCAACAGCAATAGGAATCTGATGATAACTGAAAACTTTATTTATAATAAGGTTGAGCTCATCAAGAAGCTGCAAGTACATGTGAAATCAGGAGCTGTGCCTTAGTGATAGTTCACAACTGCAAGAAGTCGAGGATGCGTCGGATGGTGCGAACTAGGTAGTCCACCTTGCTGTTAGGAGGGAGGCAACGAATCGGACCGCGCAACCAACGATAGTGTCCAACGCCGGGTACTGAAGACCAAGCGAAGATGGAGGTGTTTTCGGTTTCATAACAACCTTCACAAACGGTTTCAGGTTCGTCACCAGAAGCAGGATCGACTTGTAGCAAGATCACCAGGGTGCGGGAGTTTGGCGAAATGCGATAATACCAAGCTCGAAGAGGTTCAACTTCGAGACGAGCGCGCACCTCTCGAGGTTCGAGTTCTTCGTCACGGGGATGCTGCGTTAGAGTCAAATCTAAAGACGATTCCGAAGGCGGTTCCTCGTTCACTTGTGCGGCTTGGGGCCCGTAGGAGGTAATTGTGCGCGACGCCATGCTTGCAAGGAAGAGAGGAAAGATTTTCAACAAAAAAAAAGAAGGAGAGATAAATAAAATCAAATTGCAATGAAGGTGGAGGGGATTTGTGACATCAAGTCATGTGTTCGTAATTTATACGCAAGGAAAGGAAGGGAGTGGGTAAAGAATGGCCTAGGACCATGGTAAGGTAAAACCCTTGTGTCAAAGGATAAAAAATGACGGTTAAGGTAAGTTTGCTTGGGGGGAAGTGGGAGTAGGTGCAAAGGGATCTTCTCCTTCCATTGGCCACCAAGCCAAGAACCTTCCATTGACCACCGAGCAAAGGGATCTTCTCCTTCCATTGGCCACCAAGCCAAGAACCTTCCATTGGCCACCAAGCCAAAAACCTTCACCTCTCTTTAAAAGGCGGACTTGGGTCATGGGAGCTCTCTTCTTCTTCTCCCTCGGAAAAAAAAAAATTGGATCGAACCTTGAAAGTGTTTGTTTCGACAAGGTTTTAGAGGAGGAAATGAAGGATCAGCTTGGGAGTTGAAGAGAGGAAGGAAAATAGGGTGGAGATCTCGTGAGAGTTTGTAAGTAAGGGATGTGAGTAAGGATAGATTTGAAGGTTAGGATTTAGAGAAACTTCACAAAACCCTTTCGGGTTTAGTGGTGTAACTCTTTGCTATTTTAGCTGCAGAGCCCAAAATTTCGTAAGTAAATGCGTCTACTAGTTAGCTGTCCAAAGAGCTATAGCAAGTTGAATTTGGACAATCTGGGTGGGAGAAACAATTCTCCAAGTGACTGGTGGTCTGCAGTTTGGTTGAATCAACTACTTCCTCAAAATCCTCTCGGGTTTTATAGCATAGTTTCCTAGCTATTTAGCTGCAGATCTTGAAACTTGATAAAAAGGTGCGTCTACTAGTTAGCTTTCCAAAGAGCTATAGCAAGTTGAATTTGGACAATCTGGGTGGGAGAAACAATTCTCCAAGTGACTGGTGGTCTGCAGTTTGGTTGAGTCAACTACTTCCTCAAAATCCTCTCGGGTTTTATAGCATGGTTTCCTAGTTATTTAGCTGTAGATCTTGAAACTTGGTAGGAAGGTGCGTCTACTAATTAGCTTTTCAAAGAGCTATAGCAAGTCGAATTTGAACAATCTGGGAGTGAGAAATAATTCTTTAAATGATTGCTGGTTGTAGCCATGTTGAAGGAAGTGTTGAGTTCACAAAAGTTTGTTTAAAGAGCTAGTTGTTTAATTTAAGGTTCTAGGATCAGGGGATTGTGGGGATCAAAGTAATAATAATAATAATATACAAAATAAAAAATAAAATAAAATACATGGCCATCAATGTTAAGTTATGAAAGATGCATAGGCGGTAGAGAAATTTGAACTTCAACTACAAACGCAATCTAGTATCTAGAAGTACGCTCGCTTTGTCTTTCACCGGTAGCATTTATACTTTCAAGTATAGTCACCTTGTAGAACCGGGGGTAGAGGGACAAAAGTTGCCTCACATGTGTGTTCCATAATCTTTTTGAAAAATTTAATTTTTTTGTCTTCAAACAAAAAAAGTTGGGAGTTGAGAGTTGCTTCAAGTCCTTGTCCTTTAAGATGTGAACCTTCTTCCGTTTTTAAGTATCTTATGCTCTTTGCTTTCAAGTTTTAAAGTTTCAAGTAAAAGATGACAAGTACGAACAAATGGTTTGCAAGCAATGTGGACATGGTGATAATGAGCAAGAATGCTTCTATGTGATGGTTGTGACAAATTGTTCCACATGTTCTATCTTTGCCTTGTCCTTGTGACACATTGGTGTTGTCCTATTTGTTTTCCCATTGCTCTTGTTTGTGGTATGTTGATTTGCCCTATCTTCAATCATTTGGTTTTTTTACGAAAATTGAAGTTTGTCCCCATGAATTTTATTCAATAATATACACACAAATCCATGATCAAATAAACAAATTTGACTCTAGATTCTTAGATGAAATAATATTGCACAAATGAATTCAAGTTTTAGGGATTTTAATAGCCAACAATGCTCAGATTGGGTTAAAACATGTTTTTCAATAAGTGAGGTTAATTGAATCTTTATCTAAATTGATGTTTTCCAATTGGTATGAATCAACACATTCAAAAACATATCATGTGATTTTCTTGACATCAAATTTAAAAATATTACTTAGATTTTTATGTGCAATGGGTATATGTAATAGTATAATCCAAAATTAATCCAACTATTACTTTTTGTGATTTTAATAATGTTTATACCAAGTTGTTCATGTACATTGTTGATCTTTTACACAATTTCTCTTGAAATTTCAAAAGGTGTGGAAAAAATTGTTGATTTTTTTCACATTCTATTTAACCATTTTAAACTTTTCCAAGTATCCAACATTTGGGTCAAATCACATTCAAATGAGCCACTCATAGTACTTTACGCAAGGATTACAAGTGGGCCCTTTTGGGGTCCTTTTAACTTTTTCATCAAAGTGACTTTTTGAATTTTCTTTTGCAACTTGTTATTAAGTATGCCTTGAGTTGCATTAATAATTCAATTGTTGTGATTTAATTATTTTTAATAAATAAAAACTTAAAGAAATGTTCATATTTGCAACTTCACCTTGACAAATTATCATAATTTGAATTCATACCAAAATATGTTAATTATTTTAAGGTTTAGTTTTCTATATATATAAAATAAATTTTTTTAATATCGTTTACATCACACACCCATTTACATGTGGTCAAAGATTTTTGAAAATTTGAAATTCTAAAACATACTTTGAAATTTTAAAATTTTAAATTTCCACATCCTATATACAATGTGAGTGTTATTTGAATATGTGTAGTGTTTCCTATCAAAATTTCTTTGTTAAGAGATTCTTTTGCATAGTCCTTGAAAAATTGCCCATATTTGATGGAGTTGTTCAAATTCAAAAGTCTTTTACTAAAACCAAAACCTTAAATTAATTTAAATGAATTTTAATTTTGAATTCGTCAACATTCATATTTCTCATTTAACACAACTTCTCATGATTACCATGATTTTCACATGACAATGCATAAAAATATGTACAAAATTTGATATTTTTCATTGGGATTTAATATGCTTTTTAGCTCTTTTGATTATGATTACACCCATTCACTCACACTTGGTGAAGTAGTGGCTCGAAAGACAATGCTACTTTTATACACAAGGAATTTGAATTGGGAGGTTTTAGCTTTGATAAACTTGCCCATGTGGATAGGTATCATGCCTTTTACAACAATGACTTGTCCATGATTCTTTTATGGTGTATCATCCTTGTAACATAATGTTTCATTAGGTACACACATACTAGTATCTTTACTCCTCTTCTTTCCATTAATAAACCTTTACTAATCCATTGTTGGTCATGCGAAGGTGAATGATGGAACCTCAAAAAGGGGTACCTAGGCTTGTCGTTGAAGAAAGGAGATAGGAGTAAAAAAGGGGAGAGCTTGAAAGGGTTGTTGTGGGACTTAGGAACGAAAGGTAATGGTATGCCTTGTTGTGGAGCAAGAGAAAGGAGAACTAAGGGATAGGATGTCCTATAGAGGTAGAACATGAAGGGTTGTTTTGGGGTGTGGTAGAAAATTTTGGAGGTGTAGGTGGTTGGGAGATAGGATTGTAGTGGAAAGAAGGCAATATAAAGAATGTGTTAGGATTTCGTTAAAGAAAGGAGTGGGAGACCTAGGGTTGAAACAAAACTACATTATAACCTTTTCTTGGAGATGTGACATTTGTTTTGTGTTTAAAGATTAATTGAAATTATTATATGATGAAGTTTGCATGAATATGCTTTGGTTTAGGGTTGTAGTTGGTTAAGTGTAGAGAGAAAGGAGTGGTAGAGAAAGGTAGGATTGTTGTTTATAGTAGAAAAAAGAAAAAGTATAAAAAAAAGAAAAGAAGAAAGTTGTTAGCAGAGGAAGTTGCCTTTGACTACGTTCAGACCATTGCATTATAGAATGATTAGTTGGAAGGAAATGATTGGGAGTAATTGAAACCTATTTAGGGTAGAAAACTAGGAGCAAGGGGGTGGATTAGGTAACAAACTGTGATGCCACCTTTTGAAGATCTTTAAGGAGGCAAGGGGGGGTGGCCCAGGTCAAGGTGTTAAGGATGCACTAAATTTGCATTTAATAGTGCATTTGGGGGTTAATGGACAGTGGAAACCTTGTTGGTTTTTCATTCTTCATTTTGGATGATAGTTGCAACACCATGGAAGGTAGCCATAGTAGAGGGCAACAACTACATTTGGTGAAGGTAGGTTAATCCTATTGGGATATATAATCTATGGTAAAAGGGGAAAATGGGCAAAAAGGTAACTGCTTTTTGCCACAACATTGAATCTTGGCATGCTATTACCCTTTTTAAGGTTCTTTCCTTTCTTTTCTAGAAGGTAGGATTGCCAAAAGGCATTCCCAAGTAATTTTTTTCTTACTTTTTCATTTTTAAAAATACTTAATAGCCCTCTTTAACATGAATTTTGAGGACTTTCGAGTTCATGGATATACATGATTATGTATAAAAAGTACTTTGATTTGGAGCTTTTGCTTTTGTCACATAATAGGTTTGCTTTCCTTTAGATGCCATAATAAATTTTTTGTGGGCATTTTGTAATTCCATTCATTGAACAATTTCAAATTTTGGAATGCGATTGTAAAACTTATATAGGTGAAGGTGTCAAAGGTGCTTTTTTCAAAATCCAATTTCCATTATTTGATCATTTGTCCTTGCTTGGTAATTTTATGCCCAATGCCTATTTGGAATTTTCTTTACCATAAATTATTTTCTAGTAGTATTTGATGTCAAGTAGTTTTGCAACAATTTAAGTTGGTAGTACTATCATCATCTATGGTTATGATGTCCACTTGAAAATGGTTAATTTCAACATATGTGTTAGACCAATGAAATTCACTTGTACTATAAGGGTATTTCTATACTTTTTGGAACTAGATGGTTGCCAATTTTTGCAAAGCAAAGTGTGTCCCAACTTTGGTTTGAAGAAGCTTATATATCCTTTGTTTGTTTCATCTTTGTTTTTCCCAATGTCTCATCCCTTTAGGTGTTGGAATGAGACATTGGAAAAACTATGCAAGTTACACATATCATTCTACTTGCAATTTAAACCCCACAACATTGTTGTGAGAGCATTTTTCTTAACATCCAAGTTCTTCAAGGTTAAGTAACCTTTTGATGGTGACACAATTTGGTGACGAAAGTTTGAAGTTACACCTTAATAGTTTGAAGGCATGTTTTTTTTCTCTTAAACATAGCTTTTTGTTAAGGTTGATTTTCAAGTCATGATGTTAGGTTAAGAACTATTAAGAGGAAGAGATGCATATACTTCTTGATGGTGGGTTGAAAAAGCTCAAACAACACAATATATATCTCCAAATAAAAGTTTGCTTTATCTAGAGTAAGGGTTTTGTTTCCATAGATTCTATAAATTGGGTGTTAGTCCTTTAGGGTGGCACAAAAACAATCAAGTATTTAGTGGTTTTGTATTTTGGAATACTCATGGGTTACTTGCAAAATGAAGGCCATAATTGGCAAAGAAATAACCTTAATGAGTCCACATAATTTATATTTTATATAATCATCAATTAAGGGACTAAAATTCAAAACTTTAAGTGCATGGTGCATCTTATTATTTCCAACAAGTATTCATAGTATTCAATGAGGTTCATAAGGAAAATACCACACAAAACTCAACAAATTGGTCAATAAGCCACTTGGTCATTAAAATTTCTACTTGAAAACTTTATAGGGCATTAGTAAAAATAATTTTGAATAGATAGAGAGGTGACACAATGTCATAGACTATAAAAAATGAGTATTTTGAAAGGTGGACAAATTTTTCAATTCATCCAAGTTGTAAACATCTTAGTGGGTGGTTGTTGATCCTATTCAGGCCAATGCACATATTAAAAGATACATATATATGTACCTGTTCATGACCTATTTTTTTGCACAAAGTGATTTATGTAACATGGTATTTTCATATGATGCAATGAAGGTATGTTGTTTTGGACAAACATAAAATCCTATAAAACACCATACAAAACCAATTGCATGTAATCCACCTTTTGAAATCATGATCTTCTTATAGTGCTTAAAAACATTTTCCATTTAAAAAAATGTAATAATGATTTTGAAATTTTTATCTATGGTATTTCCACCTAAAAAAATACAAAACATTGCTTAGGATAATATTTTTGGGTCACCCTAAAGGACCATCACCTAGATTAATCTTGACTTTTAGTAGTAATTTTGATTACAATTCATTTACATGTTTTGAGTTTTAATGTCTTTTGTTTTATGACCAATTTTTTGTTAAAGTGGTGTAGAATTCTTTGATGTATACATCATTGGGTTAAATGTCTTGGTCCATGGTAATGGCAACCATAGTTACGTACATAGCTTATGGTGGATTTGTTTGTCCTTCTTTGACATCACATGAGCAAGAAACATGATGAAGATGGTTCCATTCTATAGGGTGTGTTCAAAATGTATTGGCATTTTAACCTTTAAATTGCTATTATATAACATGAACATAACATTTGTGACATCAATTGTTGAGTAGATGCTAAAATTGGGGCCCACCATGCTTGATTATGTGTTTTCACTTACAGAAATCAACATGTAGATGTTAGAATTGTATGAATAATTTATTAGACGTGGACTAGCTCTTAGTTAAGTGATGTCACTACTAGAGTTGGATTGAACTATTAACTCAAACAACTTGCAATTGCTCAAATAATGATAGCATAAATTAATAATAACATATGGAAGAAAACAAAAGGAGATGGGGGATTTGGAATAAAATGTTAAGAAACACAAACTTAAGGAAACAACATAAGATTTTGGGAAGAAATTGTTGGGGTTCAAAGTTCAAAGGTCCTTTAGAAGACTTCAAACCCTAAAAAAAGACCATGGCAATTCACTTAATTCCTTTGTGCTTACTACACCCGACACTCTATCTTTAACCACAACATGAACAACACTTTGTTACTCCTACAACTACACCACATTGTTTTTTTTATCTTCCCTTTGTTTTTCATCCTTGCAAAATTGCCCTCCCAACTATGTTTCATCTTGATGTTGTTTTTTTTTTCTTGGTATTTACCACTTTTCAAGACTATCATGGCTCATGGACTCTCTTCAAAAATTTATAGACTTTATTTTGAACAAAACATCAACTTGTAAACGAAGAGTGGGAAGTAGGAAATGATTTTCAAAATTCAGATTGTTTTGGAGCAAAGACCTTTGGCATGAAGGAGTACAATGCCAATCTAACCATTTTATTCTTCTATACCATCGAACATTATTTTTGTTGTGGAAAATTTGGAGCGTGGAAGGATTTTGTAGTTGGGGCCAAATAATGTAACTATTCTAGATGGATGAACAATTGTTTTGATTTTAAACATCCAAGGTGTCTATTATTTGAATGGAGGGGAATTATTTTCTGTAAGCCATATTTTTGATATGTGATTTATATAAAGTCTTACAAAACAATGGAGTGAATGGCTAGGTCAAAAAGGTTTCACATAGGTACAATTAGGGAAATTTGGTGGAGTTTGGATAATAGTTGTAAGATTAGTGGAATAGTATTTGCAACATCATTATTACAATTCATGTTTTTAATGTTGTTTTTTTTCTACTTAGTTTTAGTTGGATAAAACACATGAACAAAATGGTTGTATAGTAAAAAATTATTAATAATTTCAAAGATCACTTACTAACAAATGAAACATTTGGGTGTATGTTGATTAAACGACTAACAATGTTTAGTGTGTCATGTCTTTTGTGATATTAAGTAGTATTGGATGGCATGTCTTGTTTGATATGACTAAGTTATCTAATAATGTTTGCTAGGATGGTGATGATGTGTTTGTTTGATATGATTAAGTCATTTATTATTACTTGTTGATGTGGTGATGATGTACCTTGTATTTTATGACCAACTAATTAATATTGTACTAGATTCAACATGGATTAACATGTGAAAACACATTATTGCAAGGCCAATATTGTTGTCATATTGTATTTTTTTTAGGTGTACCATGTTTAAACTTCAATCTTGTAATTATTATGAGGGTTTTTCACAATGTTTGTGCATATCAAAACCCAAAGAAGTCAAATGCCAAAGAAATTGTACACTTTTATTTCATATCATGTGATATTAGAATGAATTTCTGAAAAACTAAATAAATCATAGTGTATTAAAAAGGTAAATATACTCAAGAAATGATTTTTTAATCTTTATGAAATTTGTAACATCTACTAAACATTATGATTCCATATGATTGAAATGTGTTTGTGAACCATGTGAAACTTGATAATTATCTTACCACAAATGGGTATTTTTTAGGGCGATGACTATAAGTATGTGGTAAAATTAAAAATTTGATAAACAATCATTTTCAAACATGGAAGATGACAAGAAATGTGAAGTGGGTTATTTTTTAAATTTCATTTAAAACATTTATTGGTTGATTGATTCAAACTAAAACCTAATGGAATCTAAAACAAGAAATGGGTTATATTATATTTCACATACCATAAATTTATTCATTATTCCTTGAATTTAATTTATTTTTTTCTAAAAAATAAAATAACATTAACTTTGTGAAAATAAAAATATAAAGCTTAAACACCGAAAGTGAAACCCAATATTAAATGCAATACATTTTGGAGGTGTATACTTTAACACATGTCATGAAATCGCCCAAGTTGCCCCCCCCCCCATAGTATGCTTTCATTCTAACATTTTCATTACATTATTAATTAATTTGTGTTTTTATATGGATGCCACATGTTATGTTGAGCATGTTAAATATCTATTTGTTTGTTTTGATTACATTAATTGACATTTAACACGTTTTAAATTACTCATACATGGTTGGGCACATTTGTTGTTTTACATTAACATATTAGGGTTTAGTATTTAGGGTATGTGCAAATATGTTGTTTTATTGTTATGTAAGTGTTGCACATTGTGTGTATGTAGTGTGCAAAACCCACACATTTACATTCAAACACACATAACTTTAAATGTTAAACCCTATCAAAATAAGCAAAAATATGTAGACATATTTACAAATTGCACTTACATTTGCATGAAAAATTGACAAGACATCCATAACATACACAACAAAGCACATACAATCTTCGCATAATATGAACATCTTTCCTAACAAAAAATACTTGCAAACCAATATAAAAATCTCATTCAAAATGGAAGGTTTGCAAAGTTATATTATATATTGTATGTAAAATGCTAGATAAATATAGTCCACCTACCCCATGTATGAGTAGTCAACTTCCAAGGCCAAACCTAATGATGAATCCAATTGCATCCCCTACATTAATTAGTTCATATTCCTTTCAATTTTTTTAAATTTGTATGTTTTTTCCATTGCCTCTTTATCCTTTTAGTGCCTTTGAATCAAGTTTATCTTCCTCTTATCTTCCAAAACTTAGAATGTATACAATATGGATTGTATCACCAACAAAAGAATGATGCGAAAATGATATGAAAGATTTGAGTTAAATAAAACATGATTATTGTGTTTAGATGTGTTTCAATGGCAAACAAAGCCATAACACAAACTTGTGAAAGTGAGGGATGTTTAGAATGCCATGACACAATCTTGTTCCTTGAATCACATTTTGTGGAAAGAGATCTCTGAGGCCATCTTCATTCTTAAGTTCATGATAAACCACATAATTTTCTTGATGTTACAATTTTTTTGAATTTTGTAATTCTTTTGACTTGCACATAAGTTTTTCTATGTGCAAGGTTTTTTTGTTGACAAGAAACTTTTTTGGAAGGTTAGAATTCATAAGTACTTTTCAATATGTATTTTTTGAGTTTGATTCAAGTGTTTTCATTGAATGTGTTTTATAATTTATTTTTAAAAATGTACAACACATAGTTCTTGTAAAAACTTAATTTGTAATCAGAAAATTCATTTTAAAGGTGATGACAACACCAAAAACAATGTGGAAATGGACTTTTTCAATGCATTTTTTGGTTCACCATAGTATGGATTTACCCCAGTTTTCCAAGTTAGTCATGATGTTTTAGTTGCATGCCATTTTGGATTGAACAAAACCATGAAGTTAATGTCTCGAGATTATTGGTGGTCACAACTTTGGAAATATGTGAAGGAGTTTGTAAAATCTTCTAAAGTTTTTGCTCGCACAAAAAATCCTCGTCATTGCCATCATGGTCTCCTTCAACAATTCTTGATCCCTGCATTCCCATGGTTTTCAATTTCCATGGACTCATTATAAACCTTCCACCTTTTAGTTCTTATGACTTCATATTGGTGGTGGTGGACCATTTGATGAAGATGGCTCATTTCATTCTATGTACTAAAAGAATAACTAGCAAAGGAACAACTAAGTTATTCTTTGATCATGTTTTTTGGTATCATGGTCTTCCTAAAAATTTCATTTTTGATTGTGAGTGTTAATCTACATCCAAATTTTGGAATCAACTCTTTGAGCTTTTAGGTGTGAAGGTGAAGTTGTCATCAACTTTCCACCCCTAAACGGATGGGCAAACAAAATGGGTCAATCAAGTCTTGGAACAACATTTATGGTGCATAGCCAATTATCATCAAGATAATTGGTTAGAACTTTTGGCCATGGCAAAATTTGTCTACAACAACATATTGCATCCATCAACACAATAAACGCCTTTATTTTCCAATCATGATTTACACCTTCAGTTTAACATTCAAGGTGTGCACAAAGTCATGAATCTAACAAATGAGGATTGAGCCATGTGGTTAGCAGATGTTCGAGTTGAACTTGTATTTAATCTTGAAAAAATTGCAAAGGCGATACAAGGAGAATGTTGATGAACATTAGAAGGTACAACCCAACTTTAAGGTCAAGGACCAAGTTTGGCTTTGATGATAACATATCAAAATAACAATGCCATTAGAAAAGTTGGATCATTAGAGTTTAAATCCATTCTTCAATGTGAAACAAATCAATGCCATGGTTTTCCAACTCAAGCTTCCGAGTTCTATGAGAATCCATCATGTGTTTCATGTTTCTTATTGTAATCTTACCACACATTCACCATTTAAAGAAGAATCCATGATCCCCTTTCACCTTTTGAAATCGATGGTGAACAAGAATATGAAATGGAAAACATTTTAAATTTAAGAATCTCTAATTGTCAACTCTAATATCTTGGCATTAGTATGATGTGAATGAGCACACTTGGAACCAATCAAGAACTTATCAAATGTTATGGAGAAGGTGCATAAGTTTCATCAACGATATCCAAACAAGCCCAAGTATGTTCCTCATGGAACTCCTTGTTAACACTTGTTAACAAGTGAAGTGATGTCATGAATGTTAATGCCATGGAGTTCATTCATTTGAATGTTCATCCACGATTTGTAATAAACTTGCACCTAATTTTTAGTTTAGTTTCAATTCATTTTTAGTTAAGTTCCAATCAAATTTTAATTCATTTTGATTTGACTCATAGTTCACTATTTGTTAAGTTTTAATTCACTTTTAATTAAATTGTATTTAAGTTTTAGTTGAATGCAAGTTAACTCCCATTCAATTTCCAGTTAATTCCTAGTTAGCTCCCAGTTAAATCCTAGTTAATTTTTAGTTAAATCGTAATTAAGTCCAGTTAACTTTTAGTTGACTTTTAGTTAAGTTCAAATTAATTTTTAATTGAGTTTTAGTTAACTCATAGTTGATTTTCAGTTAAGAAGGTTCTCAAGAAGCATTTTTACTTGATGCACACATATAAGCCTTCTTAGAAATTTATTTTGCGTTGGGTCCCTAGAAGACTATAAATAGAAGTAGGACTTCTCATTTCCTTCAGTTTATTCAACACCAGTTTTAGGCTTGATCTTACACCATAGCCTTGTCATGTTCTTTTCATCTTCATGTTTGCATATGTTAGAATAATAAACATTAATTTTGACATTTTTCTTACACATTTCATGTTCTTGTTTTTTAATCACATAATCTTGTGTAAACCTTTACTTGAAAGTTAGACTTTAACCTTTCCTTTAGCCTTTGTTCTTGTGGTTCTTTGTGTCATCAATAGTTGGTAATTAAAATGTTACCATAGGTGTGACAATTAAGCTACATAAATTTTGATCACAATTGTTATGTTAGTGGCACAAGGAGGTAGTATACCATTAATAGGTTAGTTGTGCTTTCCAGATGTCTTGTGAAAAAAGGGACAAATTTTATTTAAGATGAAGTGATGACATTATAAAAAGTTGGTTTCTTTTTTTCTAAGAAGTCTAAATGTCACCTGAGAAATCTTTTTGGTGAAGATGCATCCGTTCCTATCAATAGATTGGTAGATGTAAATTCTTGATCAAAGACCCAAAACAGGAAGAATATTGGTCGTCCTTCAACTTTCAAGATCTCAATTCAACATTGAATAAATGGGAGGTTGGACATGTTCTTGTCACACAAATCTTGCCACCCATTAATGTTCCTCTTTTGAGTTATGGATGAATATATCGTGTCATTTCAAGTCTAATTGAAAGTTGTAGGCAATATGAAGTTACGATTGACAATTTCCTTATATGCACTTGCATAGATTTTGTGTCAATGTTGATAGGCTCATTAGGTGGCTATGGAAAGTGGGTGCATTGTAAACATTTATATTATTTTTTACAAACTTTGATGTTCTATGGGGTGATGGAAACGTTCATTCATCATCCAATTTGGAGTTGGGATGAAGTTCATAAATTAACAAGTTGAACTAGAATAATAGAGGTTGAATATTGAGATGTTTTTAAAAATAATTTGACCAATTTCCCAAGAAGTTGAAGTCACTTTGTCTTTCGCTGAATTAAAACAATTTGAATTTCTACCAATAGTGTTTAGGATGATGTACATACAAATATATATATTCAATGTTCTCAAATATGTGCTAAAACATTTGTTGACAATCGTCTTCAATTGTTTGTGATGAATGTGGATTAAAAAAAAACTCATCGACAATTTCATGCATGTTGTCGTATTGGTGAACTTTAATTACAAATTTATGTAGTATGGTAAAATCCAAATGTAATGTTTGCAACAGAAACCTTGTTCAACTATCCAAACTTATCCAACAAATAACATCTTTCAAGATTTTTTCATTCAAAAAATTCATCCATTTGTCATTCATCCATTTGCACATGACAAAATATTCAACCACATCATCAAAAGATGTTTAAAAATATTCCATCCTGTGCATAAATTCAAGATCACAAGCTCATGCTTACACTCATAGGCTCGCAATATAACATCATTGAAAAATACTTGAAATTTGTACATATTGTGTGCAAATTGTGTACCAAGAACTTGGATTTATAATTGGATGGAAATTTTGAATGAACTTTATAATTGGAGAAAATAGTTTGATGACAAATAAAATTGAACAAAATTTTGGATGAAGGTTGGTAATGGATGATAACATAATTGATGTTGTGAGTTTGAATTCTAACTACACTTTTATGCACACACATACATTGATGTATCATATATTCAAATTTTAGTTGAAGGGTGATTGCACACTAAGGTGGACCAAAATTGATAGATTTTGGAGCCCACAATTTTCCTATTTTAGAATTTAATATTTGGTATTTTGGGAATGCAAATTAATCCATTTGAAAGTAGGAGGCAAGAAGAATACCTAAACCCTAAACTTACAAGTTTTCAAATTATGAAATGTGCTCTAATTTGATCAATTAGAGGAAGAGTTGGAAGTAAAAACATGGATTTTTTGAAAATTTATAATTGATAGATGTTATATTGGGTAATAATGTCACTTTCACAAATCAACATTTATCAATTTTCCATTTCAATAAGTTATGGACTTTCAAGACTATTAATAATCTTGTAGAATCCCAATAAATTAAAATATTAAATTTGATTGGAAACCTATATTTTAAGATTATAATAGCCTCACAATCATATTAGGAAAAAAACAAAAAAAAAAACATGTTTACCGATAACACTTTTTATAGACTATGATCATCGATCTTGTATCACTTGAAAAGTCCACCTTGTAATAAAACGATGGCATTTTATTTTAAAATTTTAAAATTTATTTTTTTCAAGTGTTATAGAGAAATTAAATGGATCCCTTTTAAAATTTCAATCAAACCTCAACACATATATTATACCAAACTTGAAAGTACCCCATAAAAACTACCCTTGTGACACTAAAAAATGGATTGTCTAGTTTGCAACTACCTTGAAATGGAAACTAAATTCATTTCAGCAAATGAAAAAATAAAAATTTAATGTACTTTCATTGGATATGGTAACAAGTATCCCAATTCATTTCATATGTTTCAAGCTTTACATTGGGCAAACCATCTTGCATTTCAAACTATTTACAAATTTTAGGGTATTTTGAATCTACATGACAAACTATTTTTGGGCTACAACCTTAGCATGATTAATTAAACATTGAATTTCATTCTAACTTTAAATGAGAAAATGAATGAATTTTTTTTTTGTACGCACAATACATGATATCTTAAATAATGTAATAAAGGTGTTTACAATGCACCCACTTCCCTTGTCTACCTAATGAACTTGCCATCATTGTGATAAAATGAACATAAATGCAAGTTAGGAAATTTCCAATTGGCACTTCATATTGCTTTGTGGTTGGGGGGGGGGCCGGAGGTGATCTTTTAGATTTGTCCATACCTTGGTGGAAGAACATCTATGGATGCAAAAGATTAACTTTCAAAAACCTATCTGTTTCCCACCTATTTTTCTATAAGGTTGAAAGCTTCAACATTGTTGGCCACCAAGTAGTTTTTATCATTGTAAACTTTTGGCCAAAAAATTGCATCTAAAGATTGACTCACCAATGTAGAACTTTCATTCCCAAAAGCCTTTAAGGAGCACATTTTCATTCCTCGCATAGAACAAATTCAGGTTCTTCTAGTAATGTCACCTCATCACAAGTCAACTTGTTCCTTGCTTGCACAAGTCATTGTAGACACAATTGACCTATTAGTAATGTAAGTTTTTCTAGTGTCTCCCATACGATGAGTCAAATCATCAACACAAAACCAAAACTTGTTATACGTAGGTGTAGATCCTTTGAAGTGACACCATAACCCATCATAGCATGGACAGGTATATGTTTCGTTAAATTGTACTCAAGACCGGATGATTGATATCACTTCAAGAAAGAAATTGTTGGTTGCCAAACCCTGAAGTGCATAAAGGAAAACACAATTACAGAACCAACTTGGTTGTAATTAGTTCAAACTCATAACAAACAACATCAGACCTCAAAAAGCTGGGCCCTCCTTGCACACACCTACAACACTATAAGAAACCTAAAAAGAAAAAAAGAAAAAAAAGAAGAGCAAAATCAAAGAAAACAGAAAGCAAAGTGTGAAAGTGGATCCTAGAGGTTGAGAACTGAGCTTATTCTAAAGCTCACGCTCCCTCTTAGCTAGATTGGCTATGGTGCTACCTTAAACTCTATCACCAACCTAACCTACACCTAACGAACTACCTAGAAACCTATATATAGCCTGAGAACCATAGACAGGGTTATTAATATAATTTACTTGAAGTTCATTTAATGAAGGTTTTCAGTAGAAACTGGTTCTTAAGCAACTGGTTCTCTTCAGAATGATACCCGATCAGTAAGGTGCTGACCTCAGGTATCACCCTGGTTAATACCTGCTGGTTCTTTCAGAGAGAACTGGGCTGAAGTGGTATACTCAGTCACATTTACTTCAATGATACAATGGAATGTATGTTTTTCTTTTCAATTAAGAACTTGAATGTACTAATGTTGAACCAGCATGTACCCTTCTTTGCAAAGGTTTTGTCTTCCTAAAGCTTTAAATTACACTCATCCTTTGTATAATCATTCTGTGTACTTCAAGTGTCAAGGAATATGAGTTAGAGTGGAGCTGGGGTTGGAGCAGTGCAATGTTGAGTTGAGTTTACTCCTGACAATCTTGCCATTTCCAAAACCCCCTAAACTGGTAGTTGCTCCATTCGTTCACGATTGCCCAGCAGCCACCAATGGTTGCAGCACACATGAGTAGGACCCCCAATATGATGCAAATCTGCACAAATCCCATATGAAAAAAATAAAATAAATACATAGTTTTGGTGGGCACAAAGCTACAGTAATTCTGTAGTATAATTAATGTTGGATAGTTGTCCACCAAGAACATCAAGAGTAATGCCCACTAATGAGGCCTAGGGGATTCAATCTTGCATGAAGTAGAACTATGAAAACAACTGTGAAAAAACTGCAGCCTCAGTACAAGGGAAAGAATTGTGCACAAAATGTTATAAATAGAGACTAATGAATAAAACACTCACCCAGTTTATGGTCCATGACATGCTGAATCGTTTGGGCTTACAGACAATCAACCATATACAACAAGGTAACTGCAATGAAACCCGATTACAAAATCTTAGAGAAAAGTTCAGATGTATAGTAGATAGCCAACAATATTGATGAATGCTTTAATGTTTTTACTTTCATACTTTTTACACAACTAAATTTGGCTGAATTGTCTTATGGACGATTTTACAAAATTGGGAAAAAGAACTCTGGTTGAGACTAGGTTGGTGGCATGCTACAGCCAGGTGAAATGTTAAGGTTCTTACCTAATTCTTTAGCAGTTTTCAGCTAATGACTACTCAATTCTATTCATGAGGTCAATAATAGGAACAGCCAGGCTACAAGGCCAAGCTGCTCTGCTCAGACCAGATAAATGAATGCCATGTCAACAAAAAAATTGAAAACCTAATTGATTAGGAACACATTTTTGTCATGTGACTGAAACAATGGACCCGAAATTTGATTCAACCAAAAGCATGTAGATAATACACTCACAAAGTATGTTGTTGGAGCAAAGGCAAAACCTCCAAAGAATCCAATCAACGCTTGGAAAAATGGGAAGATTGTAGCCACAAACATTGTAAAACCTGCGGTTTGCAATCAAATATAGACCACCACGATTTTTAAGCATTGAGGAAATTCAAGGGGCCTCTTGTTTTTTCAGCAGGTTTTGAATTGGAAGGCAATTTGCAGCCAGGATTCAAATCTATAAGGAGGCAAATACAACTCCAACATAAAGCACATGGAGAAATTTGTTCCCATGTTTAGGTTCAATGTTATAAGAAGGCAAATTCATAAGAACCATAATGCTCCCATTCATAAGAAGCAGGTGTAAGAGCTCTCCTCCTCAGATATCTTGTGATCTGCATATGTTTAGGTTTATGATAACTTTCTGCACTCATGCTTTACTATGGGCAAAGTGCATGGTGCAGGGGCAGAGAGGCAACATTCCCAAAATGTGATGCTTGAGTCAACTACCATCTCATCATCCTAAGCTCCTTACTATGGGAATGCCCTCAACTGTGAGCTTTTCAGATTTGAAGATGTATGCAAGGCCAAGTGTTTAGTGAAATTGAAAATCTTACCAACATAAGTAGTGCGAGTGATCAGACGAAGTTTCAAGGAAGGAGGAAGAAGCCATTTCTTCGCCAGCACTGTCTCCAGCATGTCAAAGACTGGTATAGCATAGATCTGTCCAGCAGCAAAATCAACTCACTGAATTACAATTATGATTTTTTCCCCCCCACAAATATCATCCTCCAGGGTTTTTCTTTTTTGAATTTTGTAAGGTGGGTATATGCGTGATCATCCACAAGAGGACTTGCCAAATTTTACTTTAGTACCACATGTGACTTAGGTAGTTACGTGATCATCCACATGAGATGAATTAATCATGAATGTAAACATATGTATAGATCACAAGTCATAGATACTCAGCTATTGCGTTGTCCTTGGCCCCTTATTCTGGGACTGTCCTAACCCTGGAGAGAGATGGAACCTTACCCATCAGGATCCAATAAAATTTTCCTAGTATATTGTAAGGGCACCTTTATCCTCAATAGATTTTCTGCCTCGCCAAGGATGGCACCTTACCCATAATGTTCCTAAAATATGAGGAACATTAAGCCAGCGCTCCCTCCCATCCTCTCAATTGAGTCACAGCTGTTTGTTTATAGTTTATGTAGTTGAAATTCTGCAAGTGTTCATTACACTGGGTAAGGAACTCCAAAAGGGCTTTTGTGAGTATTTGGGTCCTACATCAGGCAGAGCCCAAATTCCCAGAACAGCTGCACTCTTGGTCCTTACAAAGTATTGGTCTGGCATTGACAAGTTTGAACATATCAGGCTGGTCCCGGTATTGGGGGTTTTTTTCATATCCAGCTGATATTGGTATTGGGTACTCTTTTAAAACTTTCATACTAGTCTTTGGTGCAATATTGGGTCCACGACTGAATTGTTGAAATAAGTCAGGAAGAAAGAGGAGAGGAAGAAACTCATGTGCCTACCTGATAACTTCCAAGAATGTGGATAATGAACATGACATTAGCTGCAGTGAGGATCCCCTTGTAATTGTCTCGGAGCGTGCCTTGGAATTGAAGGATATTGGAATAGGCTGCAAGCTGGTTTCCATAAGCCCAGTAACAAATGATAGCCACTGGGAAGTAGCAAGCGGCCACAATCACGTAAGCCCAGACGACCCCTCTCCACATGGCGATTTTGGAAGGCCTTTCGGGAGTTGAGGGAAGCGTGGCTTGAATCTCCAAAACCACGTTGTGTCCTGCATACGCAAATGCTATCACCCCTAACGCATTCAAAATACTCAGTACTTGATGTGCTGTATGGGCATTTGCCGTTGCTGGAGGTTGAGGCCCGGGTGCTGGACTAATTTCACCGTAATGTTGTGGCAAATGGTAGTCCTGAGGTTGGTGATGTCCCTTGTTTACGGGTATGGCCCACGCGATTGTTGAGTAGCTGCACAAATGAAGAAGCGGTCATGTCCAGTGCACAACGTTTTTTCGTTCAGTCTTGAGAAAAGTTCAAAAAAAGGGGTATTAAGTTAGTACTCATGGGTAGCAGATCTGCATCTGGGGTGTTTACCAAATCATATCAGATGCAATAATCCGTGGAAACTTGCAATTCTACTATGTGCAACAGATCCAGACATCCTGGGGAATCTATATATCTGTATGTGAGCTGCATCCGGGGCTTATATTAATTGAGTCATTGAGTGTAGACTAATTCCAGACCTGACTGACATGATGGCTGCAGCCAAAGAGAGTGCAGCAATGGAGGTCAAGTTCGGGAGATGGACGAGTAGCAAGTGCACGGAGCCATAGATAAGAATCCAGAGGGAAGCCGACTCGTATTGGTTTTCAGCAATATCATCGCACCCCACATTTTTCGAACTGCATCCATGGCAGTTCAACATGTAAATGTTTTTCAACGCTTGGCCTCCGGCCACCATGTACACGATGTCCACGCCTACCTCCACAAGAAGCTGTTGTGGTAACACGATCCACAGTCCCAACCTCTTCCCAAACGCTGCCTGGCCCAGTTCATGGTACCTGTCAAAACGTTTCCCGGGCACGATCTCATGCATCTCTACCATTTGCCACAAGGTGAAGAGGGTGATGACCCATGATAGGATCAAGAGGACTATGCCTGGACCCCTGCACATGGAGCACTCCACAAATCCAAAACGCATACTTGTGAAACATCCCGAATATTCATCAGGATTCCTCAAGGCCGGTCATAGGAATTCGGAATGAACATCATCACTAAACTTTTAATGTTCCTTGTTATATTCTCATGTGTTGTAGTACTGTTTGGTGATAGTGTATATTACCAGGTGAGATCTGCCATGGCAGTGGGCAGGCCAAGAACTCCAGCACTCACTATAGCCGTCACATTATGGAAGGTGGAGTAATACCATTTGGCTTCCCTGGTCGCAGTGACAGGCAGCAAGTCATTCAGCTTGCCATTGTAATCCACATCCTGTCCAGAAGCAAGATGAGATCAGTTTAGATATATAGAAACCTGGCAGCCGTGTTCTCAGTAACACTCTCATTAAGTCTGAAGCTGCAGCTTTTTGAGTGTAATTGGACCCGGCTGCTCTTCAATATGAAACGCCGATCACTAGCTCGTCTGATCAGCATGAGCTGCACTCTAGAAATTCCTCTAACAGCTATTATAGAGAACTTGAAGCACTGCCAGAAATCCCATTCATGTGTATTGGGAGCACACGTGAGATTCACTCGGTTACACTGGAGGGTTCTTATTTTTTAAGGAGGAAGAATTCGTTTTAGTCTGCACAAATCGATCGATCCGGGGAGGCAGTTGCTTTATGTTTGGTAAGGTCATCGAACTAGGGCATAACCAGCATGTGAGCACCACCTCAGCTGCTGTCTCAGGGCTATACCCTTATTCTGGTAATGCCCTCGACCTTGGGCCTTACCTCCCAATTCACACACATATAAATGAACCAAAGCCTTACAGCAAATCCAGAATTCTATTAGAACCCACCCAGATTCTACCAGAACCCAAGTTTTGTTTAAAATTGATTTCCCAAGCAAAGACGCCCAAGATTAATTAACTGTACAGATCATATAAACACAAAAAATATTTCATTCCAGAACTGGGGAATTGAACTACAAATAGTTACCTCACCAAGCGGAACATGACCCTCCATGAGAAGTATTCGGATCTGCTGGTGCTAGTTCTTCTTGACAAAATTACGCTTGTGAACAATCTTGAGATGCAGCGATCAGTGCTGGCACTGCTGCTGCTGTTTCAGATTGGAATTTATAGCGCCTCAATCTGCTGCTCCTCTGGATACAAGTAACAAGAATTTAGTGGGCATTGAAGAGAACCATGATCTCACACTAGTTGCTGCTGGGCGCGTGATTTGTTGCTTTTTGGGACGCGTTTTCGGCCATTGGAATTCGCGTGGAGACCTACTCGTCGTACTTCCTTCCTGTGCTCGTTTGACTTTGCAGATACGTTCATGGAGCACAAAAAATACGAGTGTTCCGAAGAAAACCGTACTGCCGCTTTGTTTTGAAAAAATTGGACTCCCAGAATACCCTGCGGATATCAGAAGATGATCGGCTGGTACTTACCTGGTATGAGGAGGAAGAACAAAGGGCGGTTCAGTGCCAGTGGTTTTCTAGATTTCCGAAAGACGTCGCACGTCAGCAGGCGTCTTCGTCGGAAACGTTTCCGCACTGCAATTACCTGCAGTCCTGACAAACCTAAGTTCTTTCCCACGAATTTCCCTCCGACACTAGTTGCTTCTGTGCACTTTTGCACCGAAAATCTAAATCTTTTGTAGGAAAATTTTATTTTCACACCTTTTTGGCCTAGATTCACACCTTTTTTTGCCGGTCCGATTTTAAACAGAATAAATTTGAGTGCATGAGGAGTAGCCATGCACTGCGCGGTACACGAAATCATGGGGTCACGAAATCGGACCGACAAAAAAGTGTGAATCAAGCCAGAAAAGGTGTGAAAATAGAAATTTCTCTTTTTTATTTGCTAATTTATATCTCATTATTTAGTAGTCTATAGCATTCATTACACACTCTGATTACCTTTCCAAATAAATAAATAGCCCCAACTTATAATGGGCAGGTTGAAAATGGTGACTAATTGTTTTAGAAACAGAAATTTGATACAAACAATGAGAATGCTCAGGGGAGCTTTTTTTTTTTTCCTTTTTGGGTTTTTTGGAGAGGGGGCGGTGGGAGTTGGGGGGATTTTTTTTCTCTGTTCCCAGTATGTTCCCATCGAGTTCCCAAGATGTTCATGTCGGGTTCCCAACACGTTCCCCACGTTCTCAACATGTTCCCAATAGCAGCCCATTTTTTTATCCTATATTGTTTGGCCATTGTTCACATATAAAACTTGGGTGGCGGCACTGGCGAAATGGAAGCCCGACAAAGAACGCTTCTATTCCAGGGAAGGACACAATTTTAGGCTCCTTTCTTGCGGGAGTGCCTCATGTTCCAAAAATATTGGTGATGGGATAATCAAAGGACTCCTACATGGGAAAAGGAAAAAAGGTGCCCAACCTTTTCCTCCCCTCCCTCCCCCCCTGCCGCCATCGAGCTGTGTCAACCACTCTTCTTGGACGCCCTGACACACCACCGGAACTGTCGTCTGGCCAAAGGAGGGGGAGGTCCTACCCATCGTCGTTTGTAGAATGTCGCGGAACTCCTTTCCAAGCATGCGTCATTGATTACGTTCGTTTTTCCCATGCAGAACATTCCCATGTTCTATGCAACATTCCACACGTGCATAGATTTGAAAATAGGCTATTAATAGTGCCTTCAAAATTTTAGGGTTTAATGCTTGAAAGAATCATAATTAGGTGTGCAACAAAACACCAACAAAGCTCAACTTCTTGCTTCACTTTCAATTTGAGAAGCTCACTTGAGTGGAACATAACAATTGTGCAATTGACAACTTTAATGTTGTTCTACATTATTTCCTTGGTATGTTTAGGGTTTGAATGTTTGCAGCAGTGGAGTTGTTGCAAGGAGAACCTCCATGTGAAGTCAATGCCAACAGAGGAACTCACCTCCCTTGTACCTAGCAGTGTCATAACTTATTGAAATTATCTTGCTCCTATCAACACAATGGAGGAAGTTGACAATTTTGGAAAACCTGAGAGTGTTGAAAAGGATGAAAATGGCATATCAGAATTTGAAACACACTCCATGCCATCGATAGGGGTCATCAACAAAGGCCACTTGGTTCAAAAGTTGCTACCCATACACACACAAGAGGATCCCTACATGATCCAATTGCTTAAGTGTTAGAAATATATCAACATTATTTCTAATACACCTAGGGTATGTTCCTCACTTAAACTTTGCTCCTCCTTGTTTTTTCATCATTCTTAATGTGTTGGTTTGTTGTTGCTTGTTGTTTTGTGTTTGCATATGTACTTTTTGTTGCTTGCTTTTTTAAACCTTTAACATCAAATGACCAAACATAACAACTTTAATATGTTCTAATTTCCACTTAATATTTCCACTTCTCCCAATTGTTTTGTTTTGAAAGCTACATGAAGTTGGAGTCTAGAGTTGGTATGTTTGAAGAACAAATTCCACAGAAACAATCAAGATGATGAAACCTAGCAAACTTCAAGAAGATGAATGAAGATTAAAAATAATATGTGTACTTATGGTAATGGCTATTGAATTGATGTAGGTGGTGCTTGAATAGATATCAAATTGTATAATGTTGAAGGAAGGAATTAACTAGGCTAAAAACTCAAGTATAATGAGGGTTTGGACCCATGGTCGTTCAAGTTAATGTGCTAGTGTTAATCTTACTTGAATGGAGCAAGATGTTATGTGGTTGTATGAGGTGGTATTTGGTGAACAAATTGAAAGGAGGTGACTTGATATGGAGTGAACATTATAAGGTGGGTATTAAACAAATAAGGCACCTTTTTTAAAAAAATCAACCACTAGAAGCCAATTTGATCTTATGATGCTTGCCACAAAAAACAAGTATGTTGTAGTATGTTAAACATCACAAAACTATAGATCAATTGTAGTGGTTAAGAATTCTATGAAGGTAATCCACATTAAAGTTGTTCTCCATTACACAATGAAAACATTATTTGTGGGTCAATATTGGTGAAAGCTCGATGGCAATTATGTAATTATTTTTTGATCTATTTCTTTTTTAGTCACCATTCCATTTAGATTGTAGTTGCAAAACATTTGTAGAATCATGTTTACAATAGTTGTTTTGCCATGTGCTATGGTTAATTGAATTATCCGAATAGGCAACTTGTCAAAAAAAGTTGTTGAAATTTGTTGTTTATTAAAAAATTGCAAAATGAAGTTGGGATTTTGCTATTGTGTTTTCAATTGTGGCATGTTCATGTGTAGGTTTTTAGAGGTCCATCCCACAAGACTAGAATTTATAAATGCATCATGCAACAAAAATAGGAAAACATTTGTGGCCTTGTATCTTGAAAATGAATATGATGAAGTTGTAATGGAAGCATGTTTTGATTGTAAGCGACTTGACAACCGTATTTGCAATTGGCCTTCCTTTCAATGTAAGTTCTACAAGGTTTGCATGAAGGATAATAACATTTTTTCTTATCAAAAAATGATGAACTAATGCCCTTCTTACAAGGGGAAAAAGCCCCTAAAGATATACGCAACCTAGAACAAGAATGAAAGAAAGGAAATAGACATGTTACATGTTAAGTTTGGGAAAACCATACCTAGCTGAAACATGTGTCCTACTTTAAATGAAACAAATCTTCCTTTTAAGCAAGTTACACCTAATCCAAGATGTTTAGAAATAGGAATTATGCCACCTCCATGACCTAAACATGTTAAAAAGGATGATGATTTTTCATTTATTCCACATAAAAACAAAGGTAAGCAACCAGGTGTCACTAAACTTTCCATTTCTAGGAGCAACTCTTATGTATAACATGCTAATAAGGAGAAGGCAAAAATCCCTACCCAAATCAAAAATTGCCACACCACTCTTTGCTTCCTAATCTACTACAAACTAATCTACTATAAACCCACAACAAAATCTGATAGATTTGAACAAAGTTGAAGTGGAGGCAAGGGCACTAGCCACTATAGAGACATTCACAATAGAGGGTGATTGTGAACTGCATCCTCGTCCAAAAAAAATGTTAATGAATGGGTTGTTTGCCTTGATGTAAAAGATAGACATGATTATGGACAAAATTGTTCTGTAGGATCCCAAAGCTTGCTTAGCAATCTTTACGAGCATAGAAACAATAGGAACTTTATGCAATAGTATTGTGGCTATCACTACAAGAAAACACGATTTATTTGACTAAAAATAAAACCAAAAACCAATCATTGACATTTGGTCAATTTGAACACGTCCAACTTAATTGATGGTCTTTTTAACTGACCATAAAATGGTCTTTTTGACTAGTCAAATCGGACAAAAAATTGGGCAGCCCAAAAAAATCAATTAAAAAATAGTTTTATTTGTAAATTTAAAAATATAAATATTAAATAAATACTAAATACTTACCTAACCACCCACCCATGACCTACCTACCCACCATGGCCTCCTACCTACCTATCCACAACCCACCTAGGTATTATACATTTACATACAAGTACAAGGTATATATACAAATATACATACTCCAGATAGTATATTTCGATAAAGGGAATTGAACCTTGGTCTCTTTGGTTCCACACCAATGTTTTGGTTATCAAACCACCCCAACACTTTGTAAAACAATAAAATACCATATGGATTTAACATGTATCTTTGAACTTTTATGAATTTTTTTATCAATGTGTATAACAACATTCGAACTTAAATTTTTTTATAAGTAGGGTAATAAGTACCTAAATAAGAAGATAGGTAGGTACACATGCCTACCTACCTATGGTTTTAAATGTTCATATCCATTTTATGTAAACTATAGGTAGGTATGTAAGTAGATAGATGGTAGGTAAGTAGGTATGTAGGTAAAGGTAGGCAAGTAGGTGGGTAGGTAAGACATATTTAGGTAAGTAAGTAGGTATGTGTTAAGTAAATAAAAAGGTAGGTAGCTTAGTAAGCATAGCAAATAAGCTAACTAACCAAATTAATAGGGCCAATTTGATTAAGTGTGGTCATTTGATATGGCCAATTTGACTAGGCCATGGGCATCTTGATGAACCATTTAAAAATTTGTCCTTCTTGACTAAATGTAGGATTTAACACTTGGTCAAAATGGCCATTTCAATCAAAAAAACCAACCGAAAGAACCATGTGTCATTCATGCCCCATGTCTTTAGTAAAATTAAACATCCTTTTGGTCAATGTCAACACTTTAATCAAGTTGAACATTTTGAAAAACCATGATTTCTTATAGTGTGTATTTGGAGAATGGTATTTATATCCTATTATAAGTTTACATCTACCATCCATACATGTTTAATCAATTCTTGCAACTAGTTTTACAATGTCATGTTGCATTTTGTTTTTCATGTGTTAATTAATTTTTGCCTATTTCTCTAGAAAAATGCAGGTATTGACGAGTAAATAAAGGCTATTTTGAAGAGTTGTTTGGCTATTTGGACATCCAATCTAGTTGAAGAGAAAACAATGGAGAGATTTTGGGAAATCAAAGGTCTAAAGGACTACCTACAATACCTAACATTGAAAAAAAAAAAATGAAGCAAAGAAAGCAAGTGTTTCATTGACCCTTAAGAAGAAAAAAACTAAATATGTTATATAACAACTTCATTTTTCTAATGAAAAGGTAAATCTCATGATGCAACTATTTTATCTACTAAGTCTTATATTTATTGCCACTACATGTTTTGTTAATAGCCATCCTGGATCACACATCATAACAAAATCCAACCACTAATAAATTATGTCATCTTTGCATTTTGGCACATCAATGGTTTGTTCATTTGCATGTAGGCTTAGGCAAAAAATAAAATAAAATGTGGGGTCGGTCACCCTTGTATTGTGTCTTCAAACGACACTTAATGGCATCAAATCCACAATGCCCATCCATGGTACCACATTAAGCAAGAGTTATAAGACATATTGGCTAAATTGGAAAAGGAGATTGAATTTTTTTCCTTGGAATGTGAATGCCCTCATATTTTCAAGGCATTCAAAATGTTTTGTAGATCATTTTATGGGAGGTGCCCACCACAAATAAGTATGTTCATGTTGTATGTTCTATAACAAGTTATGATTTCAGCAGCTTGTGTGTTAGAGGGCATTTTTGTAATTTTCACATTCCTCGAACTTTCTATGTCCACAAGTTGCATCCTTTGGCTCATCCAATTCATGGTTTAGCCAAATGCAACATTTGAAATTTTTCTTGTGATATGGCTCACTTTGTTTACCTAACAATTACAATTCAACATGTGGTTGATTATGAGTTTGCATGGTTTCCCAAGATTCATCAAAGTCATGAGGATGTTTCTTCATCTTGGCATGATTTGTTGGGGCTTCTAGGTTTTGACCATGAACAACAACATATTGTCATTCAAAAAATCAAAAGTTCATCTACAAGATTGCCCATAGAGCAATTGTTGACATTCATCATGCTAGACATATGAAGTTGTTGGAAGACACGTGGTGCAGTGGCACATTGTCATTTGATCAACACCATCTCCTTGACCAGGTGACCACAACAAGGACCTATCTTTCCTCTTCCTATTCCTACAAGGTTTTTGTGGTTGCATTTGTTATTGTGGTTGTTAGGATTGCTAATATATGTGTTTTTTTTCATTTTGTGCAAGTTATTAATGATGCTCTCTTGCTAAGGGAGGACATAGACATCGGTTGATTGTTTGTTAGGAAGGTTAACTTGGAGGAGGAGGCTACACTGCATTTCATTTCAATAAGATGCAAAGGTAACCTCATTGAACTTGGTGATTGTTAATTGCAAAGTGTCATGGTGAAATTGGGCAAGGCCACATATCACAAGGGTGTCATTGTAGATGTTTCAGAGACTTGTGACGAAATCTAGGTCTACCATATTGAATTTATTCCTAATGATGGTCAACAAACAACTAGCAACATTGATGTGTTTATTATTATTCCAATAGTTAACAACATCACCAACCTAGGAATGATTTCATATTATTGCAAAAATTATATATTTTGTCCTTGTTTGTTTGGTCTACTTCCTTGTTTGTTGTTTTTATTTTCGGCTAATGTATGTGTTATTTATTTGGATTGTTTATTTGGATTGTCTTTAATAGAAAAATATATAATGTCCCAAGAGGGGGTTTTCAAGGTGAAACTAAGGAACAAGTACAAGGGTTGCGACCTATAGATTCAGGACTATCACCAACATCCTTAGCAACCCATTTCACTCCAATGAGAATGTGTTTATTCCATCTGGTCTTGTGCAAAAAAAAAAAAACCTAGAAGTTGATTTATTACAATGTTATGTGTCTAATCCAAGCCCGGCTATTCCAATCCATAGAGCCCACCTCCCTCCTAATTTGTAACCTTTCACAAGGACACCTTCCCTCTCTCTAGGATTGCGCCTTCCAGAACAAATTGAACACAACCCCATGCGTCCCATCCCCAACTTCAATATCATGGTGGAGCTTCCCCTGGGAGTTACTATGGGATCTGAAGCAATTAACAAAAGGGAGGGGAGACAATAAGGAAAAACCTAAGCGTGCAACCATCTCATCAACAATTCTAGGGTGTAAATGTTGCCACATGATAGTGGCATTGGAATTTAATTCCAAAAAACTATGTGCTACAATGTTTTAGGGTTTTTGACAATTTGAGATTTAGGGTTTCGATAGAAATAATTTTCTACAAGATGTCTTATTACTTACAAACTAACATCCTTTGTGCAGGAGTTCATTATTAACAAGGGGATTACCAAGGGGGTAGCATTTTCCTTTTGAATCTAACAACATTATGCAAAATTGAAGTTTGATGAAGATATTTCCCTTTCGGACAACCCCATTGGGTAGCTAAGCACATATGCCATGGATTTTTTCAAGTTGTGGTTTTCACACTTTCATATTGATTCACAAGGTGTACATCACACATCTTAACCTTTAGAACATTATATAAAATTGGACCAAAGAAAAAAGGGAATCAAAACATAATGTACTACAATTTGTCCAAAAGAAACTAGAAATCCCAGTCTATTTCAAGGACCTCATAATCCCATTTCAGTATGCCAACCATTAGAGCATGATTATAATGAATGAAGACTAACTCCTACACTATGACCCTTTAAAGATTCAAAATATCTTTTCGTTTACATTGATGCACTATTTTTTTACCAAACAAGGTCCCATGTCTTGGAATGCCGCTTGGAAGCAGCCATAGCAAACAACTATTGGGTGTGGCCAAACATGCCACAACAAGATTCAAACTTGAAATGCGAGTTTTATGTTATGAGGTTCATAACCAATTATTGCAAATGGAAGTCTGCAAACCGGTTTGATAACATTCAAGTATGTGTATGTTTGAAATCTTGATAAATTTGTATGTGATTATAGCCCATTCTATAATGCAACTTAACCTATTGGGTTTGGTGGATGCGGGTGACATTTCATGCCATAAACCTTTAATCAAAATGGACATACCTTTTGGTCAATGTGAACATTTTGATCAAGTTGACCTTTTGAAAAGTCATGATTTTTTCTAATGTTTGTGTTCCATCAACGGCAATTTGATCAACCTTTTCAATTAATAGTAATTCGCGAAGGACCTAGGTTTGCGAGAAAAGACCAACATCATCATCTTCACATTAACATTCATCGAACCTTTAAAACCAATTTCCAAAAAAAGGAATTAATTTTAGGTAGATGGCAAGAACATGAGGGTTAGATGACACTTGATAATTCCATACAAATTTAGCCACTCAAATATCCACCACCTTTCCAATCGGTTTTTCTTTGCATGATTGTTGGGAGACATTCACATTGAAAGGTGTTTATTTAAACTCTTCATTTCGTATTGGCACAACTAAAGGATTTGAAGATGTGGTGGCATCATTCACCATGATTAAATCTCCATTTACATCAATGAAAAACAAAAGGGTAGTTTGGAACAACAAACTTGGTATATACATATGAAGGAGGTTGATGTTTTTATCTCAAAAATTAAGGTAAGCATAATATGCAATAGTGTGAGTTTTGATGACAAAATTATATGAAAGCCTTGACCCCTTAATTCTGACAAATTCATTAAGCCCTAATTCTAACGATGGATTTAAATAATATAAACAAATTCTTGTAGTGAAAGATTTATTTTCAATTGATTAAGTATTATTTAAGTAACTAATACAATTTACTATGTACGACACAAGTATCTAGTACATAGGAAGGAGTAATAGTGTGTACTAAATAAATGAATAGTACATGGGTTGGAAAGAAGGTTATTAATGTTCTTGAGTTGACTTAACCAAAGAAGAACCAAAATGTTTATTTATTACTACTAGTAAATTATTCTAAAAATTAGTTATTTTAAAAAAACTATGATGAAAAATTAAGATGCTAGGGCAAAGTGGATGGAATTGGCAATGATCAAGCTCAAAGCTTCCATCAAGATAACCAAGATAAAGAAAAGGATAAATCCCTCTAAATTCATTGGTCATGAGGATTATTATTTTACTAGAATGAAAGATGCAAACATTTTTAGTATCTTCATTAGGTACAAGGACTTTCATCCTAACCAACATTGGAGAATGGAATCATCCTCAAGTCCCATTGGTTTATGAAGGGAAAGGAGACAATTGATTGGAAGGAGGGATCTCCACAAGCTCTCTTGGCCAAAAGAAAACAAAATCAAAGAAGGGTCTTATGGGTGGTTTTTTTAGTCTATGGTTTTTTGCTTGTGTTAAAGGGGGAAAGATTTATGATTAGAAGGAGTGTGTGTGAGGAAGGGAAAAAAATAGTATATATGTGTATGTGTGTATTATTCATAAACCCAGGACGTGTGCAAATAAAAATACATGGAAAAACACTATGTGTAGCAAGTAGTGATAGTTGAAGAATTATGTAATAGTTTGATGAACAAGTCCTTGGACTTTTAATAAAATAATCATTTCTCCTAGACCTACCATTGGATTCGTTTCAAATTTCAAAAAAATTAATGTACATGTTGAAAAAATTCCTCACAAAGTCTTAGCATCATCCAAACATCTGTGATGCAAATACTCATGTTAGAAGTAGAGGAGGTGTAACGTTATTTTTTCCCAATGTTGTCAAAATAACTCTCAGATTTTGAAGCATATATCTTGACTTCAAAAATAAAACTTATGATATTTTTTATGAATGTTGCCTTTGATATTAGCTTCCCAACAATTCTATGGATGCTAAATTTGAAAGTTGTATGAAGATGTTACAACAATTGGAATGAAAGGGGGTCAAATTGTTAAAAATGGTGCACTTTCAACTAGAACACAACACAATATTTCTTCACATCTTGTCATGGTAAGTACATTGATTCTCTCAACATGTTTTGGTAAGTTTGGGTGAAAGCATGGTTAGGTGGCCGAAAAGTGGCATTTGAAAGTCCATAATTTAACATTAGTGTTTTTTTTTGCAATTTTAATAATTATCAAACCATAAATCCTATAATTACCCCCCATGTTTATAATCATAAATATTAATAAGCGAACTTGTGCATATCCCTAAACATATGATTGATAAGAAAATCCATGCTAAAGAATACAAATTTAAATGTGAAATGTACTTTCAAGGATAAAAACTTATAATAATCACATCATTTAAAACTTTTAAAAATTAACAATGTATATGAGGAAAGTTTCAATACACTTCACTAATATTTTTTTCATTTGATAATTCTTTTGTTATTATTATTTTGACACTACTTTGACATTTTTTTGAATCCACATTTTTCATTTTTTGGTGTGACAAACATAATGTTGTCATTTCAAAAGTCCATTATGAATCCATAATTCTTTTAGAATTCATCCAAATTTTTTATGATGATTCCCATTAAATTTTATGACAACATGAATAATTAAAAAGTTGAAAATGTTAAATTTGAATATGCCTTTAAATTTTATGTTTGTATGTAATCTAGAAAAATGACAAGTGTGATAATCCAAACAATCTACCTATTCATGTTTTCACCTTATAACTAAGTGGACACACAATGTAATAGGTTCCTTGAGGTAATTCATTACTTTTTATTGAATTGCCTCTTAACTTGTTAAAACACGACCACATAATATTTCTACCCATAAATGAATTTTTTGAATTGCATGTTTTTAAGTTGAAAGGTGCGTATCAATTTTCATAAACAACTTGAAACAAGTGTTATGAAAAAATGTAAGGATTCATTACAAATTTCCTAATGTATTTGGATAACACATTATAACATGTTAATTTTTCTATTAGTAGCAAATCAATGTTTACAATTTCATAAGGAATTTTACAATTTTGTTTTTGAGCCTTGTAAAATCTACCTATCATTAAGAACTTTTTCTTGTAGATTTTTAAATTAAATAAAGCCGTCAATTGAGAGATTTACCATTTCATATGGGTCCTCGTTTTTGTAATTCCCTAAACCTTAAGTTTTACCCCACACATAATGCGCACCATATCCAAAATTGCAAATGCGTGTAGATTTCCTTCAACAATAATGATTCCTAGGTAGGGTGTCAAGGAAAGGTATGTTTAAACAACTTTTTATTTGGGCTTATTTGTAATGTTGGGAATGTTGCTAATATTGATCTTCCACCAATGCTTACACTATTTATGTTTTCTCCACACATGTAACAAGAAGGGGATCTTGATTGTTATGTCAATAGTGAGAGCCATTAACCATATAGAATTGGACTTCCATCAATTTATGAAGTTGCGAATGAAAAAAGTTGTCAATGAAAAAGACGACAAAACATTAATGTTAGTGTGATGCTTTTGTTGAAGAAAATTTTGAAAATAAGTTGCAAATCATTTTCTCAAAGCATATGTCATGATGATCATTACTGAAATCTTAAAAATGAAAGGTATTGAACAACCTTCCAAGTGTACATGTGATGTAAATTGCACAAAGGACATATTATGACACAATATATGTGTTTGTTCCCACAATATTTACATGAAGCAAATTGTGGTAAAACTAATGGTGTTTTCTTTTGTGACTTCAAGACCAATCTACCTTTTGGTCAATCAAAAAAATTACATGCAATTGAATATAACTTGATATTTTTAAAGCATAATTTTGCACATAATAATATTGATTTTGTGTTTGTAAGTTTTGCAACAAAAGGAGATGTGAAAAACCTATAAACATAGAAAGACAAAAAGAAAGAGGTTGGGTTTTAGGGATAGAGAGATGCAAATACATTGGTAAGAGACTAATTAAAATACCAAGAAGGTGGGAATGGTACTCTTTTGGCTTTTGGCTCTTTGAATGCATATCTTTCAAATCTTGGCCCTCTTGATCCCCATTGTTGTTTGTGGCATTCGAACTAATTCTCTCCATGGCAAGTGTAAATAGCATATCTTTAATTTTTCCTTCAATTACATCTAGTTATGTTATGAAAATTTTCATCTCTTCCTCTACGTCTATGTGGGCAAGGTTATTGTTGGTATATGATTCAAACACACTTGTGCAACATCATTTTCATTGTTTTTGTGTAGGACTCAACATGAAAAATGGTAGCACTACTAGGAAAGTGTGGTGTAGTTCACTAGGCTATTTCATTGTGCAACCATAAAAGTGAATTAAGTTCACTGTAATTTCACTAACCTTACCTTCATTGGTGAAAATGGTTCACTATACAATGTAAATGTTTACTAAAGGTGAAGTTTGCTTACTAGGTTTGTTTTTTTAACATTATTAAAATAATTGAAAGAATTCATTTCGTGAAAATTAAGTTTTATTCGACTGAAATTAATGAATGAAATTGCATGCAACTTGAATTGAATTGAGTTCAAATTCATGAATTGAATGAAAAATAAATGGGATGCAAATTGGCTTTTAAAAAAATAAAAATTTGCTCGTGATTGTGGTGTTGGAAAAAAAGGCTTTGAAAACACACATATTCAAAAAGACATTTTCCATATCTTTTTATTTGAGAATGGGTTAAACATGTTCCAATTTGGAATTTTTTGTCAGCTAAAAGAATGACTTATGAAACCTAAAATTGTTGTCCCTAAACTAGTTTCGACAAATTATATATTGTTGCTAGAATTTGGCTAATTCCTCTTGCGATGATAACTGATGTTTGCAAAACGGGGGAAAAAAAAACCCTAGGTCACACAATCATTCAAATTCTTAACAAAATTTGAAACCCATGTGTAACATATTTTGGAAATACATGAATTTAGTCGCGCACTATGTACTTAGATTGTTTATCACATTTCAAACCCAAAACTTGTTTGGTGAAAACATAGCATTATTTCCAAACATGATTAACCGGTCCAGTTCAATTGTGCCGAAATTCAAACTCCAATTGAGCTTCACAATCACGTTGGTTCAAAGCGGGGTAAACGGGCATAGGGAACATGGAAATCGTTTGCATTAGAACGTAGAGAACGGCCAGCACGAGGAGGGTTGTTTTTCCTGCGCACGTACGTGGCGGTGGTAATTACATTAGCTCAGAATGCATCAGGAACGTGGCCTTCATCTTTAGGGCAATAGAAGCAGCGCGCGCAGAGTCCATTCTTCTTGTTCTTCAAGCTCTTTCCGCCACTTCGCTCGTGTGTCACGGTGTTTTCTCCAAGAGGTTCTATGTTCTGGGGTTGCGTTCACAGGTATGTGACTAAATTGTAGTTATTGAAAATTGGAATAGAGCAAACGGACTGAGCAGGAGGAGGAGGAGGAGGAGGAGCAAGGGGTCAAGGATAGTCGGGCGGGTTGCCGAACAAGCAAGGAGGTACAGGGGATCGAAAAGGCGATGCTAACAATAAGAAGGAGAAGAAGTACAAGCCTGCAGCACCGTCGATCCGCGTCGGCAAGAAGCAGCAGAAGCAGAAGGGACCCGAAGTAGCCGCTCGCTTGCCCGTGGTCACGCTTGCCACCAAGTGCAAGCTTTGGCTTTTAAAGCTAGATCACGTGAAGGATTACCTGCTGATGGAGGAGGAGTTTGTGGCGGGTCAAGAACGTTTGAAGCCACACGAAGATAAAAACGAAGAGGATCGGTCCAAGGTGGACGACCTGAGGGGATCTCCCATGAGCGTGGGCAATTTGGAGGAAATAATTGACGAGAATCATGCCATTGTGTCCTCGTTGGTGGGGCCTGAGTACTATGTCAACATCCTATTGTTCGTGGACAAGGACCAACTGGAGCCAGGCTGTGCTATTCTGATGCATAACAAGGTATTCTTCTCCTTTTATTTGGTTCACATAGCTTTCGAAAAGGAGCAATGGTGGCCTGACATGTTTGCACTCACGTTTCTGTCTCTGCCTTTCTACTGTTGCAACTATGCTGGCTCATGTCCACATGACGGGCAACCTAAGCGCTTGGGCGCTATGGAATCCAGTATATCTGGTGCTATAAGCTCATCTTTCCTATTGAAGGGGGGAATTACCTAGGATGTTATTTATTGGAAGCTAGGGGCCAATGGACATTTTAGGGTTCAAGCCCAAGGTACTGAATATCCTGGAAGTCGGTCCATTATGTTGTGAGATTCTCAATAGTGGGGTTTGGCAAGCCAAGAAGGAGTTCACCTTGAGTTGCAGCTGTGGATGAATTGTTCAAGTTGTACCTTGATATTGAAGTGTGGAGATTAAGCAGTCGCTTGCACGGGTGAAACACGAACACTTCCTTAGCCCGGGCTTAGTCAATGAACCCCTGACCTCTGATTGTGATGGCATTTGATGGCAAGGATCAATGACTGGAAAGTCATTTCTACTCCTTGGTCATACCAATTATTGTTCTTTCCTTCCAGTTTTGTTTCTCTGCACATTTTCTGCAGTTTCCCTCTCTTTACTAGAAGCTAATCGAGTGCTGCATATGACCTCCAACCAACCCTCCGTAACAACTCTATCTTTGACAAGGAACTAGTAGTTTAGAAGAGGGAAGTGTCAGCATCTTCAGGGCAGAAAGTTCTACGACCTCAGTCTATCACCATGCATATATGTAGCATCATTTCTTGAGATACATGGTCTAAGCCATCATAAATGGCCAAGTGACACTTATATAAGTGATTTCTTGTTGTATTCCGGGTGATGTCTGTGGTAGGACTCTTGCAAGATGAGGTGGACCCCATGGTATCCGTTATGAAGGTGGAGAAGGCCCCTTTGGAGTCATATGCAGATATCAGAGGTCTGGATGCACAGATTCAAGAGATTAAGGAGGCAGTGGAGCTGCCTCTCACACATCCAGAGCTTTATGAGGAAATTGGTATCAAGCCTCCTAAGGGTGTTATCCTTTACGGGGAAGCTGGGACTAGAAAGACATTGCTTGCCAAGGTGAGCTTCGTGAGTGCAGGACGGATTGCTCAGGATTGAGGGATTTTGTTGTTTTGGGTTGTTATTGCCACCAATGCATGAGGTGCAATCTAAAAGTAAGACCTGGGGTTGGAATTTGGAACAGGCAGTGGCAAATTCCACATCGGCAACATTTTTGTGGGTGGTTGGAAGTGAGCTGATACAAAAGTATTTGGGGGATGGTCCCAAGTTGGTGCGAAAGCTCTTTCGTGTTGTTGATGAGCTTTCCCCATCCATTGTCTTTATCGACAAAATTGATGCCGTTGGGACAAAGAGGTAGGTGTTCCTCTTGCACAACATTGGATAGAACAATGTAGTTCTTCCTCCACAGGTACACTTCTGATAGTTCAAACTTGAGGGATGTGTTGTAGAATGGGTCTCTGAGGTTCCTGCACTACTTGGCAGATATGATGCACACTCAGGGGGAGAGTGAGAGATTCAAAGAACTATGCTGGAGTTGTTGAATCAGTTGGATGGATTTGATGCATGTGCTGATGTGAAAGTAATTTTGGCTACCAATTGCATTGAGAGTTTAGATCTAGCTCTGCTACGGCCCTTAGGGTTTGCATGTTTGTAATATTAGGTTTGGAAATTTGTTCCCAGTGTGGTTTTTTGGCAATGGCAAATGTAGAAGATAGAGATATGGAGCTAGCAATCTGGAAAAGGCTTTGGTAGATTTGATTTGGGGGTGGGAGAAGTTTTGCTTCTATGTTTTTTTGTTTGCAGGGAGCTGGTATAGCATTCAAGTGATGGAATCATTGCTTCTAAGAGCCCTTCACCAAATTTGTTTCACTCAAATTGTCCATTGTCATAAATTTATTGATGTGGTGTGTCTAGGTAGTCTAGGGCACCAAAATGTCATCCAAGGGTACTGATGACTCTTCATTTGTATAAATTCTAAGCACACTAAAAGTTCAAACAAGGACCATCAAACCTTACAAGTTTATATGCATGTTTCTATACTTGTCATCTTGAGTTCTTAGATGGACACATGGAAATTACAAGATGAAAATACTATGGATTTAATGGTTAACAGATGGAAAATTCTCCCTAAATTAACAAACCATAATTTTGTGAAAAAACTCTCCTAAATTAATTAAAAACAATATGAAAAAACAATATAAATTAACTAACCACACTTGGTGAAAAAACCATCTTAATTGACTAGCGTTGTAGGTTGATTTAACTAATAGGTGTAATTTCCACCTAAATTTGGGCATCACTTATTGACATCTTGTTTCACTAGCTTAATTGACCTGTCCGTAGCAACTAGTCCCTGTTCACTAGGGGGTTAACATATTTTACCATGATTTCATATAGTGAATATGTCCTAGTTCACTCAATATTTTAAGTGAAATACAAAGTGAACTTGGCCACATCTCCTAGTAGTGATTCAACATGAAAAATGGTAGGAATTCTAAAAGTATTTTGATTGTCTATCATCCTTTTCAATTTCCCCCTTTGTTGGACTTCCTTTTATTACTTTTTGGTTCAAAACACACTAACATGAGTTAATGAGATTACTTTATAAAAGAACTAAAATTTTGTTTTTAGTCCTAATTTTCATTTTTCATTTAAAGGAATTTTTGAATGAAGTCTTTTGTAACTTGTTCTTAAAAATACATATAGTTGTTTTACTATATCATATGTTTTTTGTGTTGGTAATTGTTGAATTAATATGAAAGTTTCAAAGTGTAAATTTTGTTAGATTATTTGTTTATCTTGAAAAAAATCTTAATTTCAAATCATACAAAAATGTGCTAACTACTTAAGATTTTAGTTTCTTGTATCATGTAAGCTACAACTTTATTCTATGTCATGTACATTACACCTGATTTACATGTGGTGAGAGACTTTTAAAATTTTGAGATTTTGAAACATACTTTGAATTTCTAAAAATTCCAAATTTCATAACTAGTGAGTGTTTTTAAAGTTTGGATGGTAAGTTACTACCATTTCAATTTTCTTTCCATTCTATTTGAATCAAAGGAGTCCTTTACCCTAATCCTTTGCAAAATTGACTATTTCTTATGCAATTGTTATTCAAGTTCAAAGGTCTTTTATTAAAACCAAAACCCAAAATTTGGATTACTAATCCTCAACATTCATATTAATCATTTGACATACCTTAGAATGATTACCAAAAATTTAAAATCTCAAAAAAAAATCATATCAATTATATTGAAAATTTCAAAAACTCCTAACACTTCCTATTAATTAACATCTGTTTGACCCCTTTGTTAAAATGAAGTTCCCTTACATGGTGGAGTTTTTTGAATTTTGCATCATATTGACTAACATGATCAAGCATAATCTTGACTCAATGTATTTAGCATGGCGTCATGACAACAAACATTATGGAGAACAAAAGTCCTTGTGACATTGCCACACCTTCGCTATTTCTAGTAATTGAGTTCAAAGGTTCAAGAATGACAACATAAACCACGTGTCAAATGGATGAAAAATCATACATAGCCCTTTTGTCAATGGATGAAAAATCATGTAATCTTCTTTTTAATGCATGAAAGTTCATATTTGATGTATTGTCTAGGTGATACAACATGGGAAAGGAAAGGCAAGAGGTTATGCAAGTGGTGAATGTTAAATGGAGAACTGATCAAAATCTTGAGATAATTTGGATGATAGGTTATAAAAAGGAAAGTTGTGGGAGGATTTATAAATGTTGTTTTGATGTAGCAAACCAATATTGGGTAGGTACTAGAAAATGGGTGTGAACTAATAACAAGTTCAATTTTTAGATAAATTGGTGAAGGTCAATTCTAATAGAAGAAATCATTCCTTGTTTAAAAATCACTTGATTAAGCTTTAGTTATGTTAACTATGAGAAATTATGCCATAGAAACATTGGATTTTGACCTATAATTCTTATTCCAATGTTAAGGTTTAATGCAATTCGCGATGATTGATGCATCATTTAAAAAAACTACATCCGATTATTTTTCTTCTTTTCTTCAACATCATTTGCTTTCATTTCTTGTCCTCTACATTAGTGTTTATTTGCTTGCTCCCACTAGTGTTCGTTTTTGTCTCCTCCCACCTATTGTTGTTAGTACTTCCCCCAAATCTCTTGTTTGTGGCAATGGTCATGTGGTTGCATCTACCTTGTTAGTGGAGTTTTTGTGCCCCTTGTGCTCCAACATCATCCCTTCACCAATTTGGTATTTTTTATTCAAGTTTTTCAACTCTTTTATCTTCATTCCTTTTTTATTTCATGTGATTGAAAATTTACTAATGTTTGTGTTGTTCATTTGTGTAAGAATTTGAGGTGCTTGAAAGATTGAAAAATAATTTCCAAAACTCCATTTTTCATGATAATGAATTTTTGAAAGTTTATGCATTGTTTGTTTTTATTTTGAACAGTTGCATTCTTGAACCATTGATATCTTGCATATTTATCATGCATTCTTTTTTGAAGTTCATGTGCATAATTTGCATAGTTTGAAAACAAGTTTGAAATTTTTTAATAAATTGGAAATGTAATATTTTCAAAATTTTCATATTTGAAAAGTAACCTTAACATATAATAATTAATCTAAGATAATAATTCAAATATAAGCAAAAAAAATGAACCTAGTCAAATTTTATGTTTCCAAAAAAACTTGTATATCCTATTATAATGTTTTATATCAAAAATGTTTTTAATTTTTTTCACTTATCAGACATGTGTGTGTGTGTGTGTGTGTGTACATGGAAAATTTCACTTGAGAATGGAGCAATCAAGTGAGAATGAAAATACATTTATTTATTTGTATGTATGGTTTGTTTGTTGTGTTTATTGTGTCATTCAATCTCCCAAACCATGGCGCCTCTTGTTGCAACCTTGGTACCATCAAAAAGTCCTCAATGAGGAGGGGTGCATCAAGTTGGTTTTATAATTTTTGAACCAATGATGGAGAAGTTATTAAATATTGAACAATTTTTAAGTCGAAAATTCACTTAAATTAAAACAAAAAACTTATAGGAGAATTTGGGTGTGATTGTGGTAGTTTTGGAAAGACATTAATAAGTTGGATTTAATGTAGGAAATTTGGAAACTTTTAGTCCTATAGTGTTCGAGAAATTGAATTTTGAATATTTTTGTCATTGGAAATTAAATATAATTAAAAAAAATGGTTTTGGAAGGAAAAATTAGTTTGGTAACTAACTTACATTTGGGTCAATGACATCTAGGTTATGCTAATGTAACTGAAATTTGGAAGTTTACATCAATGAAGATTAGTTTTCAATGGAGTAGCCGATTGGTAATGAAATATTTGAAAAACATGCCTAGTTGGGTGAAAACACATTATGTATGGTGAACAAAAAATGTTGTCACAAATACTACTTTAAAAAACTATGTGTTTGAACTTCCACCAATTGAATATTAAAAGGGTTTTTCATAAAGTGGTTCAAAATTCAAAGAATAAAATTACCAAAAAAAATTACATTTTATTGATATTAAATGATTAAATATTATATACGTGAGAATTTAATACTTGTAACAATATATTATAGAGTACAAATATATTATAAAGACCATTCAAAAAATTACCCAACTTGTTGAAGTATTTAATTATATATTAAATATGAATTGATTTTGCACTTTCAATTTTGTATGAAAAGTTCCATTCATGTGATTTCACAAAAAAATGTCGATGCAATGATTGTTTTGTGGCAAAATTTCACCATTTTGCAAAAGTAGTTTGGAAAAGGAATATTTTGTCAAAATTTCCTATTTTTGGAAAAAAACACCAAAAAAAAAAAACCAAAACTTCCTACAATATGAAAAGGTGCTTAAGATTTTCTACTTTCATATTTTGAATATTTCCAAATTTTGCTAAATATATTTATTGAGATTTGCAACTTGAACAACATCTAAAAATTGAAAAAAAAAAACATGTAATCTTAATGAGGTTTTTCATTTAGATGAACATAACTTTATGAATTAAAAAATAATAATTAGGAAATTGATCTTTTAAAAAAGTTTTAACAAAAATTGTGTTAAAGGCCTTGTGTCAAAAATTCATTTTATGTGATTCTCACAACAATAGATGAAATTCAAAAAATCCATTACTTCATCTTACCATTATTTTAACTACTTATTCACATTTTGAAATTGAAATTAAAATATAAAGATCTAGTTAACTATTAGAATACATTCCATAAATCTAAAGTTCTTTCCTTGTTCACAAGGTTCTGCTATATATATGTGTGTTTGTAGCTCTAACTAGGTGAGTTGAATACAAATGTTTCTAGTGGAAAATTTGATTTTAAATAAAATTTTTGAAGCGTAATGGGAACATGAAAAGATCTTAAGGTGGTTTTAGGTACCTAATGCCCTTTTAATAACTACCCAAACCCTAACATTGAAACTTTCGTGGTTCACATCAATCTCTCTTGCACACAAAATGGATGACAAAAGTTGCATGGGCAATCACGATGAACCATAATAAATGTCCCAAAGTTTTTAATGTGAAATAGACCTTGAATGATGACAAGGTTTTCAAGTGTGCATTCATAGTATTTAATTATCTCAACACAAGATCAAATTAAGAATTTATGCATGTAGTTTTGAATGTGTTCAAATTGCAAATTAAAAACTTTATCTTTCTATAATAAGCCATGTTTATCCATTTGTATGCAATGTAGACACTAAGTCTCAGCTTGAGTTTTAACATTGGAGTGCAAATATAAGTCATTTACAATTTTGCCTTTTTGCGATTAGCTTGAGTCTTTGGGAATGGTGATATTATACAATAAAGTTTTGTACTTGTGTGTATGTGTGTGCAAGATGAAATGAAGTGGTTTGTACAAATTGAATTTGAGTTGTCACAATGACATTCATAATTTCTCCATTTAGCCCTAATTTTTTTGAAATGATGAAAACATTTGGGTATTATTTTGCATGATTTCAAGCTCCTACTTGAGTGCAAAAGAACCAAAAAAATTTAGCTTGATTATTTTAATTCACAAAAATTTGAAGACATTTATGGGTCATAAAATTATCATGTAGGTTTCCCAAGATGATGAAACATGTTTGGAATGATGTCACAACAAAGGTTTCAAATATGTATGAACAAGTAGGACCGAGTTGGGTGAGATTTGAGGCACTAAGGAATGCACATGAACAAGATGGAAGGGACCAAACCAATGGAAATGTTGCACATGGTCATGATGCATCAACATATTTGCCTTGGACGATGAAAGATGTTTGGGGTCATGTTACAACAAAGATTTCAAGCTTGTATGAACGTGCAAGACCAAGTTCAAAAGGATTTGTGTTGCTTAGAAATGGGCATGAAGAGGATGGACTTATTGAAGATTTAAGAGAAAAATCCAATCAAATTGTTACACATAGTAGTGGGTCAGATCTGGAACTATCCAGTTCGCAAGGGCAACAACTAAACTCTATTAAAGAAGATGAAGGGACTTCTTCAAATGGTTTACAATACAAGGGAATATATGGAAGCAAAGTTGAAGATTCAAACCACTTGCTTAGCACAAAACAACTGGTTGGCATCACCTTTTTTGTTGTTGCTGGTGTGAGATTTCAAAGAAACTTGAACAAACCTTGGTTTCCATGTTAAATTCTTAGAAGATTAAATGTCAAATGTAAAAGCCAAATGTAGACACATATATAGTGGATTTATTTAGTGTAGTATTAAATTGGTGCACAGTTAAAAGCTACAAATTTATTTTAAAATTCAAACAATTTAGTTGTTAAAAGGTGTAATTAAGAATGTTATAACTATAATTATTTTACTCATATTATTAATATTAAAATTTTTAAAATAATGTTGACATTTTGGTAATGTGGGTGGATGGGTAGCAGGGTCCATTTGGTTTTGAGGCAATATTGCAAACATGGGGACCAAAATTGATGGTGGTAGGGTTATTCATGTTTCCAATGTTATGGTCAGTGCCACTAGCCATGTTGACAGCTGAAATGTCATGCATGATACCCGAGAGTGGGGGGCATGTCTTATGGGTATACCGTGCCTTTGGTCCATTTTGGGCATTTGTCAATAGTTGTTTTGCATTTGCTTGTGCTGTATTGGACAATGCCATGTACCCAGCCTTGTTTGTGGACTATTTATCTACCCTCATCTATGAAGGCAAGAATGCAATTTCTTATGGTTGGAGTGTTGTCCTCAAGGTTCTCTTAATACTTGTTGTCACAGCTCTCAATATCCTTGGTGTTAACATTGTTGGTATGTATGCTTCCATTCCCATTCCCAATTTCATGATTTTGTAAACAATCACAATTGCAAAGTAAGTGAATAATTAGTTAATCCTCTCATTGTTGCACAACTATTGTTCACAACTATTGTTCAAGCTTACCAAATTTCTTGTGGAAGATTGAAAATAAAATGTTATTGTTTTTATAGGAAGTGCATCCATAATGTTGGCATCCATGGTGTTGGCGCCATTTGCAATCATGTGTTTGATGGGGATCTTTCGTATGAACTTCAAATGGATCAAATCACCAATTCCAAATGGTTTCAATTGGGGCAAGTTCATTAGTGTACTAGTTTGGAATACTTCAGGGTCTCTTTCTTTCTTTCTATTTATTTCCATTGATTTCATCCTGAAACTACTTTCTTCATAGTGCCACATTCATATACTCAAGTTTGTAATGTGAATAAGGATGAACATGGTCACTAAATGTACCTTTGTGAACTCTTGGAAAGTGTAGGGTAAAAGCATCATAGAGGGTCTAGGCCGAGTTGTAGTTAGTGAAGGACTCCTAACCACAAATTTTGGGAATGTCCCCGCACTCTTGGTCTTTAGTTTTTACCCATCATAAAGCATGAGAAGAAGTCTATTGTGACTTAAACATATGTAGTCGATGAGGCATGAGAGGGGGAGGGATAACATCCCCCCATTCTTACGAACTACGTGTCATATCCATCTTCTTTTCTAGGAGGGATATTCAGGGATACATAAGGTGCCCTTCAAATGTACTTGGGAAATTTCTGCCCATGATTTTTAGTTATGTAAAACTATATTGGGATTATGTAGTCTATTGGGAAAGCATGTTACCTAGCATATTGTTCCTTTGGTTTTTGGAGATGTTTTAAAAAATGGAAGTTGGTCAAAGCAAGCATTTAAAAATAAAAAAAACCCCTCCATCTTTTCCTTTTTTCTATGATACATGGTGGGAATCACATGAAAAATAAGGAAAAAAAAAATGGCACAAAGTTTTACATATGGTAAGCCTCATAGCCTTAAGGCTTTACTTGGCACAAAAAAGCTCTAATGTTTTGACATTTAAAATGGGACATATAATAAAGGAATGTGACACATGTATGGGCAATGGCAACATTTGGATGAATTTTTGAATGGCTTATGGGAAAAACAGTTTTGATGCAGCTGGGACATGTGCTTCTGAAGTGAGAAATCCAGGGGAGTCGTATCCTCGCGCAATGAGGATTAGTGTGATGTTGATTATGGCTATGTATGGATTGCCTGCCTTGATAGGCTTTAGTGTCATTCCGGACCCCAGTAAATGGAAGATTGGAAATTACATGATGATTGCAAAAACAATTGGTGGTCACTTTTTGGAGGTCTCTTGCCCCAAGTTCAATTTGTGTTTTAGTAAATTTATCGCAAAAGATTTTGTTTGAACTTGAACTTTGCAAGTTAGAAATGGGCCATGGTGAAGTTGGATGTATGTTTGATATATTATATGGCTAAGTTGTGGCTTTTGGTTGACAACTAATGTATGGAAGGTAGGGTGGTTTTATGTATGAATTATGTACAGGGATTGGTGGGGTTCTCGGCAGCACTTAGTGCATTGGGATTGTTGCTCACTCGCCTATGCACAAATTCTCGCATTATTTATGGCATGGCTCAAGTTGAGATGGTGTGTTTGAATTTTTACAATTTACATTTTGTTTTATCCTTGTGTATATAAATAAGGTGGACTAACATTTAACATTATTTGATACCATGATATTGAACTCTTGCACATTATTGGACATGCAATTCAAAAGATGGAATGAATTGGAATTTAAAACTTCAATCTATTCCCAACATTTAACCATTATGATTTTTATTTATTTTAAAAAAATTTCATGTTGACATGGTTTAGGTTCAAAAACATGTTTCACCCGAAAAAAAAACATTAAAAATGTGATTACATGAAAGGGGTCCTTGTAATGTAATTTGATCCTATAGACAAACATTTGTCCAATATGTACATGGTATGGAATGACAAATGAAATTGGGGCATGCAGATGCCACACATATTTACAAAACTACATCATGTTTATGCCACACCATGGGTAGCCATCTTGGGCACTTCTTTATGCACTCTTCTATTGTGTTTCTTCAATTTTTACAACTTTGTTGAGGTGTGGTGCTCCATTAAACTATTCCTTGTAAAATATTTTATATGCACCTTACATATTGTGAATGAATTTGTTGAAATGGATGTGTAAGGGTTTAGGGTTTAGGGTTAACTTTTCCTATTAACTTTCTTAATAACTATCTCCCACCTTTCCTAATAACCACCTCCATTTTATAACTACCTCACTCTTTTTCCATATCCACCAACATGGATATGAAAAAAAAATTAACAAGTGTCATTTCATGTCCATGAAATGTATATTAATTTACCTAATAACAAGATTTTCAGATTTTGATAGATATAATATGTGCATTTTGGGAAAAAGTATTCACATTTCCACTAATGTACTAATAAAATTGAATTTTACTTCTTTTTGTTTGGGTTGAACATTATTCACTCCAAGGCGGACATCATGTTTTATGGATTATCTACATTGCTCAAGTTCAGTTCATTAGTGCAACTACGATTCACTGAACCTGATGTTTTCCGCCCATATCAAGTGCCATTGGGGAATATAACTCTTTTAAGTAATTTAATATCTATTTTCCTATGTTTTATTTGTTCTCTTTTTACATGCAAAACTTTAAAATGGGTTTGTTGAGCATGGCTTAATTTATTTCAACTTATGGCATTTAAAACTATTGCTTTTGGTCAAACCTAACAACTATTACCTGTTTGCTATAAATCTAACCTACCATGATTCACATGTCATGGTTTGATGTGTTCCAATTGTCATTTGTTGATATGTCTAACACATATTAATGACAAGGTATTTTGTTGGTAAATTGCAGTTGTGATTTGGGTGCCACTTCTCATGTGCATAATGATGATATATTTTGCATCGGATCATTCTCATGGGATTGGTCTCATAGGTCATCCATTTTCTTCAATATCATTGCAAAAATTAATTACATGATGTGTGTGGATGATGATAGTGACAAGTTGACAATTGTTTGTGGACACCAATGTCAAGGTCATATGGAATGTTAAGATGATGGTAATGTAGTGAGATGTTACTTTTGATGATGGGTGCATATTAGTATTGCATGTTGGGATAAGAAAGTTAAAATGTGGAAACATCAATGCTATTGATTTATCTGTATCGCAAAAGAAATACCAAAAGTATTGTCTTATCAACTTACTTTGATAATCCTTAGAAGACATTAACCAAGTGCCTTGACAATGTGTTGACTTCACATTGTCTTTTCACACTTTCTTACAATTTTTTTATTATGTTTTCACCAACTTGGACTTGATATATATAGTTTTAGTAAGAGGGGTTACTGAAGTTTATGTGGGAAAATCTATATATTTTTCATTTTTGAACTTAAGAAATACTTACAAGCCAATTTATGGCAAGTGAAAATGGCACAACGTCACCTACATTCTTACAAATGAACATAATATAATGATTAATTTATAGATCATTTCAATAATTCTAGTACATGCCACAAAAGATCACTCTAATACATACATATACATCTTTAAAAAAATTGAATATGAAAATCAACATGATAATATGTTTAGATGTTCCTTGTAATTTACAAAGAATTTGTGTGAATTGGTATGGGGGCAATTGTGATCAGGAGCTACATTAGTAGTGTTAGGATATATATCAAAAGAACTATTTGCACAACATGGGTTAGAAGAAGCAATCCAACAACGAATGCAACAGGTGCAACAAAACCTTGACAAAATGCAAAATCGCATAAATGTGAAGATTGCCAAGGAACAACAAGGACCCTTGGAACAATTAAGTGAAACTATATCACATGATTAGCCAAATCAACTATAAGGAAAGAAGAGGAGTTGTTGAAAAAATTGGCATACTTTCAATTATAAGGAATTTCATTGGCATACTAAGCAAATAATTATTTAGACATTGTCCTTATTTATATATGGAGTCAATATGATTAAAAGCCATTTCTTGTGATATAGGATTACTACAATGTTCTTGAATTTTTGTTGGTTGGGTTATATATATAACACATATGCTCCAATGGTGACACTAGATCAAGGTGATATCAAGTTGATCTATTTGCAACAAAATTTTAATAGTACATGTGGATATAATCAAAATTGCTAACCATGATTATTATATATGATCATGAAATTTTAACCTTAGAAAATCATTTTTGATTTCATATCCACAATGGGATAACCAAGTGATATATGACTTGTGGTTTTGTAGTATCAAATCAGATTGATACATTTTTTTTATAGATTGGAGAATACATTTAAAATATGCTATCAAGCTATGCCTTACATGCTTGTGGGCATAAGTATAATTTAATCTTTAACTTAACTTAGTGGTATTTGTCAAAGCATGTTATGCATTTTGATTAGCATATGTGCATCATTTTGATATTTAGAATCAAATATAGGAATTTTCATTTGCAAAGTTTGAATGCATGGTGTGTTAATATCCGCAATTATGCCATTGAGTGGTTTAGATTCATGTTGAGCACATGCAATTGACTTCAATAAGTCATGTTTTGTTTATGCATGGTGATTGGTCAATTGCTTGATATGCACACCATTGAAAATAGGTACATGTAAATTGTAAGCATCCATGATATCTAGAGACAATTATTTTAATAGAATATCAACAATTACACCCCAAGCCCAATGTTGGTGTTTTTTGCTTTTGGTTGAATGTAATAACTAATTTAAAATTTTAAAATTTTATTGACCTTGGTAGATTACTTTAAGGTGTTACATGTTTTCATTCCAAATGGAACTTTACAATGATTATATAAATGAAATGATGTAAAGATAAGTTTAAAAGAGTCAAATTGAAAATATCATTACAACCAAGAATTCATATAAAATACTTAGATCCAACCTCTACAAACCTAATTGCAAGATCAAGGAGTATTTTTGAAAATCTTAATACCATAGCAACTAATGAACCTAATCAAAATTTTGTTAGATTTTAGCAAGTTTAAGTTAGGTTATAGGGTTAAGTATTAGGGTTTGTGGACTAAAGGTTCGAAGTTTTCTTGAAATTATCATTGCAACTTAACTAGAGAATCACATGTTTTCTAAATTGAATTAGGGTGTTGTCCATTTAAAAAAGGTTTAACTTCTCTATGTACATAAGTACAATTTTATTTTTTATATAAATAAATTTCACCCTACACCTAGACAAATTATTGCATTCGATTGATTGTACATAATTAATATTACATAATCTTTATTTTGGTGTTTGTGCACTAGTTCAACAAACTAATTACACAAAAAAAATTTGAGGGTGGGGTGCTAGTTGTGTGTATTGGAGATGAAATTAAACGTTGTTTTAAACTGGACCAACTCTAAATTCTTTGTGGAAATGATTGAAATTGAAGGTTTTAATAATCCACAAAACCAGTTTCAAGACTAAACTGGAGGTTCCATAAATAAATAAAAAAGACAAAAAAAAACCGAAAAATCGAAGATTCTTTTTTGAAATAGGAAATTGACATTGGTACACTCCTCAATTTTACACTTGTTTAATGTAAGGCAAGGTGTTATTAAAAGACTCAAATGGCAAGTGAAACTGAAGAAATTCTACTTTAATTTTTACAACCTTGACAAAGTGAATGCCATCACAATATGTAACAACTATTTTCAATCTATGCATCTCTATATGCAAACATGGTCTGTTGACATGGGAATCAGTTTCTCACATCATCTATGAATGTGATCATATATGATGTTCTCATATCATTGGTATGCTGCCTATAGTGTTTTGACAATCTCTTCATGTGGGATCTCCATACTTGAACTGTCAAAGTACTGAAAGGAAAGAAAAAAAGCTTCCAAGTTCTTTCCCAATGACTTACAATACACATCTAAGTTGGATGCATCCAACTGATAAAGCTGTATAAAAAAAGAAAATGAAAAAGAAAAAAAGGGGGGGGGGTGGTTCATGTACCTTCTTCACCTTCTTGGGTGAGGCCTCTTGGTCCATTCACACTTGGTGTTAGGGACTCTAAGTGTTGAGTCCCTTAACACTATACTAATCATTTAAGACTTAAACTTACTTATCATGAAGATTATATGTTTTTGAAGGACCAGAACTGTTCTAGCTTATTTTTAAAATCAGAATCCAAGGTTTATTCATAAAAGTAAAAGAGCCACCCAGCACTGGTTTTTCCCATGTGAAGAGTGTAGGTGCTGGTGTTTGCCCAACTTGTCCAAAAATACTTCAACCTTTTAAATTAGTTTGAAATTAAACCAAGTAGTCTATTAGGAAAGCAAGAAGATCATCTAATTTTTGTCCACAAAGTCCAAGCTACTTCTAGTGGTAAGGTGTTGTAAACCCAATAATTCCATCAAAGTCATGTGTGTCCCCAACAACTTAAACTGACAGGAGCTGTTCATAATGCATAATTTCATCAAAGTTGAGTGTGTCCCCAAGAACTTAAACTGACAGGAGCTGTTCATAATGCATAATTTCATCAAAGTTGAGTGTGTCCTCAACAACTTGCCAACATGAGTTGTTCATATGCATTCCATCAAAGTTGAGTGTGTCCCCAACAACTTACCGACATGAGCTGTTCATATGATATTGTAATTTGTCACCTCGCGTGGTTTTATAAACATCCTTACATCACATCTCCAATGGTTTTAAAACTGTTTTATCTGTGAAATCGCATTACCTCATGGGGTTGACAATGAACCAGCACCCACCAGCATACCATGAAGGATGAATGGTAAGTGATCAGGAAACAGTTTTGTTCAATCCCCTTTTATAAATCTCTGGCAAACTCCATTAAACAAAGCACCCAGCAAAGAGTGGGGGGGGGGGGGGAGATAAAGGAACAAAGAGAGAGAACCCAAGTCCAAGTTAAAAGAATGGAACCCAAAGTGAGTCACAAAGAGCCACCCTAACAATCACAAGAAGCATATCCAAAAGAGAAAGGGATGGGAAACTTTGATGAACTCATTACCATGATGTCAAAAAGCATCTGTCTGGAAATGAAGAATGGTAATGAATATATTTTATTTATGTGGTACCTTGGTGCCAGTACAAGTGCAGACGTCTGTAAATAGAAAAAAGAGAAACATAATTAGTAAATTTTAATACTATAAACACTTTTGACACATTTTTATAACTGCTAAACAAAGAGTTAAAAACAATTTAAAAAAGTGATTGAAACTATTAAACAAAGACATTTAATAGGTAATGTAGATGCGAATGAGGTGACTCAACATTCACTCAAGAGGGTTCATCTTTTTTCCTTTTGGTGAGGGGTGGGGGGAAGTAGATTTTTTTTTTGGGTTCTCATCATGTTCTCAACTTGTTCCCACATGTTCTCCATGATGTTCTTCAATGGGTTTCTTGAGTTCTCAATGTCACCTCACTTTATCCCTATCCTTTGCCCAAAGTTCTCCCCTTCTCTCAGGTATGCACTCCATCCTCACATAGAAATTGTTATTCTGGGGAGCCTTCCAAGTTTCAGATTTTTTTTTTAATTGATAGGCCAATCAATATGTCCAATGGTAAACCAAACAAAATAAAAAAAACCAACAGAACTTATGAGGTAGTCCACCTAATGAATACTTAGGCGAGGAGAGGTGAAACTGGGGGTACGTAGTAACCTCTCCTTTTCACCTCTTGTATTAATTAGATGAGATGCCTCCCAAGTTCAATGAGACAATTTGATTGGCTCATCATTCGAAAAAAATGAAACTATGGACACTCCTCCAAATAGAAGGTTCAATTATTTTGAAGTGTAGAGTTCCTCCCCCTTTGCCCCACCTATATAGGTGAAAGGAGGAGAACATTTGCCAAAGCATATGGGTGCTGGTTCACCGTGGCTCCTTGTACATACCTAACACAAGCTTCGTTTGGGATTGGGCTGGGTTCCGAATTTTGAAGTTTTGCTCAATCCCATTTTATGAATCCCTGACAAACTCCATTAAACAAAGCACCCAGCAAAGCGAGGGGATAAAGGAAAAAAGAGAGAGAACCCAAGTCCAAGTTAAAAGAATGGAACCCAAAGTGAGTCACAAAGAGCCACCCCAACAATCATGTTCCAGAACCCTAACAATCTCAAGAAGCATATTCAAAAAGAGAAAGGGATGGGAAACTTTGATCAACTCATTAGCCGAATGTGAAAAAAGCAGCAGCTGTCTGGAAAGGAAGAATGGTAATCAATAAATTTTACTTTTGTGGTACCTTGTTGCCAGTACAAGTGCAGACGTCTGTAAGTAGAAAAAAGAGACACCTGATTAGAAAATTTTCTTATATGTTCAAGTACATAAAATTTCCATGCAATTATGCATTTTCCTGATGTGGATAAAACTAAAATTTAAAACTATACACACTTTTGACACGTTTTTATAACTGTTAAACAAAGAGTTAAAACAATTTTAAAAAGCGATTGAAATTAGAGAATGATAAGGCATAAACACATCTAAAATGTGGTATCCTAAGGTGGGGTCAATTTTAAGTTTATTTTGTGATTTGTTGGGGTTTGTTTGTTTGCCAAGTAATGTCTGTTGGAATTTGAGAACAATTAATACATTGCTTACATGTTTGTGTGATTTTGTTAGATGCTTCATATTTGGTTTTCAACATTTTCTCCATAAATATGATAACGGAATCAAATATTGGATTTTTCCATTTTTTATGAGACATTGTACAAGGAATTATACGAACATCTAGTAGACATCATTGTCACAAAATATGTAATAACGCGTTGTAGACAAAATTAATGTTCTATGGCTTCTATTTGGGGGTTTAAATGTATGTTTTGTGTAGGAATATATTATTGTAGATTGAAAGTTGTATTTTGTGTGAAGATGCAACTGTGGCAAACAAATTGTGTTCAATGTTTTCAATCCATTTATATTATGGAAACCAAAATCTATTGGCAATCCAACAACAATGTAATGTAGAAATTTGAACATCACATTTGTATCTTAGAAACCAACAATGCAATAACAACTACAACCTAACACCCTTTAGTTTAAACAGTCCATAGAATGGGCATAATTAATAACCTAAGTATATTGTTTGTAATGTGTCAATGCCATACATTGACCAAAATTCCCACAAAACATTTGGCCCTATAGAGCAAAACAGTACACAATCTAGAATGTTAAAGTTGTAGCACAACCAAAATCTATTGGCACAAAACCAACTAGAACATATGTTAAGTCCCATCTATATATATGATTTGTTGTCTAAAATACATAGGAGCAAAGTTTCCTTGTTCTACTGGCCACTTCGTCATGCTCCTATTACATTACAAGACATGTTGAAGTTGATTATAGACCTTCAACCAATAGGTCCAACCGAACCATCCACCTAGATTTTGATGACTTTAATTGCTATAAGGTGTTTAAGATTACAAATCATAAAGTGTCTTATGTTTGAACAACTGTAGCTTTTGAGAACATGTTTGGTGTCACTTGCATCCACCAAACCCAATAGGTTAAATTGCATTATAGAACGGGTTATAGTCACATACAAATCTATCGAGATTTCAAACATACACATACTTGAATGCTATCCAACTAATTTGTAGACTTCCACTCACAATAATTGGTTATGAACCTCATAACATAAAACTCGCATTTCAAGTTTGACTCTTGTTGTGGCCCATCTGGCCACACCCAATAGTTGTTTGTTGTGGTTCATTTCCAAGTGGCATTCCAAGACATGGGACCTTGCTTGGCATCCCACAATTTGGCAAAAACCTAGTGCACCAATGTAGATGAAAAGATATTTTCAATCTTTAGAGGGTCATAATGTAGGAGTTGGTTTTCATTCATTATAATCATGCTCTAGTGGTTGGCATATTACAATGGGATTATAAGGTCCTTGAAATTGACTAGGATTTTTAATCTCTTTTGGAAAAATTGTAGTATACTATGTTTTGATTCCCTTTTTTCTCTAGCCGAATATTTTATAATGTTCCAAAGGTTAAGATGTGTGATGTACATTTGTTATGAAACAATATGAAAGTGTGAAAACCACAACTTGAAAAAATCCATGGCATCCGTGCTTAGGTGCCCAGTGGTGACATGCTCCCAAGCTCCTTGATAGATTCAAGTGTGAGTCGAAAGTGAAGACAATGAAAAAGTACAGAGTTGGAGACATGTTCCTTGGCTCACAACACTTTGGGGGTAAAAGGGCATGTTGGAGCTCTGGAATGGGATTAGGACGAATGACAAGCACCTAATCACTCACATGGACTTACACAAAACCAAACAACAAGTTGTTTAATGCATAGTTGAAGCACTTTTGGTGTTAAAACAAGCCACAGGGAAAACTCGAACTCACAAAACTCACCATGACCCGGACATGGGAGAAGCCACCACCTTCCCCCTTATAGTATACTTTGTGCCTCTCCACAAGGCCCACATCCAAATGGCATTTTGTTTCGGGACTCCCATTTGGGAGTCCCGAAATTCCCAAAGTTGGGATTCCCGCAACTTTGGGGCCCCATAATTTTGTGTGCAAATCTTCGATTCAAATGAGGTCTTAAGCAAAGTTGTAGCCCTTGTTGAGAGCTTTCCAACGGTATGTCAAACGCCACTTGCACATAAGGAAATCCGGTCAATTTTTTATTTTTAGTGGTCGAAAGTCAAACTACCAACTTGACTCCCGGCCTTTATTTCGGTCATAACTTATGTTTTAAGTGTCCAAATGGGTCATGCGAGCCCAATTTACAGATCTACGTTTCAATAACTTTCCAATGCTATAAAAAATTATTCAATCTAATAGGTTTTGACCTCTAAAATCATTCCCTAAAAATTCGGGAGTCCATTGGGATTCTAACTCCCAAGGTGGGAGTTCACTTGGGAGTGTGAAGGTTCATTCTTTCACACTCTCCTGCATTCGCGGGAGTATAAGATGTGCCTCCCGCGCTTCCCTCTCGTCCCACACTCTTGGAAGCCCTTGCCTTGGTCATAAGCCTAAGGCTACAATTGCGACAAGTGGGGTTGTCCAAAAGGGAAATATCTGCATCAAGATTCAATTTTGCATAATGTCGTAAGATCTTAAAGGAGAATGCTACCCCCTTGGCACCCCCCTTGTTGATAATGAAACCCTACACAAAGGATGTTAATTTGCAAGTAATAACACATCTTGTAGAAAATTATTTCTATAAAAGACCCTAAATCCAAAATTGTCAAAAACCCTAAAAATTGTAACACATAATCTCTTGGAATCAAAAAATTCCAATGCCACTATCATGTGGTAACATTTACACCCTAGAATTGTTGATGGGATGGTTGCAAGCTTACGTTTTCCTTTTTGTCTCCCCTCTCTTTTGTTAATTGCTTCGAATCCCATAGTAGTTCATAGGGGAACCTCCACCATGATATTGAGGTTGGGGATGGGACGCATGGGGCTATGTTCAATTTGTTCTGGAAGGCGCAATCCTAAAGAAAGGGAAGGTGTCCTTGTGAAAGATTGCAAATTAAAAGGGAGGTGGGCTATATGGATTGGAGTAGTAAGGCTTGGAATAGACACATAACATGATAATAAATCAACTTCTAGGTTGTTTTTTTTTTTGCACAGGATTAGATGGAATAAACACATTTTCATTGGAATGAACTGGAATCTGGGTTACTAAGGATGTTGGTGACTAATCCTGAATTTATAGGTCACAACCCTTGTACTTATTCCTTAGCTTCACCCAAAAACTCCCTCCTGGGACATTATATATATTTTTGTTAAAAACACAATCTAAATAAACAACACATACACTAGCTTAAAATAAAAACAACAAACAAGGAAATAGACCAAACAAACAAGGACAAAATATGTAATTTTTGCAATAATATGAAATCATTCCTAGATTAGTGATGTTGTTAATTATTGGAATATTATTAAACACATCAATGTTGCTAATTTTTTGTTGATCATCATTGGGAATAAGTTCAATAGGATAGACCTAGATTTTGTCACAAGTCACTGTCACATCTACAATGACACCCTTATGATGTTTGGCCTTGCCCAATTTCACCATGATGCTTTGCAACTAACAATCACAAAGTTCAATGAGGTTATTCCTGCATCTTGTTGAAATGAGATGCAGTGTAGCCTCCTCCTCTAAGTTAACCTTCCCAACAAACAACTAGTCGATGTCTATGTCCTCCTTTAGTAGGAAAGCATCATTAACAACTTGCACAAAATGAAAACAAGCACATATATTAGCAATCTTGACAACCTCAATAACAAACACAACCACAAAAACCTTGTAGGAATAGGAAGAGGAAAGATAAGTTCTGGTTGTGGTCACCTAGTCAAGGAGATGGTGTTGGTCAAGTGACAATGTGCCACTACACCACATGTCTTCCAACAACCATCTAGCATGATGAATGTCAACAATTGTTCTATGGGCAATCTTGTAGATGAAATTTTTAATTTTTTGAATGTCAATATATTGCTGCTCATGGTCAAAACCTAGAAGCCCCAACATATCATGCCAAGATGAAGAAACATCATCATGACTTTGATGAATCTTGGGAAACCATGCAAATTCATAATTAACCACATCTTGAATTACAATTGTTAGGTAAACAAAGTGAGCCATATCACAAGCAAAATTTCAAATGTTGCATTTGGCTAAACCATGAATTGGATGAACCAAAGGATGTAACTTGTGGACATAGAAAGTTCCAAGAATGTGAGAATTATAAAAATGCCTTCTAACATACAAGCTGTTGAAATCATAACTTGTTATAGAACATAAAACATGGGCATACTTATTTATGGTGGGCACCTCCTATAAATGATCTACAAAACATTTTGAATGCCTCGACAATATGAAGGCATTCACATTCCAAGGAAAAAAGTTCAATCTCCTTTTCCAATTTAGCCAATATGTCCTATAACTCCTCCTTAGTGTGTTACCATGGGCATTGTGGATTTGATGCCACTGGGTGTCATTTGAAGACACAATACAAGGGTGACTAACCCCACATTTTCTTTTCTTTTTTTTATTGAGCCTACATGCAAATGAACAAACCATTGATGTGCCAAATGCAAAGATGACATAATTTATTAGTGGTTGGATTTTGTTATGATGTGTGATCTAAGATGGTTATTAACCAAACATGTAGTGGCAAAAAATACAAGACTTGGTAGATAAATTAGTTGCATTATGAGCTTTACTTTTTCATTAGAAACATGAAGTTGTTATATAACATATTCAACTTTTTTCTTCTTAAGGGTTAATGAAACACTTGTTTTCTTTGCTTCATTTTTTTTTTCAACGTTAACTATTGTAGGTAGTCCTTTAGACCTTTGATCTCCCAAATCCCTCCATTGTTTTCTCTTCAACCCTACCTTTGATGTCCAAATAGCTAAACAACTTTTCAAAATAGCCTCTATTTGAAGACTTTTATTAATACCTCCATTTTTCTAGAATAAAAGGCAAAAATAAATTAACACATGGAAAAACCAAATGCAACATGACATTGTAAAACTAATTGCAAGAATTGATTAAACATGTATGGTTGGTGGATGTAAACATATAATAGGATATAAATACCATTGCCCAAATACACACTATAAGAAATCATGGTTTTTCGAAATGTTCAACTTGACTAAGGTGTTCACATTGACCAAAAGGATGTTCAATTTTACTAAAGGCATGGGTCATGAAAAACACATGGTTCTTTTGGTTAGTGTTTTTGATTGAAATAGCCATTTTGACCAATGTTAAATCTTACATCTAGTCAAAAAGGACAAATTTTTTAAATGGTTCATCAAAATGCCCATGGCCTAGTCAAATCGGCCATAGTAAATGACCACGCTTAGTCAAATTGGCCCTATTAATTTGGCTAATTAGCCTATTTGCTATGTTTACTAAGCTTACCTACTTAATTAATTACCCTTTACCTACTATTTACCTACCATCTATCTACCTATGTCCTACCTACTTATCTACTTATTTACCTACCTACATCCTAGCTACCTAGCTACCTAGCTACCTACCTATATTCTATTTATCTATTTACCTATTTAGTATCTACTTACATAACTACCTATAGTTTACATAAATGGATATGAACATTTAAAAATATAGGTGAGTACGCATGTGTACCTACCTATCTACCTACTTAGGTACCTATTATCCTATTTATGAAAAAATTGAAGTTCAATTGTTGTTATACACATTGACAAAAAAAAATCATAAAAGTTCAAAGATACATGTTAAATCCATTTGGTATTATATTGTTTTACAAAGTGGTGGGGTGGTGTGATAGCCAAAACATTGGTGTGGAACCAAAAAGACCAAGGTTCAATTTCCTTTACCAAAATATATTATGTGAAATATGTATATTTGTATAAATACCTCGTACATGTATGTAAATGTATAATACATAGTGGGGTTGTGGATAGGTAAGTAGGAAGCCATGGTGGGTAGGTAGGTCATCGGTGGGTGGTTAGGTAAGTATTTCATATTTATTTCATATTTACATTTTTAAATTTACACATAGAATTATTTTTTTAATTGATTTTTTTTAGCTACCCAAAATTTTGTCTGATTTGATTAATCAAAAACACCTTCAATCAAGTTCGACATGTTCAAATTGACCAAATGTTAAAATGACTGGTTTTTGGTTTAGTTTTCTAGTCAAATAAATCATGTTTTCTTGTAGTGACAACAATAAAACTATTGCATAAAGTTCCTATTGTTTCCATGTTCATAAAGATTGCCAAACAAGCTTTGGGATCCCATAAAACAATCTTGTCCATATTCATGTCCGTTTCTGACAACAAGGCAAACAACCCATTGAATAACATATTTTTTGGAGGAGAGAGTTCAAGTTCACCCTCTATTGTGAATGTCTCTATAGTGGCTAGTGCATTTGCCTCCACTTCAACTTTGTTCAAATTCATCAAATTTTGTTGTAGGTTTGTAATAGATTGGTTTGTAATAGACTAGAAAGCAAAGAGTGGTGTGGAAATTTTAATTTGGGTAGGGATTTTCACCTTCTCCTTAAGAGCATGTTATACACAAGAGTTGCTTTTAGAAATGGAGAGTTTAGTGACACATGGTTGCTTACCTTTGTCTTTACGTGGAATAAGTGAAAAGTCATCATTGTTATGTCCTCTTTAACATGTCTAGGTCGTGGAGGTGGCATACGTATTTCTAAACATCTTGGATTAAGTACAACTTGCTTAAAATGAGATTTTGTTTCATTTAAAATAGGACATTTGTTTCATCTGGGTATGGTTTTCCTAAACTTAACATGTAACATGTCTATATCCTTTGTTTCATTCTTGTTCCAAGTTGCGTACATCTTTAGGGGCTCCTTCCCCTTGTAAGAAGCACGTTACTTCATCATTTTGTGATAAGAAAAAATGTTATTATCCTTCATGCAAACCTTGAAAAACTTACATTAAAAGGAAGGCCAATTGCAAATAAGGTTATCAAGCCATTTACAATCAAAACATGCTTTCACTGCAACTTTTTCATATTCATTTTCAAGATACAAGGCCACATATGTTCTCCTATTTTTGTTGCATGATGCATTTATAACTTATGGTCTTGTGGGATGGACCTCTAAAAACCTATACATGAACATGCCACAATTGAAAACACAATAGCAAAATCCCAACTTCATTTTGCAATTTTGTAATAAACAACAAATTTCAACATTTTTTTTGTACAAGCTCCCTATTAAAATAATTCAATTAACCATAGCACATGGCAAAACAACTGTTGTAAACGTGATTCTACAAATGTTTTGCAACTACAATTTAAATGGAATAATGACTAAAAAAGAAATAGATCAAAAAATAATTACAAAATTGCCATTGAACTTTCACCAATGTTGACCCACAAATAATGTTTTCATTGTGAAATGGAGAACAACTTTAATGTGCATTACTTTCATAGAATTCTTAACCACTACAATTGATCTATAATTTTGTGATGTCTAACACATTACAACATACTTGTTTTTTGTGGCAAGTATCATAAGATTAAATTTTCTTCTAGTGGTTGATTTTTTAAAAAAGGTGCCTTATTTGTTTAATACCCACCTTATAATGTTCACTCCATATCAAGTCACTTCCTTTCAATTTGTTCACCAAATACCATCTCATACAACCACATAACATTTTGCTTCATTCAAATAAAATTAACACTAACACATTAACTTGAACAACCATGGGTACAAACCTTTATTATAGTTGAGTTTTTAGCCTAATTAATTCCTTCCTTCAACATTATACAATTTGATATCTATTCAAGCACCACCTACATCAATTCAATGGCCATTACCATAAATACACATATTACTTTTATTCTTCATTCATCTTCTTGAAGTTTGTTAGGTTTCATCATCTTGATTGTTTATGTGGAATTTGGTTTTTAAACATACCAACTCTAGATTCCAACTTCACCTAGGTGTTAAGCTTTGAAAACAAAACAATTGGGAGAAGTGGAAATATTAAGTGGAAACTAGAACATATTAAAATTGTTGTGTTTGGTCATTTGATGTTAAGGGTTCAAGAAGGCAAGCAACAAAAAGTACATATGCAGACACAAAATAGCAAGCAACAATAGACCAACGCATAAAGAATGATAAAAAAACAAGGTGGAACAAAGTTTAAGTGAGGAACATACCCCAAGTGCATTAGAGATAATGTTGACATATCTCTAACACTTAAGCAACTGGATCATGTAGGGATCCTCCTGTGCCTTGTGTGTGTGTTATGGGTAGAAACTTTTGAACCAAGTGGCCTTTGTTGATAACTCCTATCGATGGCATCGCGTGTGTTTCCGGTTTTGATATGCTTATTTCATCCTTTCAACACTCTCAGGTTTTTCAGAATTGTCGACTTCCTCCTTCCTCCTTATTGTTGATAGGAGCAAGACAACTTCCATAAGTTGTGACATTGCTAGGTGCAAGGGAGGCGAGTTTCTCTGTTGGCATTGACTTCACATGGAGGTTCTCCTTGCAACAACTCCATTTCTGTTTCCAAAACAATTAGTCACCATTTTCAACCTGGACTTATACACCCATTGTAAGGAGGGGGTATTTATTTATTTGGAGAGGTAACCAGAGTGTGTAATGAATGCTATATACGTAACTAAATAAAGAGATATAAATTAACAAATAAAGAGATTTAGATCTTCAGGCCAAGTGCACAGAAGCAGCGAGTGACAGACGGAATTCCGGGGAAAAGAAGTTCGGTTTGTTGGCACTCCATGTGATTGCACTACGGAAAGGTTTCAGACGAAGACGCCTGCTGACTTGCCGCGTCTGTCGGAAATCTAGAAAACCACTGGCGCTGAGCCACCCATGGTTCTTCCTCCTCATACCCGGTATGTACCATCCGGTTACCTTCTGATAGCCGCAGGGTATTCTGGGAGTCCAAAATTTGCAAAAACGCGGCTGTACGGCTTTCGTCCCAACGCTCGTATTATTTGCGCTCCGTAAGCGTATCTGCAAAGACCAACGAGCACAGGAAGGAAGGACGACGGCTGGTCTCCACGCGAATTCCAATGCCCGAAAACGCGTCCCAAAAAGCAACCAAGCACGCGACCAGCAGCAACTGGTGTGAGATCATGGTTCTCTTCAATGCCCATTAAATTCTTGTTACTTGTATCCAGAGGAGCAGCATCTAAAGATTGTTCACAATCGTACTTTTGTAAAGAAGAACTCGCAGCAGCAGATCCGAATACTTCTCATGGAGGGTCATGTCCCGCTTAGTGAGGTAACAATTTGTAGTCCAATCCCCCAGTTCTGCATTGAAATAATTGTTGCGTTTATATGATCTGTACAGTTAATTAATCTTGGGCGTCTTTGCTTGGGAAATAAATTTTAACAAAAATTGGGTTCTGGTAGAATCTTGAAGAGCAGCCGGGTCCAATTACACTCAAAAAGCTGCAGCTTCAGACTTAATGAGAGTGTTACTGAGAACACGGCCGCCAGGTTTCTATATATCTAAACTGATCTCATCTTGTTTGTTGTATTTGCTTGTGGACAGGATGTGGATTGGAATCGCAGGCTGAATGACGTGCTGCCTGTGACTGCGAGCAGGAACGCCAAATGGTATTACTCCACCTTCCATAATGTGACGGCTATAGTGAGTGCTGGAGTTCTTGGCCTGCCCACTGCCATGGCAGATCTCACCTGGTAATATACACAATCACCAAACAGTACTACAACACATGAGAATATAACAAGGAACATTAAAAGTTTGGTGATGATGTTCATTCCGAATTCCTATGACCGGCCTTGAGGAATCCTGATGAATATTCGGGATGTTTGACAAGTATGCATTGCGGATTTGTGGAGTGCTTCATGTGCAGGGGTCCAGGCACAGTCCTCTTGATCCTATCATGGGTCATCACCCTCTTCACCTTGTGGCAAATGGTAGAGATGCATGAGATGTTCCCCGGCAGACGTTTTGACAGGTACCATGAACTGGGCCAGGAAGCGTTTGGGAAGAGGTTGGGACGGTGGATCGTGATACCGCAACAGCTTCTTGTCCAAGTAAGCGTGGACATCGTGTACATGGTGGCCGGAGGCCAAGCGTTGAAAAACATCTACATGTTGAACTGCCATGGATGCAGTTCGAAAAATGTGGGGAGCGATGATATTGCTGAAAAACAATACGAGTCGGCTTCCCTCTGGATTCTTATCTATGGCTCGGTGCACTTGCTACTCGTCCATCTCCCGAACTTGAACTCGATTGCTGCACTCTCTTTGGCTGCAGCCATCATGTCAGTCAGGTCTGGAATTAGTCTACACTCAATGACTCAATTAATATAAGCCCCGGATGCAGCTCAGACACAGATATATAGATTCCCCAGGATGTCTGGATCTGTTGCACATAGTAGAATCGCAAGTTTCCACGGATTATAGCATCTGATATGATTTGGTAAACACCCCAGATGCAGATCTGCTACCCATGAGTACTAACTTAATACCCATTTTTTTGAACTTTTCTCAAGACTGAACAAAAAAACATTGTGCACTGGACATGACCGCTTTTCATTTGCGCAGCTACTCAACAATTGCGTGGGCCATACCCGTAAACAAGGGACATCACCAACCTCAGGACTACCATTTGCCATATTACGGTGAAATTAGTCCAGCACCCGGGCCCGAGCCTCCGGCAACGGCAAATGCCCATCCAGCACATCAAGTACTGAGTATTTTCAATGCGTTAGGGGTGATAGCATTTGCGTATGCAGGACACAACGTGGTTTTGGAGATTCAAGCCACGCTTCCCTCAACTCCCGAAAGGCCTTCCAAAATCGCCATGTGGAGAGGGGTCGTCTGGGCTTACGTGATTGTGGCCGCTTGCTACTTCCCAGTGGCTATCATTTGTTACTGGGCTTATGGAAACCAGCTTGCAGCCTATTCCAACATCCTTCAATTCCAAGGCACGCTCCGAGACAATTATAAGGGGATCCTCACTGCAGCTAATGTCATGTTGATTATCCACATTCTCGGAAGTTATCAGGTAGGCACATGAGTTCCTTCCGCTCCTCTTTCTTCCTGACTTATTTCAACAATTCTCTTCTTATTTCTGTGCGTATTTCGAGGGAATCCTCCTAGTTTTATATATATATATGTTCACGTGTTCCCATAGACGAAAGAAAAAGACAGCCTGTTTACTTGCATGGGTCCTTCTCCGGAGGTTGGGAAACATACTCACTCAAGCTCACGTTCTAGAGTGGTCCACAGTCAGGAGAACCCACTTGCATAGAACCTCCCCTACAACTACAACCTCAAAACATGTCTTTTACAATTTGTCCTCTTTGACTACAAGGAAAAGATCGATTTAAAAACTATATATATAAATGATTTTTAAGAAAATTAAATAATAACTATAGTTATAAAACCAGTCATAAAAGACATGTTTTTAACTTTGAATTCAAACTGTATATGGTACAAACGAGTGCTGGTCTGGTGGCTCCTGCCTAGTATTGACCAGTGTTGTATGGGTAGATAGGTATTACCTTTTGATCAAACCAGAGAGGTCCTCATGTTATGTGTTTTTTTTTTCCATTGGTGGCAGGTACTGATATTGGGTACTCTTTTAAAACTTCATACCAGTTTACTACTAGTATTAGGTCCAAGGCTGATTTTTGCTTCGTTTAAGGCTGGCAGGTATAAACCTGGTATTAGTACCTCAAGTCCCATAAGGGAGGGTGGGTTTGGTATAAGGTTGGTATTGCATAAGGTCATATTGGACTGCTATGGTATTCAATAGGAGGAGTCATACCAGTATTATATACCAGGGTTGCATCCCATATACTAATACAACACGGATGTTGACACAGGTACCAGTCAGTCTGGTATGATCTGAGGCAATACAAGCCTTATACCGGTTTTATATAGGCAGCACCTGAGCTAGTACCAGCCTTGTACCAGTTTCATAGCTCCTAGAAGGCGCAGAGCATTTGCAATCTTAAAAAACATATATGTATATCCAGCCAGAATTACCCAATACCAATATCAGCTGGATATGAAAAGAACCCCCAATACCGGGACCAGCCTGATATGTTCAAACTTGTCAATGCCAGATCAATACTTTGTAGGGACCAAGAGTGCAGCTGTTCTGGGAATTTGGGCTCTGCCTGATGTCGGACCCAAATACTCACCACAAAAGCCCTTTTGGAGTTCCTTACCCAGTGTAATGAACACTTGCAGAATTTCAACTATATAAACTATGATATTTGTGGGGGGGGGGAAATCATAATTGAAATTCAGTGAGTTGATTTTGTGAGTTGTTTTGCTGCTGGACAGATCTATGCTATGCCAGTATTTGACATGCTGGAGACGGCGCTGGCGAAGAAATGGCTTCTTCCTCCTACCTTGAAACTTCGTCTGATCACTCGCACTACTTATGTCGGTAAGATTTTCAACATGACTAAACACTCGGCCCTGCACACATCTTCAAATCTGAATAGCTCACAGTTGAGGGCGTTCCCATAGTAAGGAGCTTAGGATGATGAGATGGTAGTTGACTCGAGCACTGCATTTTGGGATTGTTGCCCCTCTGCCCCTCCACCATGCACTTTGCCCATCGTAAAGCATGAGGTGCAGAAAGTTATCATAAACCTAAACATATGCAGATCACAAGGTATCTGAGGAGGAGAGCTCTTACACCTACGTCTTATGAATGGGAGCATTATGGTTCTTATGAATTTGCCTTCTTATAACATTGAACCTAAACATGGGAACAAATTTCTCCATGTGCTTTATGTTGGAGTTGTATTTGCCTTCTCATAGATTTGAATCCTGGGTTCAAAACCTGCTGAAAGAACAAGAGGCCCCTTGAATTTCCTTAATACTTAAAAATCGTGGTGGTTTATATTTGATTGCAAACTGCAGGTTTTACAATGTTTGTGGCTACAATCTTCCCATTTTTCAAAGCGTTGCTTGGATTCTTTGGAGGTTTCGCCTTTGCTCCAACAACATACTTTGTGAGTATATTATCTACATGCTTTAGGTTGAATCAAATTTCAAGTCCATTGTTTCAGTCACATGACAAAAACTTCTTCGTAATCAATTAGGTTTTCAAATTTTTTGTTGACATGGCATTCATTTATCTGGTTTGAGCAGAGCAGCTTGGCATTGTAGCCTGGCTGTTCCTATTATTGGCCTCATGAATAGGATTGAGTAGTCATTAGCTGAAAACTGCTAAAGAATTAGGTAAGAACCTTAACATTTCACCTGGCTGCAGCATGCCATCAACCTACTCTCAACCAGAGTTCTTTTACCCAATTTTGTGAAATCATCCATAAGATGATTCAGCCAAATTTAGTTGTTAAAAAAGTCTGAAAGTGAAAACACTAAAGCATTCATCAATATTGTTGGCTATCTACTATACATCTGAACTTTTCTCTAAGATTTTGTAATCGGGTTTCATTGCAGTTACCTTGTTGTATATGGTTGATTGTCTGGAAGCCCAAACGATTCAGCATGTCATGGACCATAAACTGGGTGAGTGTTTTATTCTCTCTAGTTAAAACATTTTGTGCACAATTCTTTCCCTAGTACTGAGGCTGCAGTTTTTTCACAGTTGTTTTCATAGTTCTATTTCATGCAAGATTCAATCCCCTAGGCCTCATTAGTGGGCATTACTCTTGATGTTCTTGGAGGACAACTATCCAACATTAATTATACTATGGAATTACTGTAGCTTTGTGGCCACCAAAACTATGTACTTATTTAATGTTTTTCATATTGGGATTTGTGCAGATTTGCATCATATTGGGGGTCCTACTCATGTTTACTGCAACCATTGGTGGCTGCTGGGCACTCGTGAACGAATGGAACAGCTACCAGTTTAGGAGGTTCTGGAAATGGCAAGATTGTCCAGGAGTAAACTCAGCTCAACATTGTACTGCTCCAACCCCAGCTCCACACTAACTCAGATTCCTTGACACTTGAAGTACACAGAATGATTATACAAAGGATGAGTGTAATTTAAAGCTTTAGAGTCAAAACCCTTGCAAAGAAGGGTATGTGCTGGTTGAACATTAGTGGGATTGCTAGTCAGTACATTCAAGTTCTTAATTGAAAAGAAAAACATACATTCCAAATTACTTTAGGGGAAAAAATTTCAAGTCATGTTTCAAATTTGTGTTCCTAACCAAAAAGGAAAGGAACTAGCATGACATTTCTAAAAAAATTTCGAAATGCAATGATTAGGAACATCAAAATACACAATATTTTTGACATTATTGAAAATTCAAAATATATGGAACCTAATAAATGTACTCATTAAAAAAAAAATGAAAATATTTATTTAAATGTTTCCTATGATTTTTCAAAGTTCAATGGGTCTAGGAAAATCAAGGTGCGACATTCTTAATGCTACCACCCAAAGAGGTTTTCACCCATGAACAAATTGGATTTAGAACACACATTTCAAATGATATTGAAATATGGTATAAGAAAAATTATAAAAATTGATGATGGCAAGGAGTTATGGGATGAAATTAATGATGAGATTTGTGTGTTTATTTCAACTACCAATTTGGGATAAAATATTGCAACTAATGAGGTTTAAGAATATAATCATGTTTATACATTGAAAAAAATGTGGTTATTCCAATTCAATGTCACATAATTTTGGATGTGAAAGTTAATAATTATTCACTTCAAATACATGTGCCAGAAAATCCAATATTGTGCTTTCAAATTTTAATGATGAACGATTTAATGTTTAGTGGATTGCTTTAAAAATTATGCATTTATTTTAAACACTTGAAAATAATTGAAGATAAATATCAAAGTCTCATCAATATATGTAGGATTATTTGGAAATATTATTTCATAAAATGTACATTTATATAGTTAATCAAATTTATTGACAATTAATTCACTAGATTAGCCTTGTAATTTATAATTAGGGTAAGCTAAGAACCGAGGTTAACATAAACCATCTACCCAACAACTTAAAGTGTAAATGTGAAGGTTTTCACGTTCCCTCACCTCCATACTTAAAGAATAAGTTTTAAACCATTGGACCATTATTTAAATATGCGAAATGATTAATCATCACATATTATTATGCACATTCTTTCCTCATTTATGTGTAGATTCCCATAGGTTAGGTTTTGTAAATGTTAAATACTAGCTTATTTTTAAACTATTTTAGGTTATTATACCTTAAATTATTCTAAATTATTTCACCTTATGTTCTTTAAAGTTATTCTACCCTAAACATTTCTTGACTATTATAAGTTGTTCCACTTTATGTGTGTGTGTGTGTATATATATATATATATATATATTGTTATAGAATATATATATTGTGTATATTATATATATATATTCTTTCAATTTTTTATTAAGGGGTGAAAGCATGGTAAAGTAAACTAAAAAAATAGATATCTCCAAAGTAGTTAAAAAATGGTTTAGTTTTTTGACAAAAATAGATTGAAAATCATTTTTAAAAACATAATAAAAACATGGTGCTCTAGGGTGATTTGAGTTTATAATGAGGTGATTATAAAATTTGAAAAACTTTGGCATAATAAAAATAGATAACAAATATGTTTGAAAATGACTAGTCAAATTGAGTTTCCAACCTACTTTTCCATTAGGAATTTGATATATTTTACTATAATATTTAAATGTTGAGAACTTACAAGTACATTTTAGGGATACATCATATTGAAAATGGATAATATTCAATAATTCATCCACTTTCACCTACTTGTACAAGTTTGGACATCTAAAAAAAGTAGAAAAAGTAATAGTTATTTTTTAAAAATCTACTTGAATGCATATTAAATATGTGATTAATTAACATCATTGTGATAAAATTAAAGATTATCTTCATGTTAATCATTAAATTAAAAAAACATTTCTACTTTCAACACATTAAAACTTGTTAATGGCTACTTGTTTTGTTTGGTGACAAGGATCAAAAATTGTTTACTTTGTCATGCTTTCACCCAAAGGTGCCTGACCTTCTCTTCCATTACACTTTTCCACATCATATGAACAAGAAAAAACCTTATTGCATCCAATTCATCCATTTTCAAAGCTTATAGGTCCACCACCATATTCATCTTGCATAAACCAAACAAAAATGATTGAAGTTTTGAAGCAAATGCAACAAACCTTGTATTAAACATTTTTTATCACACCGCACATAATCCCATGTAGAAGGGATGGTATGTGTGACCACAAGAAGACATGAAAATGTCATTGCATGAATAAAAAAAACCACATGTTGGGCATGCCTCCACCACAATGAAGGATGGGCTTTCTAAGGGCTTAGTATTGGGATTTTCTATGGGTAAATTCAATGCCAAACATAATATATCATTTGTTGTTGTAAACATGGTGTACACCCTTTGCTACAATTCTCCTAAACATCAATCCTTTTCCATTGTAAAGAATTATAATTGTTTTGTGGTAAGCATTATGAGAAAATTGTGTGTAGTGCATTTGTTCGATGCAACTAAAAAATGTGTTTGATAGAACTAGACTAAAAGTGTCCAATAAAGCTAGATTACAATTAGATAGACTAATTGCAATGGACATGATTTTCTTATATTGAAAAACAAGCTCCTTTTTCTCATTATCCATTCTTTCACAACAGTTTTTCATTAAAATTTTTGGGAAATCACATTCCATTTTTTAAACTCCTCATCACCTCTCTTGCAAATTCGAAAACAACATTGGTTCCATACTTGTTCATAGGACTACTAAATTTTATTGTAATTGTAAAAAGTAGAGAAGTTTAATTTTGAATTTTGTAAATGCTCATGTTGGAATTATTACCATTATGTTTGTTGGTTTTTTTTTCCTTCAATAATGCCTCCAATTGGCTTTACTCTTGTTTTAACAACTTCTTCTATCCAATGAGATTTTTTGTTTGTATTGAAATTGATGTTGGGATAAATCCTTTTCAATTTTTATATCACATCATCTTATAGACAAAACGTGAGCTTCACATTTAACATCTTACAATCACATTTCCACAACGGTTATTTCGTATTCTAAAAAAACCTTGTTTTCTTCTTTTGTTTCCTCCACTTACACCCCATCACATTCAATTTCAAGCCCATCAATATCAAAACCCACATTGTTGTTGACATAACTATGTTCTTCCTCCCCATTTTGGCTATTTTACTTGGAGGAAAAGTAAACAAAAATTCACTTATGATGATAATCATGGTTTATTCATTATGCTACTATGAAGAAATGAAGGTATATTTTCCCTCTTCCTAACTCATTAAAAACAATTCAAATATATGACTCAATTTATGATTGGTATTCCAATCATAAAAGACTAAAATGACTAATAGCCTTAAAGTCATTACAGACAAGTCGTTGAAGACAATAGTCATTTAACACATGATGTGGCACAATGATGTGTCAATGATGTGATACATTTCATTCATTAATCATAAAGGACATATGTGAAATCATTTTAGTCATAGTTTAACCATTGTATAATTATTTTTTATTATTAAAAATCATAATAATTGATATTTTTATAATGTAAATAATAAAATATATTTTTATTTCCATTATTTTGAATTTCATCATTTTTCATCTTATCAATTGTTGACATGTGCCACCACCTAAGTTAAGTTAAAAGCTAGTTTAAGTGGTTAAATAGACCACTTAATCTACCTAGGTAAGCACTTAAATTAAATAATCTAATTAGGTATGGAATATTCGATCTATATTTCATCATTGATCACAACAATGTCATTGGTGAAGTTTAATCCTTAAACCCCAATGATGAAATTAAACTCCTTTACCACCAATCCACCCCACTTGTTGTGTAAACGATCTAATGTTTATTTTATTTAGACCATAAATTGTCCAAATGAAAAAATAAAAAACTTATTCATATATTTCTTTCAATAATGTACAAAAATTATTATATATATGTAGGTAAAAATGTGAATTATCTCAGAAGAAAATTTTAAAATTGTGCTATTGAATAATTATTCAATGACCATTGTTTGGAAAAAAAAAAAGTCAAACACATGAGTTATAAATGGAAAAACCTTTGTGGGTAGTACAAGAATAAATAAAATATATATTTCATATTTTAAACTTTCATTTGATTTATAAATTTATATTATACAAACTTTCTTCCAATATATCATAATTTTATTAATAATTTTTAATTTAGACATATGAGTCCATAAAATTTATCCACATAAAATATTTATAAATGGATCATAAATCAGTTATAATATTTAAATTTATACATAATAGTTTTTAATATATTATTCATATTAGTTTGATTTATACATTTAATTTACATATTTTAATTATAATTTAAAATAATAATTAATATTAGATATTTAAGTTCAATTATATTTTTAATCCAATTTACACATATATTTTACTATTTATTTATATATATATATTATGTAAATTTTTGCTTAAATTGATCATGAAAAATGAATGTAAGATTAAATTATATATTTTTACCACATCTTACATTTCTATTTGATTTTAAAATATAATATAAAAATTATTTATTTTTAGTATATCATTTTTATTTTAAAATTATTTCAATGTGTAACAATTAATTTATTCATATAAAATATTTTGAAATACATCATATATCAAGTATATTCAAAAAATATATAATTACAATTGAAATCAATTCCTTACATGTCGTAATTCCTTATGTGTGAAATTAAAATTATAGTCATTTTTGAATCATTGTAAAATAATTTTATGATCACATTATGTATGTAATGACACATCATTTTGTCCATGTCATTTACAAAATCATTCTTTACTTATATTTGAAATTATTTTATTCTAATCACATTTTCATATGATATTTTAAACATCCACATCATTTTTTCATCAATCATGAATGCCATATGAATGAAACCTTGAAATGAAAAAATATATCATCCTTCTTGTCACCATGTCATCATCTACTAGTCAAATGCACCATTACTATGTGACTACAATTTTTTACACATAGGATTTGAAATAATATCTTATTACTATAGTCAATTACTAGTTGTTTAAAGCATTTAGACATTGATATCTTAGTTGCAAAGGATAAGATTTCTTCTAGTGACTTCTTCATAAAACCATTATTTTCTTGTATTCATAATGTAATGTGTTGGTGTTTTCAATTTCAAAATGAATCACCCACAACATATAATCTCAATGGAACAAATTAATATAAAAACATCACAACATATACTCTTAGTAAGCCCAAAGCCTTTCAAAAATTGGAAGATCAATCGCAAGAAAATTGGTGAAAGCCATCATGAAAAATGAAATTTGATGGAAGGAGTTGTAACGTAGTTGGAGAGGCAATTAGTCATAAATGGGGAAAAAGGTTGTTCCAATGTTCAAAATCTACCTTATCTATGTACCTACCTACGCCATTCATCATTTTTGGCATTCATGAAATAATAAGCCTTCAAAACTAGAGGTTGAGTGCCCATTATTCTCCAACCTTAAGAGCTTGCAATTTTGTGGACACCCCCACTAAAAAACATTACATGGTGTAAAGCCTACTCAATGAACCCTCGTGAAATGTTTGATGAATGTTGACAAATAAGTGTATTTTTTTATGAAAAAACATATTCTCCAATGAATGAGTGTGATTCTCAATGAAGAACCAAAACTCTCTCCCAAAAGACTTGAGGGAAATTCCATTTTGTATAGTCAGTTCCTCCTAATGTTGAAAATTTGATCAATGCCTTCATGCATTTTGTAACACTCTTATGCATTTGCTTCCTTGAATTCAAAATGAATTGCCCCCAAACTATTTCCATTATTATAATTTTTGGTGGACATCTTTCAAGCGTGGCAACAATTTATTTTATCACTTGGGCTTCACTTGTCATGGTTATGGATTATGTAATTGACATGAATGCTTAGGTTACTATGATTAGTTGAAGCACATGAGAGTTGAAACTATTTGGAAATCACACACAAGTTAGTTATTGGACATAACCATCCAATGTGAAAATCAATATGTATTTTTTTCATACATGTATAAAATGGTTATGAAATTTTCATGCAAATAACAAATTATTACAAAATCATTGGACCAATGAAATTTTTAAATGGTACCTTTTGCTAATTAGTAGATCATTAATGAAATAAAACAAGCCAATGACATTACTTTAGAAAAGATCTACATGTCCTTTTGCCTTAAAACACTTTTCCATATGAATGAATTTTTGAATTATTTTTTTGGAAATTTTTTATGATGTTTTAAGTAGATGACATGTTTTTTAGTTTGTATTTTTTGATAAATATGAATTTTTGAAAATAAATCGATTCCTTGTAAATTTTGTGTTTCATATTTTAAAATTATAACAATTTCAAATCATAACCAAAAATTGATTTATTTTTTTAAAATTTTTCTTGTATAATAAACTACAACTTTTTTTTAAACACCATGTACATTATACCCCATTTATATGAAAAGGACTTTTGAAGTTTTAAAATTTTGGAAAATTCTTTGAATTTTTTACGTTTTAAAATTTCACATATTGTTAGGTATGAGTGATTTTTTAATATGGATAATAGGTCTTTTATTTTTAAGAATTCCCATTAATTTTTAAAAATTATGTGAATCCTTTTAATAGTCTTGTGCAAAATTGATTCGATCTAATACAATAGGTGTTCAATTTCAAAGGTCTTAAATAAAAATTTAAAAATAACACTTTATCAAATGGATTATGGGTTTGAATTCCTTGACATACATTTGAATGAGAAAGGACCAACTTGCCATGATTGCCATGGTTTGAAATAGTAAAACATAAATATTTCTCCAATCTTGATTGTTTTTAGCGCCCATATGACATCCTTTTTGACTCATTTTATTGTGACTACATCCAAAGATTATAGGTTGTCATTTGTGATCTAACAACCAATTGAAATGTCAAGTTTCTTATGAAGGGGTGGTTATGAAGGTAGCTAAATAAAATAATGCTAAATTTTACCAACATTTGTTAGTACACTTGAATAGATGTTGAATAATCAAAAACATTTTATGTTGAGTTCCAATTCCTTACATAACCCTAGTGGGTAGCTCATTGCTTGCATATTGTTAGTTGTTGGGTAGTAAAACCAAGCTAGAAAACTAATCCTTATATTAAAAACCATATTTTTACTTAGTATGCACCTTTATTCCTACCTATTTATTTATATACTTGGGCTTTGTGTTGCTTTGCATTTTTAATGATGATTAACAATTTATTTTTCATGTTCTTATGTTCTTATGGACATGAAAAAACACATGTTAGTTTGATTTTTTATATCTATGTTGGTGGGTAGAGGAAAGGAATGAAATAGTTATTAGGAAAGGGGAAATGGTTATTAGAAAATGAATGAAGTGGTTAAGTTTTCATATAATCTTTCACATTCTAGTTAGCTGGAATGAAATAGTTATTGGGAAGAGAAGAAAGTAGTTATTTGAGAATGTGGGAGGTAGTTAAGTTTTCATATGATTTTTCACATTCTAGTTAATTGGAACTGGCAATGGATGACCATACAAAGGATTATGCAACATCCTCCCTCTACAAGCTCCAAGGAAACTTGTCATTGGAATAATAGTACTTCTTACAAATAGGTTATCAAGGTGAAACCACATAATAACTTGGTTGAGGTTCAACTACAATTGAGTCATAATGGGCATCATCCATAGTGGATGGTGTGTAGGTGGACGAGGGCTCACTTTGGCCACACAACTAGGAGAAGTCTTATGGATCTATAAGTAGGCACAAGGTCCCTCCATCTCTTAAATAGTAGGTGTAATGAGTAATATCCTTCCTCTTTCCTAGAAGGATCTCCATGAAAATAAGGTGCTTTCAAAATCCATTAGGAAATTTCCTTAAGTGTTTTAAGAGAAAATTGCTTTAGTGTTGGTAAGTAAATTGCACAAGATGATACTTGTTGAGCTTTTGAAGTAAATACTCTTAGTTGCATTGATAAAATGCTACTAAAGGAATGTACTTGTTCATGAATCTGAAGAAAATTTGAGAAGGACTTCCGTGCTGCAAAAATGTCCTAAAATCTCAGAAAGCAAACAAACTTAGCCAGTGCACAAATCCATGTAATGGGTTTTGCCGATTTACATAACAATCTAGCTTCAACTCTCTTATTCCTCACACTAGAACTTTCACATCTCATCATCCTTTGTAAATGTCAAAGCCATCAATGCAGTGGAGTTTTGCCCATGTGGAATTTGGAAGTCGATCTTGTGATCATTGCAGGGCTGGCAATCAAGCTGTGGAGATATTGTCATCAGGGATGGTGTGGTCGCTTGATCAACTTTGGAGCTGTTTTCCATCTTATCCATGTCAAGAGCATGCTGCACTGAAGGTGGTGGTTGTGGACACTGATCTTGTTTCCCTCCTTTCTTGTTGTAAAAGCACCACAATGTGAGTTGAATAATTGTCAAGAAGGTGCCTAACCCATTTGGAATCTGTGATCATCAGTTGCTTACAAGTTAGAACGATTACAATTTTCTCTTCATAATAGCAAGTCTGGAATGTCTAATCACAGAGCTGTGAGGCTAGATAAAGATGCCCTTCATACCACAAGTGAGCAATTTTGTAAGTTCCCCCATGAGTTCATATATCTCTACACGTTGAATTAAATTCAAACCCGAAGCATGGAGGAGAGTTGCGTACATTTTTGTTTTAAAAAACGGGATCAGTTCAAAATAAGCTATTTGTTTATTACTTTGGAGGTAAATTTGATACGCACGTAGAAAATAAATTCTTGAAAACAATCTATAACTTAAACAAGGCATTTGAAAATATAGTTTTAAATGTTTTAAAGATTTGTCTCATTTGGAATTAGGTGGCAAAATGATACTCTCTGAACCTGTTCTTCTTTTAATGGGTGACATCTCAACACTTGGTGAATTTGTTTTAATTTATTTTTTGACAAAACAAGTGATTTTTGGGGTTTTCTACTCCCATATTTTGAAAAACGATTCAGACAAATTGCAAGATATTTTTACACCATATTGCAGAAGGGGCTACCAGTAATGAAGGATGCCTAGATTTTTAGAACTTTAATGATTCAGTTATAGCCAAATTTGGCTAAACCTTTTCATGTATTACTGTTGCCTTAGCTCCATCTTTAAAGAGTCACTTCTGCAAACACAAGGGCTACTCAGAAAGTACAAAGTATGATCCACCCAAGACCTGCAGATGATGAATAGATGATATATACAACTCCCAGACAAGATCTTACATATATGAATTTGTCATTTTTGATGCCACCATAAGCCGTCCAAATGAAACCATTGCAAAAACAGGCAAAGGAGAGTAAGAAGGGCATGCTCTCCACGCTTTGCGATGTGATCACCTCTTTCTGAACATTGAATAACCCTCCCCCAATGTGATGCACATTATATTCATCAAGTACAAAATGTACATGCATAACATGTCATGTATAAATTCATATAACTGACTACTTCTATACAATTTGTTGGCAAATTCTTCCTCTGGATGTTGTTTCAAGGTTCCTTTCACATTCTAATGCACTCATCATACTCATTATATGCTTATGTAAAACAACAGGGATTTTTGTTTTGCTTCAAAAATTCTTGGAAGTTGGAAATTTTAATTCAACCATGTACATCACGAATGTGCATCTAGGTATAAAGTGTAAAGACATTTGTTTACCATGACAGCAAGAGGTGCAGCATACATGAACACTCCAATGATGACACAAATGGAGCCGACCACAAGTTTCCTATCATGCTTCTTTGACACAACCTCCAATATGACCAGCACCATCACAACATAGAAGATGCTGATCACAATCAATAGTCCAAGCATCCTCTTCTGCATTGATCACCCACATTTCATATGTAAGCTAAATATGAGCAATGATGATATGGGTTCCATTATTTCAAGCTTGGTTTTTACATGTGCATATGAATGACTTTTAATGTTCACCATATAAACTTATTGCTGAGGTTTGCCCCTGCAAGTGAAAATCAACAAACTTGTAGTTGGACGAAAAAACCCTTGTGAGAACAATCATTTTGCTTGCATTCGTCTTCAATTTAACCTGAAGTTGCCAACATGACAATTCAAGTCTTGGCACCCATGACCTTAATTTTAAGTGTCACCACCCATATGGAAGAGTAGAAGAAGATCTGGAATTTCAAGGTTAGTTACTGACCCTGCTTTGTGAGGTTCCAAACAACAAGTGGATGGCGACATAAATGGCTTCGAGCACCAAGCCAGCACCATTGATAGAGATAACAAACACAAGACTGGCAACAACTGGGGATCCATAGAATGTCCAAAGCATGCAGTTGAGTAATGTTGCCACATATGGCAACCCTGAGTACAGCCCAGTTGTTTTCTTCTTACAAATCTCATAAAATGTGGGCCTGTTGTTCATTGTACACATTTTCCAATGAAAGAAGCATTTAGCCATTTGAGATTGCTAAGCTATTGATCAGGTTTCAAAAACAATCTCTCTCCTTTGATGAATTAACCCCCATTGCTGATCAATGCTTTGACAACTTGAAGACAACGATTGTAAAAGAATTAGACAAGTCCATTATTCTTGCCATGTTCATTGACCTCCCTTGTAACATTATGTTTTAATGGAGCCACAAATTCAATGCTTGGTGCAGATGACTTGTTGAGCTTTTAGAAAATGCTAAATGTTGTACCCTTTTACTTAGGGTTTAGAAAATTATGCTTTGGCCTTGAGGAGCTTCTTCTTACATGGGTGAAATGAATAACCCCATTGATGTGATATTCCCTGTGCTTGCCCACCACACAAAAGAAAACCCAGCTCCACTCAGAGTCCATAACAAGGCAATGTCAATGTTAAGGTTAGTCAAAAAGATTTTATAATGTCAATAAACTAGTACAAGCCTAGAATACATTATATAACTAATGACATGAGCCTCTCATGCACACATGTAAATGGATGGGTTGCTCTGACAAAAAGGTAATTGCAAAGTACCCCCATCAGAGCTCACAATTGTAGGTATATATACATATTATTCTTGATCATGAAAAAATCTCAATGTGAAAATTACAATACAATTATTTTTGAGCAAGGAGGAATAAGCAACAAACTCAAAAAATGAAAATGAGAATGAACTTTGAGTTCATGACAAGTGATCTGTGGAGGTTGCAAGCATTTAAAAGAAACCTTGAAGCCCTAATTGCATTGTCAGTGACTGAATGAGAGACAGATGGATGGCCTTTTTTGATCTGTTATACTTAGACATGGTGGTATAGAAGACTCTCTCTCTCTCTCTCTCTCTCTCTCTCTATATATATATATATATATATGCATTCGACGACCATGCAAATAAAAATACCTATGATGCCGAGCACCGTTAGTGCAATATCAGTTCCTGATGTCATCTTCCTCAGCTACTAAGGTTTCAAGAAACCTGAAAGCGAGTGACCAGAGAGATTGAAAAGCTCTTTGTAGAGGAAATCTGACAACAACCCCCACGACCCAAAAAAAAAAGTTCTTATTCTTTCTTATGTAAATCAAATGAGGAAGGAGCTATAAAAATGAATATCGAAAAATGTATTTGAATCGGATGTATTGTGCAGAGGAAAATCCTCAAAAGGGTTTTTACATCAAATGGATTCTAAGTTTGAGACATATATAATCCGGCAACAAACAAACAGGAAACTCGAAAACACACACACTTGAAATGAGAACAGTACAAAGCGAAGCAACAAACTGGACGTCAGTGAAGAGGGGGGGAGGAGAGGTGAGGTTCAAGAAGAGGGGAAAAAAACCGTCTTCTAATCCTTATCCAATATATTGTTGCCCATAACTCTGCAGCCTTCGTGGATGAAGAGACTTCTTCCTCATCCAATCTTTCATCCATGCATGTTACAGTCAGGACCTCAAAATACCCACCATGAACGAGGTTGGATCGATGGGGCATTCTGTTCATCCACAAAGGTTGCATCTTATTTATGGGTTCATTAACAGTGGATAAGGATAAAAGACGGGTTTTCGTGGATATAGAGACTTCGTCATCCATCTTTCATCCATTCAGGTTACACGCAACTACCGCCTGCAGTCAGTCATTCAGTCAGTTAGTCAGTCAGCTGGGACCTCATTATCCATCACTCTTGTTGCCGGTAAACATTCGTGGATGATATATCGATGAGAAATTATGTTCATCCATGAAGGTGATACCCCACTACCTTGAAGTCAGTCACCCAGGACCTCAAAATCTACCACGTCAGTCAGCACATGGATGGATAGATGGATGAAATAAACCTTGCTATCGATCACGTCAGTAGGCATATGGATGGATGGATGAGAAATCATGCTGACTAGGCTACAGAAGATTGAAATACTACGTGTCCTGGCGATAGGTCTAGAGTTAGTTAATCCTGACCGTTAAAAGTAAGCAGCTAATGCCTAAAGACGAAGAAAAGCATCCACCCTCTACTTCAAGGGGTGAGGAGCACTAACGGCTCTCGTTTGCTTCGCCCGTTGATTCGACGGTCGACTCCGAGAAGCTAGCGACGGAGCTTCCTGGTGACCGGTCGTTAGTTTGCGCGCGCGCTAGAGAGAGAGAGAGAGAGAGAGAGAGAGAACGAGAACGACGCAGAGAGCGCGCTTGTATGTTTGCTGAAACCCTTGGTGGCGATGGCGGACATGGACATCGACCAAACTTCTGTGGATCTTCCTTTGCTGGCTGTTGCAGCTTCGGAGTTTGCTTCATACCCTGGTGTGACCTCTGACGCCGCTGCTCACAAGTTTTTATCGGAGTTTCCATTACCCGTTCTTCTGGGTGCTCTTGAGACAGGCAGCGATGTTCCAGGTCTAGAAACCTCGGTGGTTGCTTCCTTGGAAAGGATTTTCCAAACAGGATACGGGAAGGCTTTGCTGCCTGAGTCGGTGCAGTATGCTAATGTGGGCTTGAATGCCGCATCCGCTCGTGTGAGACGATTGACGTGCTTTGCCATTGCCGCTTTGTTGCAAGACAGTGATAAGGATGATGGCGGTGGTGCTGCGGCCGCGGTGCGTGTTGTTGCACAAGCGCACGTCGCAGCGCCATTGCTTGTTGCTGTCGCTGATGCCGATGCATCTGTTGCAAAGTTGGCGGTTGAAGCCTTAGTGAACCTGGCGAAAAGCCCTGCTGGTTTGGAGCTTCTCTTCACGGATAAAGGAGTTGGATCAGGACGCTTTAAGGAGATGGCCATGGATGCACCGGCGACTGTTCGTATACGTGCTCTGGCGATGGCAGCCACGATCTTTGGCTTGTCTGACGCAGCTGCTGCAGCAATTCAAGGATCGGGGGTTCTGAAAGTGCTGGAGCTCGAACTCGATAATAGCGATGACATGCTTGCACAATTGAATGCGATGGAGCTTCTTTGCGACCTGGCGACAACGCCTCAAGGTGCCAGGTTTCTTCTTTCCGGAAACCTGATCGGTCGCTTGATCTCTACTTTCGGCAACGAAAGAATCGACTCGCTGACACGATCTCGAGCTCTGACCGTTGCCGCTCGCCTTGTGGCATTGTTTGAGCAGTCCTCGTCGTTTCCTCTTTCGGCCTCGGATGCCAGTGCAATCGTCTCTGCAATAGACCAGCACTTCGTCTATCTCAAGCAAACGGAAGAGACTGCTGCACGCGTCGTGGATAAAAGCGAGCATGAAAGTGCTCTGGATGCTCTTGCGCTGATAGGGAGCACTGTCAGAGGCGCCGAGCTGCTCTTGCTTCTCCGTGCTTCAACTCCTCCAGTTGCCCGTCACTTAACAGAAGCTGCTTTCTACCATCGCGGGGACGGGGTTCAACTGGCAGGCATACATGCGCTAGCATCGTTGGCGGGATCGGAACGATCCAGGGATTCGCTCCTACTGAGCTTAGACGGGGAAGCGGCTCTCAAGGATCTTGTCTATGCGGCTGCTGCCGGGCAATCTTCGATGCGTACTCCGTCCGGTCTATTTCTCAACCTCCTTCAACAATCTCCAGAGGTAAGGCTGGCTATGTACCGCTTGATACAGCCTCTTCTTGCACGGCCGTGGTGTCTGCGAGAGCTCAGCTCCAATAGGGATCTGATTGATATCCTTGTTGATACTCGCCTAGAAAGCAACAAAGAAGCTATGGAATGGCGGCATGCCTGCTGTATGGCCATGGCATCTGCTCTGTCGTCAGCAGTTCAGCGCTCTGCATTGCCTTACACTGAATCGTTGAGTAAATTGGAGGAGGCTGTGAGGAAGGGACCCTATGCATCCAAGCAGGAGCAGATGGAATCTCGACCCATAGTTGCCACACAGGAACGAATGTAATTAGCATCTGTGGCTGTTTCCATCTTTTTTTTGAGGATCCAGATGCCAGAGCTGACAACTTCTTGATGCATGAAAAAAATTGTATAGTGCTATTCATTTTTGTACATTTCTGTTTGAGTCTGCTTCTATCTCATCTATCTTTTGAATTTTATTGATTTTCTGTTGTATGCTTTGAGCTGGAGTCAGTGTGCTGTCATTCCCACCCTTGAACAAACTCTCAGTTCTTGCTGGACATCATCCATAGAGAACTTTGGATCTTTCTTGCCCTACCTGTTACAAGATTGCCTTCTTTCTTGAATTCTTGGGTTTCTATTCTGGTCACATTTCTATTTGCATGTCAAGATTTCGTTGCATTTGTTGTAAAAGTTCAAATGTTTTCTTTGATTCCCCAATGTTCTGGTGCCCTACAATAAAATGATGGTCCTGAAATCACTGGAAGAAGCTTGAAAACTGAAGCAGACAAGGCCTCTTGGTGTGGGATTCATGGAGCAACAACTGGCATCCATATCCAGTCTCAACAGTTTGCAAGGTATTGTTGGGCTCCCTAACATTACTGCTCCCCGGGCTGTTCTCTCCATGTCAATGTCAATGTTGTGTTCCTATTGACTCTCAGAAGTCTACCAAGAAAGTGATTCTTGCTTTCCTGCTTGCCCATCACATGCTAATTTTGCCATACTCTTTGTATTGTTTGTGACCCATCAAAACATCAAGCATGAAACACAGACACCAGTGACCTGGTACGAACTCTGAATGGCAGATGGCACTGCCATCAAAACAACATGAGATATTGAAAAAGGCTTGTTTACTTTGAAGGGGAGTTATAGTCACCTTCTATTGCTTAGGAACTCCATGTATACTTTCTCTGAAGAATTCTTGATTCCCACTCGAGCTGTTATTTCATGAAGGGATGTGTCATCTGTGGGTAATGAAGTTTCTCTCCCAAATTCTTTCCAGGCTCTGTTGCACTCCAGCTTTTTAGAGGGCTCTCTCTGTTCAGGTCTTTTGCTGGCTCCAAACTTGATAGTTATGCTCCTAGACTGTTGCATGTGTGTTTGTGTGATTTGCAGCAGATGGGTGTTAGGGCTACAACCTTAGAGTTTCATTACCATGATCATGCACAGCATCTCCTGTTCAAAAGACTACCTTTTTGTATGGGCATCTTGATTGACAATTGCAAAGATTTCAAGAGAGTTCAATGAGATTCCCAAACCAAATGTAGCAAGGCCTATGTGCAGACTTTCCTGCAATGTTTATTAAAATCCTTGAAAAATGCCTTCTCCCCTACAATACCATGTCATGATATCTCAGCGGACCACAATACATGCATGCGCATTCTGCTGGAACGTGTCATCTAAGGAGAGGTCGCTGGTTATTGGACATATTGTGCATTGTCTGGGAGCACTTAGTACACTGATTATGGGACACATCAAATCTATGTTTAGGCGTAGGATATGGTTTGCCTTGTGCTTTATGTTGGGTGAGGCTCATCTGTGGGAGGCAATCCCAAAAACCTCATTATTTAATTGAGAATCAAGAAAAACCAACAAGTGTCAAGGATTATTTCAAACATTGGGAGGGGGGGGGGGGAAATGGTATCCTCCCTTTTGTTTCAAGGTTCAAGAAAAAAAGCACCATCCTGGATTAGCAATTATAACAATGTGTGTATGTTTTACAAAACGGAATGCTCACAAGGTCGGAATGCTCACAAGGTCATTATGGCATAGGACATTAGTGTTTTGGACATGTTTGCTATTTCACAGAAACCCTGGCTGGTTTAGGCCCAGCACCCACATTCCCAACACACCTGCCTTTTCCAGTTTTGAGACCATCCAGTTGAATGAGACTAGACAAACTAGAGAATTTTATAAAGGTGCTAAACAAAATAAAGTCTTATGCAGCTCTTTACATGTGAACAATTACAAGAGATGATGATGGTAAGTTAGATCTTGATATATCCAAGGTGCAGTATCATTTGCCAAAAGGAAACCTCTACTGACCATCTTAGTTTTTCCAAAAAGAATGTACCATATGGCATTGGTATGCACCAACATTCACATTTTGTCCATGAGTGCAAGAGCACACCTCGAACATTCATTCATTTATTAGCAGCACTTTGTAGCATGTCACAGACATTTGTTATGAATGAACACATGGCAAATCAATCGCACTGATCCCCATGAAAACGTATGTATCTGCAATGATAGCAAGAGGTCAAATTGGTTGTCGATGAATATAGCCAGCCAGCTCCATTACTTTGAAGAAGAACAAGACCCAACTTGAAGCTTTGTAAAATACTTGGACTTGTTGAATAATCCATCCTGGTGTTGAGCAGAATGCTGCTGTTGTGCACTTCCCAATTGGGATGTTCCCTTTTACTCTGCCCAAGAAAATGTTATGTTATGGAAAGGATACCACTGGCGGAGGAGGGCACATGTGACAATGTGGTCAGCTGAACCATATGCTTGTGATGCACCAAACACATGAAGCTTGTGCTTTTGTGCATCATGTTCAATCCATCCTCCCCCTAATTGCGAAACCTATACACAAATTAATTTCAATGGTAAGTTCAACAAGTATGCCTTCAAAAACTGTTGTATCTACTCTAGTTCTAGAAAGAAAGGGCAGCCAAAATTCCTGATTTTCAGTGCTATGGAAAAAAAACATCCTAATGTAACTTAAAACACTGTAAGTTTTTTAATGTCCAGTGCCCAGATCAACATAGAGTCATGTTCATCACTTGAGCATCAAACCACTCCGACAAAGGAGTTGAACAATGGAGCAACATCCCAAACTTTATAAGAAATCAGTCATAACAAGACAGAAAGCATATGAGGGAACACACCTGTAGCCCCAAGTCACAGACTTCTTTGTGTGCAGCATCCAGTATTTCCAAGTGAAAACCAAACCGGGAATTGCCCCTCACAATCTGTAATTACAAGACATGATGAGATCAGAAAGGCCCAATAACTTGAACTTATCAATGAGTGAGAGTGCCTTCACTGTATCACTTTCTCACAAAAGCCCTAATTTTTTGTAGATTCAGAGAGCATTATACCTCCACAATTTGGGTTTATATCAGTTTGTGTGCAGATTCCAGCAATCTAGTCAGGTGTAAGAAAGTTTACCAGCTTTTCATGGTGATGGTTGTCTCTTATACTCATAAGGACATACTTGAATTTTCCTGTTTTCACCGCATGACATCTCAGACAACCAATTGTGGAAAAAAAAACTCCAACATGCTAATCACCACCAAAACATAAGACAATGAAACATCACCGAGTCAATACATGAATACATGTTGTCTGTGTGTGTGACCTGCAATAAAAATTGGGTCTTTGAACCAGCATACCTCGGTCAATCTGAACAGTCAAAACTTTGTTTCCTTCCCAGGAGTTATCATCTTTTGTGGCAGTCCAGCGATCCATAAGAACATGTGCAATTGCATACTTCCCAGGTACACCGAAATCAACACCATCCGGTAAGGGGTTCTCTTTCAAAACCCATGCCAACAAATCCCTATGTACCCACCTTGCATCCTACAAACCACAACATCACATACTATCAGACCTGTGCAGGCAGGGTTATCCTTTTCTTGTAATGATGGAAGACTATAGTTCTTCCTTCTACTATATACTTGTTTCCAAACTCTATTTCACAGGATTTCTTTATCTTTCTAATCTACTAACATCCAGAAGCCCAAGCTTCAGAAATGCACATTGCTTAGACAAGAGAAACCAACATTAGCTGCACCCTCAATGCAAGTTGTGTGTACAATAATTGGGGCCTTCAAGATTGTTTACCTCTAGCTCCTTCATATCAGCAGCTGTTCTAGGCAGTGCGTTTGCCTCATCAACAACAGTTAGTGTCTCAGACCTGCTGATCCCAGGATTCCCTTTCCCACAAATGCCATGGTAAGGCTCTGTCTGGTTCTTGATTGCCTCAGCAGTGAAGCCTACCATAAGAGATGATGGAAATGGCCATGGCTGACAGGCTGCATAGCTGCAAAACAACAGGCAGGGGCAAAAAGCATTTAGCAGTAATGTGCAAGGGAGTGGGAAACAAAAATTCATAAGGAAAGAAGAATTTGGATGCATCAGCAGAAAGTGAAGGCTCCTTCAAAGATGGAGGTGGAAAAATAGGAGCACAATCATACCTTACACTGGAGATGTCAACATTGATACCTGATTCTTCTCTTACCTCCCTTACAACAGCCATTTCGAATGTCTCCCCAATCTCTAGAAAACCAGCTAACAAAGAATACCGACCAGGGTTCCATCTTCCCTGAGACAAAGTAACAATTTCAAAAAATTACAATGTTACCAGTAATCTGGCTATTTTGAAAGCTGCACAGTACTGTTTCTCCTTCTACAGGTGGGAAGGATCTTGTGGTTTCAGATTTACATTAACAAGAAGCACTCTCCTAGTACACAGGTAATAATGCAGGTCAAGATAATTACTTGTCGCCCTAGGAGAACATAATTCCCACATGTGACAAGCATGATAACTGCCGGATCCTGTCACACCCACCACCCAATCAAAAAAAATAAATTGATGCTTGGTTTCTAGCTTGTATATATTGCCTTCAGCACAGAACAATGGAATTGTGAAGGCAAAAACTCAATTAGACTTCTCTTGCTATAGCATTCGTGACTTGCATTACTGAAACAAGAGAACAGATGTCAAGTGGGTTGTTTTACATCGGAACAAGTAAGGAAAAATGAACTCACCAAGCGGGGATAGGCAGAATTACCACAGGTCTCAAAAGAGCAGTGCAAACTGTGCCCCCCATCTTTTGGCTTCATCCTCGCACCACACCGTCCACAATATGTCTGCTCTACATATGAAACACACAAAAACCCTCACATTATCACAATGGTTCAGCATCCAAACAACCTTGCATTCAGCTTGTCATCAAAGGAGTGATACATTGTTCAATCTGTTGGCATTTTTTCCCAAAAGAACATTTGCTGCTATGAGGAAACAATTGGGAAGAAAGAAGTGCAGCTGCAAATTCATGATCATTCCTAAACAATCATAAATTGAAATTCTGTGGTTGCAGAGCAGTAATTCCTGGGTCTCAAGGCTGAGCTCCTTGGTCCTTCAGTCATGGCCCACATAAAGAGAATGGAAAAGAAGGGTACATTTCGAGATTGCCATTCCACCATGCCCCTAGCATAAGCCAGAAGCCCTGCCTCAGATGCCATGAGCTCAGGTCCATGACGGCGGAGGTCAACCCACTCTGCACCTTGCTCCCATGCTGGCCTTTCTCCACCTGTACTGTAACCACTGTCCCTCATTAAGAAAGAGCTGGTGGGGCTGCATAGCTCTCATAGCAATTCCTAGCAAGTACTGGCATTAAGCTATTGTTGATTAAGCGTATTTGAAAGTGAGAGCAACAACTACAGTCCATAAGTAACAAGTAGCAAGTCTTTCTTTTTTCCCAAAGTCATGCACTAATCAATTCTTATCTGCTTGCACTGGAGACTTGGGAAGTGACACATAGTAAAACAAAAGGACCAGAAAACCAAGAACACTGAAGGTTTACAATGTGCACTACCTGCAGAGATGAGTCACATCTATTGCAAATATAGGTGACTGATTGAAGTTGGATAAGCCAAGGAAAATGGCATCCATAACAGTTGGTTGATCTCCATCCTCTTTTGCAGGTAACTCCAAAACCGAGATCAGGACAGGTTTGCCTGCCTTTATCAAGCTTTTATCACCCAGAAGAGGCACCACCTGCTCACCAAAGCATACTTCAAATTTAAAAAGACCTAAAAAACTATGACATGTTCAATTTGTGACTTTCTCAAATCAAAGGCTACCAAGACCAATGGTGAAAAGGTGTGGCTGAAAAGGGCAACACCTAACTGGTCACAGTGATGCTTTGCTCTAATTGATGTACACCTTCAACCTTGTGCAGGAGGAGTTGGGCGGGCATACTTCTGAGGGTAGATAAAAGCTTACCAGAGCTTCAGGACTGTTGAATATGCCAGACAGCCTTTTGGTGTCTGCCCGCAGCTCTGCAGCACGATCAATTCCTGCATCTGAGAAAAAGATCGACTGCTGCATAAACCCAGATCCACTTCACCTTAGTCAATCCACCAAGGATAGAAAAGACCCAGATGAAGAAGACACTTATCTCGTGATCACTGCCAACCTTTTAATCGCCACCCACATAATGAGCAAAGATGGAAATGTTATGCAAGCTCCCCCTTCACTAGAAGTCTTCTCATTTTCTGTTGTCAAGTTATAACTGAAGCTGTAACATTTGAAAGAAACCCTAGAAATTGCAGACAAAACTCCACAACAACAATTTGAAGGTTGTGACACAAAATGTGCATTCCTGAGTTTCTGTCAAATTTTCCAGAAGCAACAGGAAGACTCAGTCATGGCAGCCACTACTGTCCAGTGTGTAAGCTAATGGGGAAGTGTGGTGGAGAAGAAAACCAGTGAGTAGGGGGAAGATGACTTACATGGTGGTTGGACGCAAGGGTGGTTGTTGTCGCTGAGACCATCACTCTTCTCATCTGCAACATATTTGCAGTTTCATTCCATCTTCTTCCACTCCTGCAACATCGCCCTGCTGCTGCTGTATCCAACATTCCACCCTACTAGGTATCAGCAACAGCAACGACCCATTTACCCTTTTTCTATTGTGTTTTGTATTATCGTCTGTGTCTTGTGTTGAGTGGGGTTCGTGTATGCCTCTCTCTCTCTCTCTCTCTCTCTCTCTCACTCGGTTGGTTGCTGCAGGTGAAATGAATGGGAGAATTAACCTTGTCTGGAGTGGAATTGTTCACCCAAGAAAGGCCGGATGCTTAATCGGCAGGGGCTGGAAAACAGCGTCACATGGTACCTCCGGCGCACTATGATCTGGCTGAGTGGCAGTCGAGATACAGAAGCTCGCACACAACAGACCATCATCATCATCATCCCTCAAGCTCCCCGGTCTTGACTAATACCTCCGTCTTAGTCTACTTCCTGCTACCACGGCCGGCAAGAGTGACTCCTTTCCTGCAACATCCACAAAGCTAAAAACTCATTCTACAAACTCCTCAGTCTGCACATCTCATCTGCACATGATGATGAAGATGATGACGATGATGATGATGTTCTCAACAACCCAACAGCATCACCAACTGGAAGCAAATCTCCCAAAACTGTCAGTCAACGTCTCCTCCTCCATCACACAATTCTCTTCAGCAACGCTACAAGTGCTGCCGGAAAAAAAACCAGATCCCAACTAGTTCCTACTCACAAACCATTACTTCAAAAAAGACAAAATCAGCAAGTCAAATTATCTCTCTCCCACACGCACGGTCTCACGCGCTCTTCTCACAACTAGTGCACATATCTTCTTCAAACCTAACCAGAGTTTTACATTTGCGATCTTCTTCTGGATTTTGGACAAATGCGGCGGAAAGCGTGGGTCGACTGCGACCTTCAGATCTTGAGTCCTTCTGCCACGCTTGTCCGAACTGAACTTATCACAAAACACACACACACACATCATCTCCAGCGGTGCTCAGTATGTGATCCTGCACAGTACAAATGGATGAAGAAAATCCAACATATGCCGGTTTGACTCAGGAAAATGGTTTTGGCTCCGCAGTATTGGGCACGTTGCCGTGGCTGGTAAAAGGCTCAGCAGCGTTGTTGTGCACCTGAAAAAAAAAGAGTGTAATAAATATGATCGAACTGCTGCTCGGTGTTTCGGATTGGCGCATCATAATGATTGGTCCAGGTGGTTTGTTATTAGTACTCCCCCACCAATTTGCTGTCCCAGTTTCAGTTTTATTGGTGGGGTTGCAAAAGAGTACACAACTAAACTTGGATGTGAAAACTTGGATTGAACCAGCACCCACCAGCCCACCATGAAGGATGAATGGATAAGTGGTCAGGAAACAGTTCCCTAGCTAACCATGGTGATTAGTTAAATTGCTTTGTTTTTTTTTTCCCCCCCTACCTACCTACTAACAACCCACAAGCAGGTTGTTAGTTAGTAGGTAAGGTAGTAAAAACAGCCCTTAGCTAGGTATGTATGATCCATCTACTTTAGTAGTTACCTATTTTCTTACCTATGTACTTGTATATGAGATCTAATTCCTACAGAATTTGGGTTACCATGGTGAAACCAAAGATTAACTCAGTTAAGGTTCATCCACAACTGAGTAATAACAGGCATCCAGTGGATGGTGCGCTGTGGGATGGGATTTTAGAAGCAGGTAGGTAGTAACATTAGAAGGTTAAAAGTAAGTAGATAACATTTAGTAGATTAGTAGTACGTAGGTGAAAAGAAGCGGCTTTGAAGTAGGTAGGTAGTTGAAGTAGCGTTTTTTTTTTTCCCTCAATTTTGTGATGTAGTAGACTCGGTGGCGATCATGTAGAAAAACATTTAGCCAAATTTGGCTACATACCATATATGAACGTTAAAAGAAAGCCAAGGATTGTTCTATATTCTTTTAGGTAGCTATTGGAACTTATTATTAAAATCTGGGGACTTGGGAAAAAAATTTATTTTCGAAATCTGGCGAATTTGGGCCATTTTTTCCATGAAACATCCTTTGTATAGGTCAAAATAATATTTTTCAGGTCGAAATCTGGCGAGAGTTCGCCAGTTTAAAAAATCACTCAAGGAACTTATTAGGCGAAACTTGAAACTTGAAAGACGCTGAGCGCCATGACAGTGCTTCCTTCGAGCGCGCAGCAGTGCAGGCACTAGTGTGCGGGAGCGGGGCAGCACAGCGGCGACGAAGAAGAAGAAGAAGAAGACGGAGCTTCAACGCTGCGCTCGAGATTCTCAAGTAGCTTTCGCTTCCATAATTACTTTCGTTGCCCTAGTTGCTTTTTTCTCTTTCTACTTCTCTTTGTTGTATCCACGTTGGATTCATCCAACTGATGCTCTTACACCAAGAGATTCTGCAAATGATTGGCGAGGTTATTGGTGCTTTAGGGTTTTAAGGTATGAACTCTAAAGTATCTAGAGAGAGAGAGAGAGAGTGTGTGTGTGTGTGTGTGTGTGGCTGTGGCTGGCTGCTTGCTTGCTTGCTTGGTTTTTCTGTGTTGCTTCTTTTCTAGCGTGTTTCTGTAGTGGATGTGCAGATGAAGAAGATCGAGAGGGAGAAGAATATGTGACGGGATGAGTGAAGCAGGCGACTACGTGCACTTTAAGGCCCGTGTGCCACTCCATCATATCCCCGTGAGTGCACTTGTGTCCTCCTAAATGAGCAACTGCTGCACATTCTGACTATTTTCTTTTGATGAAAACATGAGTCGCTTGAACCTTGCCTTTATTATTACAGCATGTGTTTTGTTGCACAAACCGAGAGAAAAGTGCCATGAGATGGCTGGGCACATGGGGTTGCAGATTGGGTCCAGTGGCACAAAGCATTGGCGCTTTTATGACTTTGGCCCTAAGTCTGTGCCACCTCTTGTCTGTCTCTCTGGTGTGGCTGGCTCAGCTGACATCTTCTACAAACAAATTCTATTCCTTTCTGCAAAGGTACATTTATGTCCAGCTTCATGTCCTTGGGCATTTGACTGCTGAGGAGCTAAATGTACTGTTCATGACTCAATTTGTAGGGATTGATGAAAAATTTTAAGAAAAAGTGGTAGGGTTGTTGCTGTACTCTTGAATTCTGCAAAACAATAGGAGAAGCTCTTGGCCATGAGGAGTACTAGAACTACAACCAAGACAGTCATTTCAGCAGCACATGCCTTACACACACTGTCATTTTTCAAAATCACGACAATTGACTGATGACTGCAATAAAAATGGTTGTGCCGATTGTTGGGTGAGAAAACAGGGCTATAGAGTGATTGCAGCAGATGCACCTGCTGTCTGGAACCACCTGGAATGGGTCTCATCCTTTGAGAAATTTCTGGATGCCCTAGGGGTCCATCAGGTATGAATCTCACTGGCTGACAAGAGGGGGTTTAGACTGGAGAGCTATGAGAAAGGTCTAGGTGCTTGGATTGGTTATAATTTGCAAAGAGAGCTAACATCTAGTGTTGTGACATGGTAGGTGCATCTGTATGGAACCTCACTGGGCGGCTTCCTGGCACAATTGTTCGCACAATATCGCCCTCGTCGTGTTAAGTCATTGCTGCTTTCCAACACATTTGTTGACAACTGGGACTTTGAAGCAATTACACCATGGGCATCTCTGTGCGTGCATTATATCCTGTCTCTCCTTCCCTGATGCCAGCAGCATCCTTTCTGTCAACCTCAACTTAAACTAAACATTTGCCTGATGTGGAGGAGAAGGCTTTATTCCTCTCTTTTTTTTATGAGTTCCTTGGTATTTTGGAAGGTCCTGATTGTCTCTGTCTATTCAGATATCAAGGTTTTTTCCACCTATTAGCTTTGTAAAACTTATTAGATGTGGTGGCAGAAAACTTGCTTCTTTCCTCTCAACAGTGGTTATCTTTTGTCTCAGAATGAAATCAGAGCATACATTTCTCCATCAGTTGATTGATGGCCTCTTCTCCTGTGAGCTGCTCATGTTGGATGGCTGTCCCTGATGGTTGGCGGGCAGGATAAGTTGGACACCAGAATTTTTGTTGAAACGTTACATTTTGTCGGGGATTCGAGATGGAGCACAAGAACCTTCAATTGCTGATTCTATTGACTTTGTTGTGAAGCAGGTACCTCTCTCTGACACTGCGCTTCTGTCCAGTGACAAGCCTACCCTTCATGTCTTTCCAAGTCCTCCCTCCACATGTTGTTTGTGATGCTTGAGGGACTAGTTTTGAGGCTAAGAAGTTTTCCAGGTTTAGGACCTGATGTATCAGTGATCCTTTTGGAAAACTGTCTACTGGGAACAGGAGATGCTAAAGCACTATACTGAAGGTTGCCATCTGCACAGCTGGAGTCTTTGTCTAGAGAAGAGCTAGCGTCACGCTTGACTCTTAACACATTGCCAGCAGCAGTTGGCCACGTCACTCTGCCTGATGCGGCAGTCACTATCATGGATGTATGCTCTTCTTCCTTTTTGTATTTCTTCTTGGCAGGGAGAGGAGCATTTTTCACCTGTATTCTTCTGTTGATATTGACAAAGAAGAATATGTTTGTCTTGTCTGCACTGGATGTCAGTTGCTAAATTCTGGTCAGGCTGGGTGGTTTATATTGCAGACAAATGACTACTGCGCAGTCCCTTTCTTTCTGAAGGAGAAAGTCAGCGCTCGCTATCCTGGAGGACGCAGAGCCCTCTTGAAGTCAGGTGGTGATTTTCCCTTTCTTTCACGTGCAGATGAGGTCAATCTTCATGCACAGGTATCCTCCTTTCCACACAAGTAGGCTTCTGCATGAGTTCCATATGCAGAGGGACAAGATTGCTAAGATGTCCTTTTCTGGCAAGAGAAGGATTAGTGATAAATGATCCCTGGACACCTGCTCTTGTACAGATGAAACACTGTATTTATGTGTTTCCCTGTGGTATCAGGCTTGCCATACTCTTGAGAACATACAGAAAAGGATATTAACCTTAAACCACTTGGACCCAATGCTGGGATGTCCATCCTCCAGCTTGTGAAGCTCAGGTGGAAGATGCTCTTGGAAGGCAGTGTCATAGGGACTAGTGAGTTAGCTGCATGTGTGCATGGCCACACACACAGACAAGTCAGAGCTACTATTTTGACTCAATGGGTAGAGAAGGCAAGTGGCAAATTGTTCCATGTAGCTAGGTCGTGATTAGTTGTGATATTTGTCTTCCTCTGCAGCTGCACTTGAGACGGGTTGGAGTTGAAGGGCAACCCCAGCTGACACCAAAGAACTCTTTGTTTAAAGAAAGAATTGATAAATCCTCGACTGGTGAAGAAAGTCTTGGAGTGGACAAAGATTATAAAAAGAAGGGCATTGGCAGTGACCTCAGGCAGGGCAATGTGGAAGGGCAACCCCAGCTGATGTTTCAGGACCCCATGGTTAAGGACAGAAGCAAGAGTTCATCTACCAGTGAAGAAATTCTTGAAGCAGACAACAATGTTAAAAGGAAGGGTGTTGGTGGTGACATCATGCAGGTTGGAGCTGAAGGACAACCCCAGCCCCCACTGAAGAACCTCACATTTACAGACAGAAGCAGCAGTTCATTTTGCAATGAAGAAACTCTCGAAAAGGATGAGGATTTCACAAGGAAGGGTGTTGAAAGCAACCCATTGCAGCATTGGGACTCAGAAAATACTTCTCCAGTAACTAATGGATCCACTGCAGGAGAGAGGCTTAATTAAGTTCTTCAGAAGTTGAAAAGCAGCTCTTGACAACGTTGTCCTCAAATTCTGTGACTAATGTTGGCCACCAAGTTAGAATATCTGGCTGCAAGTGAAGACCTGTTATCTTTCATTGTTTCCTTATTATCTGTCTCAGGTGCCATCAATGATGCATCAAGCCCTGTACTACCGACTTCCAGTGGCACACTCTGCAGCTAGTGTTGCTGTGACCCACAAACAGAACAGTTGCCGGGATCCTTTCAGGGGGCTCTCGTGTGCAGGTGCCTCGTTGATAAGCCCATTCTCCCTGTTTTCCATAATGAGTGTAAGCTTAGTCTGTACAAATACAAAGTCATGTGCAGTCTTGAACGATCCTTCAGTCCTGAAATTTGGAGGATAATGTTGAAATTGAAATTTTGTATCCAGTACGTTTAAAGTATTGCCATAATGGATCAGACAGATTTCTGTTTCTATGGAATGAAAGAGAGTTTTCACTGTTGTTTATTTGTATCTTCATAATTCTTATTACTTAGAATCCTTCTTGATAGTTGGTTATAGGAACTATGGTTGGCACAAGTTCTAGGTACTGAGTGGTAACAGGTAAGTTTCTTCTTGAAAACGTCTGCACAAGTAATGCAGAATGTCAAATGGTTTGTTGTTATTGTTGATTTATTGATGAGCATGGAATAATGCCTAAGATTTTTGAATCTCAGAACTTATTTGTGAACCTTTCATTTGCATTGCACGAGCCAAAATCATCAGTGTGTATTTGTTTTACCATGAAAAATAATATCTATATATGAAGATAGGTTTTTCTTTGTGTTTTTGGATGTGATCACATCTCAACCCTCCCTCCCAAACTGTGGAGCCCCCACTCTGCATTTGTATTGCTGAAAAGCTCTCAACAAGGTGGTGTGCATGTTTTTTGTTTCACAAATTTTGGACCAATGGAGCAGGAGTTATTAGATTAGTGTGATTTTTGTCTTTAAGAATTAAATTTTTAAAATTTCATGGCTTTTCTCATTAGAACTTTAAAGGCAAGTTTGTTTTTATCAGAGTATATTTGGAATGGGTCATTGGGGTGGGTGTGTGGGGGAATGGAGATACATTTTTATTGTTTATGTTGTTGTGCGGAGATGTGTCCAAGTATAGATAGATTGTTCCAGGTTGAGTTCAAATGTTATATTTGTTGCATACGTTATTGTGAAAATCTCATATGATGAATCGCTTGTTTTTTGGCATAACATTTATATATATAGTAGTTGTTCAACATTAATTATGTTAGATAATAATTGTATGGTGTCATTTGATCATTTTTTCTTATTGGTGGTATTGAATCAAATATTGTATAATACATTTTAGAAATGAAGGTATGCATTTTAACTAATATCCAATGATTGTAGGTTTTTGTACATATAATGTTTGCATCATAATTATTAGATGCTAATTGCTCAACCAGTTGGATTGAGAAGTTTGTTTCCATCTGCTTCAATTAATTGGAGTTCTTTGTGTCAAAATTAGATGACATTATGATGAATAACGGCATTGCCTGAATTGTTGTTTATGATAATCAAATTATTATTTTGTTTGTTATATTGAATGGGAAATGTTTGTTTTGGTTTATTTTGTTGTTTTTGGTTATATTATGTTTTGAAATATTTCTATGATCATTTTTTAAAATTTGTTTCACATATGTTTTGGATAGTAATGTTTTATAATATTGTGAGTTCAACTATCAAGTGTAGATATGATAATGTTATGCATATGCTGTGCATGTTAAGTAACACATTGTCAAATGTATAGCAAATGTTTATTATTAGGGTATTGAAGTATTGACTTTTACATGTGAACATTGTTTGCGTTATAATGTATTTGATATTATTACATATTAGGCTTTTTTGTACATGTTAATTGTTACAATAATGTAACATTTTTGTTTTGTTGCTTTCAATGGATATCTATCATTTAATGATTGATACCATTTTTTTATTCATTGTGAGGGATTATAAAAAAAAAATTGTTCCATGAATGATCAAATAAGTTTATATTACATAAAAAAGGAAACACATTTTCAAAAACTAAATTTAAAATTTAAAATATTACCAATTTGGAACTTTTCCAAAAGAATTCCATACTGATTTTTTTTTGGGTTTTATTTGTTATGTTAAATAACAATATTTGGTGGACTATAATTTTTAATTGATTTTTTGAATGCAAAAAATATTTGGATATTTGTTAAATATAATAATGTGTTTATGATTGATAGAAAATGCAAAAAATCTTCAAACAGATTTTCCTTCAAATTATTTTTAGATGAGACAAATGGTACAATTGATATTTGTCAATGCATATATATGAAATGTATTCAACCATAAAATTATAATATTTTATGTCCTTGAACAATCTACAAAACTTGATTGTTTGCAATTTGCATTTAAAATTGGAACACATGATATCCAAGTAGTAAAGTGTTGAGTTATTCATGAGCAAATTTTCATTCATGAAAATGAACTACCTTTCAATTAATATTTAATTTTATAATAATATATGGTAACCATCACTATAACATTTATAATGCATATATTTACATGCGTGATTCAAAAATGTACAAACAATTTTATGATTCCAATACTCAAAAAAAATAATATAAAAAAATTCATTATTATGAATACTGTGCTTTTACAAATGAGGTGAATACATCAATGTATGATTAAAATAAAAAAGTGTAAAACGTTTGAATTTCTTTTCAATTTTTTTAATAGATTGTGTTTTATAAATATGGTTAGAATGATGATGCATTAAAACTTTATCAAAAAAAGAAAAAACTTTTAAATCTTCTTTCTTCAAGAAAAAATGTAACATTTTCGATATTGAGCTTGGAGGTCAAAATTGTGTTCTAATGTCAATTGTGTTTTTGGAATATCAAATATTCATGTTTTCAAATTTTGTGTGATTTGTTTTCATGCGTACTTCAATGTTGCTACAAGTTTTTGATGATGTGAATGAATAACTTGTGAACTTTGTTAACAACATTTACAAAGCTCATGTTAATTATTTGATTTGTCAAATTATTGTCAAAAAGGCTAAAATGGTCAAATGCACCTGCTTTTAAAAATAAGATTGGACATTTGATAACTATGAAATGGTTAAAATTAAAAATTTGACTAATATGTGGTGAAAGTCAAAAAAATTATAACGATGAACATAGACTCATCATTTTTTTATATTATCTTCCATATTATAAAGAATCAATACAAGCATTATAAGACGCATTATTTTAATTGCAAATGGATCTATTTAAGGCCATCCATTTTACCATGTGAGACAACATTATTGACTGATATTCTAAAGTAGAACTTCAAAAGCTTCAAACGCTTGTTTCTTTTAAAAGAACCCATCATCATGGCCAAGGGGAAGGAAGGAAAGAAGGAAGGAAGGAAGAAGAGAGAACTTTAGGAATCATCAAAGTTCTTGGGAAGAAAAACACTTGAATTTTGTTGGAATCATTGGGGGAGGTTGTAGGATGAACCTCTTTGATGTTGTCACACTTGAACTCAAATTCCTAACGACTAGATTGTAATGAATTATTGAAGAGGAAGATGTTCATAACAAGGACGATCCCAAGCTGACTAACATGCATCCGCATTGCACCACAATGTAATAAAAGGGGTTGCAATTGGTGTGACATAAAGGAAACAAGTCTACAATTCTTTTGTAAATGCATCATAGTTATTGCAAGACCAATCATGTAAATCAATTACCTCGTCTTCTTCTTCTTCTTCTTCTTCTTGATCTCTATTATTACATGCTCTTGTTGTTGTTAATTTCCCTCGTGCTACCATCTTCAAATTTGGTTTGACTTAAGTAAAAAGACATGATTTATTATTACATGCTCTTGTTGTTGTTAATTTCCCTTGTGCTACCATCTTCAAATTTGGTTTGCCTTAAGTAAAAAGACATGATTTGATTGATCCCAAGTTCCCCTCTATGTTGCTATCAATTTGTGAATTCTTGCTGATGTTCATCATATTCTTAGAGTCCCTTTTTTGTAATGGAAAAATTCAATAAATTCTACATGATTTAAATTGCAAATGTTTGCTACTAAACCATTTGTAGAACAACCAACCCTATTAATAATATTGTAACAATGTAGTTTGAATGTTGCATCCAATGAGCTTTTAGTTCCTATGCTACCATCAATATCATGTCATGAACCTCAACAACAACTACTCATGTTCATCTACAAGTTGAAAATCATTAGCACCAGATTGCATGGTGCATTATTACAAGTAGCTTTAGTTGTAACAACTTCAACAAAGTTGACTTTCTAATCATCATCACTACCAATTTTCTATACCATTTGTGATATGCAAGTTAGTGTTGTTCATACTATTACATGTTGCTGCTATAGAATGGACAAAGTATGAAAGTGATCAACAAGTTTTCATCTTTTTCCTTTTCTTTCTATTACACATCCTAGTAGCAACAATGACGCACTCCCAAGTCCCAGGGTGAACCCACTTGAGGGTTCACCAAAATGTAGTTACGGAAAGTTGGGACTCGGAAGGCGCTCTTGGCTTCCAACTCTAGAAAGGGGTAGAGGGTTGAGTTGGGAGCCCAGGGATTAGACTAGGAAGAGGTATTAGTTGATCAAGCTTGAATCTGCACCAAAACAAACCACAAAGTGGTTAGTTCACATTTCTGGGACACCCTTGGGTGTTGGGACAAACCACGGGCACTTTGGACCATAAGACACACCACGGCCCAGACTCGAGGGAAGCCACCACCTTCCCCCATATAGTATACTCTGCGACGCTCCACTGATGCTACATCCGAATGGTTCTTTTTCCCGGGACTCCAAGTTGGAGTCCCGAAATTGTTTCGAAGTTGTCCCGGTTGGAGTCCCAGGACTTTGGGAGCCCATAACTCCCGACTGAAAATTTTGATCGCAATGAGGTCTAAACCAAACTTGTAGCCCTCGTCAAGATCTTTTCAACGACGTATTGCACACGCAATTCGGAGGTCAAAAAGAGGTCGATTCCTGACTTTTAGTGGTCGGAATCAAACTGTCGGTTTGACTCCCGACCCTTCTTTTGCCCATAACTTGGGCTACAGATGTTCAAATGGCCAATGCGAGGCCATTTTTGATATTTACGTTTCAAGACCTTTTCAATGACATCAAGAACACCCCAATGCAAGGTATTGTGGGCCTGCTGTCAAACTGTGAACATTCGGGAGTCCCGGAGGATTCCAAAATCCTCACTTTTTCCAAGTGTTGGGCTTCACCCCCACACTTGGCCAAAGTAGGGTTGTGGCAAACAACTTGATAATCAACATGCATTCAACCTAATAATAATATTAATTATTTCCTCATGTCCCTAAACAATCACGCCATGAATTGCAAAATCACAAAACTCATTGGATTACTCATGTGGCTTGACATACAAGTCCATTTTGCTCATGAAGCTTTCAAGCATGGAGATGGCAACCTTTTTCAAGGTAGATGCAAGGTTGAGTGGATCACTATCGTGACATAGTGACATTTTTTTTCTTGGGCACCTTTTATTCAAATGTGTATGGTAATTAATATATCTATATACACAAAAATTGGAAATTGAAATTAAAACTAACAACTTTTTATGAACACATCCATGTAGTTATTTTTTGAAAAAAAACATCTGCTGTAGTAATGGACTTTTAAAATCCGAAAATAAGGACTAGTAGGTTAGATTCAAAATTAGAAAATGGAAAAATTTGTATTGATTTTCATTTTAAATATGTTATAGTGATTCAATGTAGGTTATAATATGAATGAAAAACTCAAATAAAAAATCCTTGCCATGAAAATTTTAGCCAAATGATAATCATGTACTTTTCAACGGTCAAAATTAGATCATATTTTCATAAGTCCATAAAAAGTGCAATTTGAACCATTTTTCAATTTTTTTCCCTCACAAAAGAATGTTTCCACAAAATCTACATGGGGCACTATTAATATGGACTCCTATCACTCCATGACATATGCTTGACCAATAAAATATGAGAAAATTGCTAGCTCATCATTGAGCTAGTGTTATTTTTGGACTTTTATGAAGTACAAAACTTGTCAATAATGAAACATTCAATCTTGCATCCACCCTTCACTCTTAAAGTATATAAAAGCAATAAAGTGTGTGATAGACACATATAAAAATCAGTTCAAAAAAAATAGTAATCATGTACCCCAACAAAAACTTGAACTACTAATCTTTCAATAGGAAACTTAATCCCTTGAAAATTTTAGCACTTGCAATTTTATAAAAAAACCTTTTGGCACTTTAAATAATTAATTTTGAAAATCTTGACATTTATTTAAAATGATTTAATTAATGTCAAAATGGTAAAGGTATTACATATATGTTATTTTTTATCCTTTGTTTTCTTTTATAATACTATGGTTGCTGTAATCAAGTGAGAACAAAATCAACACACAAAGAACTTTATATTGATTTTTTAAATGTAGTTAAAAATTCAAATTTTGCATTATAATGTTATTTGCACTAGAGTTTTTATTTACCTTTCGCATAATTGAAGTTACTTAAAACATCCAAGTAAACAAAGAATTTTTAAAAATCCAAGAAAAATTAGATCATGCCATTGTAATTTGTGAGTTAGATGTGCACTTTAATACCAACACCTCAATTGAACTAAACATCCCACATGAGATCTCCATGTTAGGAAACACAAGCCAATTCTAAAAAACTAGTTTAAAAAAAAGCTACACAACATTCATTCTCCCTTCTCACCCTTTGGAAACCAAAATTACAAATTCTCACAAACAATTAACCCAATGGAAAATCAAACTAAAAACAAAACCTCCATATCTAATATGACTTCAAGTAGCCGAAATCTAATCTCTTTTTGAAAAAAATAGAAATAAACCCTAGAATCTATAAATCCCAATAGAACCAAAATAGAAAACTCTATGGTGTTGCAACCTGCCTCAAAACAAGATCATCTTAAAAAGATTTTGTTGCATTTGTTTTTTTTTTTTGGGCATTTAACACAAGTAAGATGCACACAAAAACCCTAGCACACAAAAACCCTAGTCTCCTTATTGAAACTGACTCAACCACCTTACATTCCAGATTACATCCAAAAGGTTCAGATGAATCCATCTAAAATTTAGATCCGGAATTTATAGAAGACAACCTTACAAAGGATTTTACAAAAACCTCCATATCATGGTGCCTTGCTCTTCTTGTCACTGGAATTTGAAATTTGTGGAATCAAATCATAAATATTTTAAATTGGACACCTTCCAAACCTTGCTTTGAGTAGTTGAAACTTGAGACTCCTTTTGGAAGATTGGGTCCCTATTTTTTGAAACTTTCATAATGGTATTATGCAATGGTCACACCCTTGCCTATTATGTTGGGTGAAGTGTCATGTGAGTCCCTTAGGGCAAGCTTAGGTGACACACTCTCAACATAATGGGCAAAGGTGAGGCCATTTTATGAAATTATGGTCTGGGATCGCAGATGCAACGAGTTTTTATTTAAAAAAATCATGTTCAACGATCATTTTGGTGACTATTGCAAATGTATGATAATTGACGGAAGAATATGCCATATAATGTGGTGAAGAAAATTACATAATCTGCCACCCCAAATCTTAAGGATTAGAAAACACATTCTTATAACCGATAGTTCATAATGACCAAAGTTGAACAAAACTATTACATGACATATGAATTCAACAATAACAAGGGGTGTGTCACACTGTAGCCTTGCCATTTACAATTAAAAAGTATTATAAGGCAAAAGAAGAAGAATTATGCAAACTCAAATATAATTTCACCATGCAAAAATATAATCTTCTTCAAAAACATCCTCTAAATAAAGAAACCAAAATCCTCCAAAATCCTCCAAAATCCTTCAAGATATCATAACTCTATAACTAATCTCCAGTTTCAACACAAGTCAAAATATCATCTTTCAAAATCCTTACATAAAAATAGACCTATTAGGTATCTAGGGGCCCAAAATCCCTTAAGCTACTATACTCTATAGTGAATCTAAACACAATAAATATCATTACATAAAATCACCTCTTACCAATGACCACCACTTTGTTTGTGTGTGCTAAAGATGATTGATTAAAGTATTTACACAATTTGGTCTCGGGGCCACACCTACATGAAGTCTTGATAGATAGGTAAAATCCAAATAATAAATTTATTCAAGCAAAACAAACCTTTCCCCTTCCAAAATCATCGAACCTCTCATTGCCCAAAACAATCCTTAGTTGGAAACAAAAATTGGAACAAGATCCATGAATATGGGTTATGAAAAAAGAAAATTCTTAAAAAAATTATCGTGAAAATTGAAATTTCTAGAAGATTTTTTTTGGAAAATTGGAAAAGAACAACAAACACCCATGGTGACTCATCGTTAGAATAATTATTGATAATTATGGTGACTCATCATTAGAATAATAATTAATTTGACTACAAGCTAAATATGAAAGTAAAAGAGTACTACGGTGAACCATGTCTAGAAATCTGGCAATTTTTCTTAATTTTGGGTCAAATTATGGCTATTGACACTCTCAAAAAGCACTTGAGTTTAGCTGTTTTAATTTTTTGATTTTTTTCATATTGGCTAGGCTGGCTAGTGGGAACTAATTGATTGAAATCCAAAAAGCCCAATTTGATAACGACAGCTGGAATGCCAGGTGTCTGTACATCAGACTGCCAGGTGGCTGATCCAGGCTGAGGCTCTTGCTGTCGCGCTGCAATGCATGCGTCGGTTCTCCTCGAGTTCATAATCAGCGTCTTTGCAGCTCCGTGGATTCATCCTCTCGAGAATTTGGGTTTTGTTTGCTGCGATCTGTGGAGGAAAGAAAGATCTTTGTGTTTGCAGTACAAAATTTGAGACTGAAGAGGAAAAAATTTCAAAGGTTTTGGAGGCATTGAAAAGGAATTTGTTTTCCTGAAATACAAAACAAGAACAACAAGAGCAACAGGAGCAACAGGAGCATCATGAGTGCAGCAGAGGGATTGACGCAGCGGACCAGCAACAGGGACGATGGAACTCAGGTGCTGCCACCAGATGAGACGGACAAGAAGTACATGGAGAAGGGTTACAGGAAAAAAGCTGCGGAAGTGGTGAAGAAGCCAGGGGTACCCAGTCTGCTGATTGCAGTTGGGATCCCTTTGATTGCCGGGATTGTGGATGGTTTGGTGAACAGTCCTAGTGGAGCTTGGTACAACCAGCTGGATAAGCCTTGGTGGAATCCTCCGGGTTTTCTGTTTGGAGCTGCGTGGAGTGTGCTCTACCCAGTCATGGGACTGGCTTCATGGCTGGTGTGGGCAGATGGCGGTTTCCAGAAACAGGGTTATCCTCTGGGTCTCTATGCAGCTCAGCTCCTGCTCAACTTGGCATGGCCTGCTCTCTTCTTCGGAGCTCATAGCATCGGCTTGGCCCTGGTTGATATCATCATACTTGCTATTCTGGTTGCCTTGACCGTCGCTGCTTTTCAACGTGTCAACCATGTTGCTGGTCACCTTTTGAAACCTTACTTGGCTTGGGTCATCTTTGCCACTGCTCTCACCATCAGTTTCTACATCAAAAACCATGGCTACACGGGAGCTTCAGATCAGGAGGAGCACACAAGAGAGTAAATCAATAATCCTGAGCTCACCCTTGTTGAGCTTTCCCTTCACCGCCTGGAACTCGGCAATGGGTTGTTGTTATTGGTGTTCTTGTTTTTGTTGTTGTTGTTACTGTGGGTCCTTAAGGCTAGTTGGGTTTCTACTTAGTCGTGTATACTGAAAATGTGTAGAAGCGGATCATATAGGAGAGTGCTCTAGCTAATGTAGAGGATATAGGTCAAGTCTTGTAGAGGAAGTTTGAAAGCAAAGGAAAGGAAGGAAGGAATAAACAAACAGACATCTATTCTCTTGCAACTCTGGGGACTCGTGAGGACTGCCACAACTCTCTTTGAAAACAATTTCAATTTCTCTTTCCAACTTTCATGAGGACTGCAACCGTTCTCTTTGAAAACAATCCATTTTTCTTTTTGCAACTCTACAGACTGCAATCATTCTCTTTGCAACAACTGTAACAACTTGAGAATCGGTTTACAACCTTTTTTCACAAAAAATTCCAATGCAAAAAAAATGCTGCATTTGCAGCCAAATAACATTGAAAAAAATTGGATTAATTGTTTTGCAGATTTTGTAACCGCCCAGATTTTGCATCAAATTCTTCAAGCTCAGATTTCTCTCTCTTTGTTAGCAGCAGTGTTGCCAAAGGTCTCATCAACAATAATAATACCATGAAGTACAATAACAATCGTGAGACCACTTTAGCCACAAAATTAGTAAAATCAGAAAAGAACCAATAGATTTTTTTAAGCATTTGGTTTGAAACAGTCTTTTTTGGGGAATTTACCAATGCAGCAAAAGTGGTGATTATTCTAAGGAGGATTTAGCCAGATTGAGCTATAAGCAAGACATGAACTGAAGTTTTTTAATAATCCTTCTATATTTTTGGCTATAAACTGAAAACTAAAGTTTTTCTTTTCTTTTTTTTTCCCCCTCATTTTTGTAATTGAAAACTTTCAAAATCACTTCACTTTCGAAAAAATATGGGTCCAAATTTTTTTAGGTGTAGCAAAATTTTGTCACAATAATGTCATTTTTTTTAATATCTTCCTTATTTTTATCATACTGGGGACACAAAAGTGAATGATATTGATGAAATTTAGATGAAGTTTATTTTCTGACACTAAGAAAATATGGATGAAGTCTGTGAGGTCAAGGAGTTAGGGTTTTCTACAATCACACAGAGAGGGGAAACGTTAGGACTGCTCTCTCGCGTTGTGTTGTTGCACACGGAGTGGTGGTGATTGCCGCCATCGCTAGCGATTCTCCACCGCTATCATGATATGTCGAGAGCTTTTTCTCTTCGGCTTTCTTACTCACTGCCTAGAGAGCGTTTTGAGTCTCTTTTTTAAAAATCGGTTATGGTTTAGTATGGTCCCGCCGTTTTGAGTCAAGCTGAAGTTCTTTCTGTGGAGTGGCCCTCATTTTTTGCCTTCCTGCGGCCTTGTTGCTTGAAGAAGTACTTGAAGAGACTTGATGCTCCAAGCCACTGAATGCTTGATAAGCTTGGTAGAGCATTTGTGAGTATTTTACATTTCCATCCAAAGGTTGTATGAGACAAAAGACGGACTAAAGGTCAAGAATTGTGTGTGAGAAAAAAAAAATTCAATTGTTGTTTATGGTACAAAAGTAATTTTGTTGGAGCAGATATGGAGCCATCACCTGGACCTCATAAGGAGAGGGAATGTCTGCCTCTAGTGGTAATGTTGAGGAACAGGCTGAAATATGCCTTCACATACTGTAAAGTGGTAGCTATTGTGATGCAACGGCTGATTGCCATTGATGGCAAGCTCCGCACTGACAAATGCTACCCAGCTGGTTTCATGGGTAGGTTCTTTCTTTGGACCTACCAGAAGATGTTGAGATGGTCTGCTTGGTGACCATCACCTTCTTCATGATTCTTGTCCTTAGTTTCTTCTGCTAAATGTATAGCTACACAGGGGATTGTTAACCATGGTGTTTGGGCTTGTAGGCATGCCTGCAACATTGCATTCAGTTTAGGTTATGTGTGATGTCCTTTTGGATGTAGATGGAGTATGGTCTTGATTTTTTGTATTTGTGTAGAGAGCTTTGCCTTAGATGCTTGCTTTTG